>CAUYUJ010017942.1:89334-219388 GCA_963575745.1 Prorocentrum cordatum
CTCCTCCTCCTCCTCCTCCTCCTCCTCCTCCTCCTCCTCCCCCCCCCTCCTCCTCCTTCCCCCTCTCTCCTCCTCCGCCTCCTCCTCCTCCTCCTCCTCCTCCTCCTCCTCCTCCTCCTCCTCATCCTCCTCTTCCTCCTCCTCCTCCTCCTCCTCCACCTCCTCCTCCTCATTCCTTTCTCGGACGAGGGCCCGCCGAGACAACGGCGGCCCGGACTGCCTTGTTCCGCTGTGTTCTGGCCCCCTGGAGGCCTCTCGCTCCCACACGTTAGCATCCGCCTCGACAGACGTGTCAGGAGAGACCCCAAGAGGAGGAGGAGGAGGAGGAGGAGGAGGAGGAGGAGGAGGAGGAGGAGGAAGAGGAGGAGGAGGAGAAGGAGGAGGAGGAGGAGGAGAAGGTGGTTGGAGCACGAGGAAGGAGGAGAGGAGGAGGAGGAGGAGGAGGAGGGGGCGGAGGAGGAGGAGGAGGAGGAGGTAGCGCCGTGGCCATGAGGCAGGAGGAGGAGGAGGATCGAAAAGGGGGCCAAGATCGTACAAGAGGAAGAGGAGGCGGAGGAGGAGGAGGAGGAGGAGGAGGAGGAGGAGGAGGAGGAGGAGGAGGAGGAGGAGGAGGAGGGGCCCAGGGACCGACTTGATCGGCTTCGGGGACTCGGGGAAGCGGGGGGCCTCCTCTACAATCAGATCTTGCTCCTCACTTCAGGAGGGCCCAGAATCGAATCGATGAGCGAAGCGGCGATCGGAATGAATCGGATCGGCGGGCATCGGTAGCGGAGTCGGGAAAAGTCGAAACGGTAGACATCGGCAGGCTAGTAAGCCTCCAATAAGACATCGGATCCCGAATCGGCATCCGAAATCGAATTGAATCGGAACTGGAGTCCATCGAAATCGAATCGAATCGAATCAGAGGAATCGAAGGGAGCCCTGTCCCCTGTCCACGCGGTCCACAGAGCAACCTGAAGCAGCAGGTTCTCGACAGAAGCCGCCGCCCTGGGGACCAAAACCCCGCGGGCGCAGGCCCTCGAAACGCAGCGACTGCAACATGCTTCTCGAGAAGACAGCAGGTCGGCGGCGAGCGAGGGGGGAGATGAGAAGGAGGAGGCCTTCTCCGAAGGCGGCGAGACCTCTGAGAAACCCTCGTGCCTTCTGAGAGTGTTTGCCTGTCTTCGGGAAAGGCTCAGACAGCCTCTCAGAAGGCCGGGGGACCTGTGACCCTTCCGAGAAGGCCTTCTCCTTCTCACTTCCCCCCCTCGCTCGCCGCCGAACAGAGGAACTGCGCGAGCGGATTCGCTGATCGACTTGGTAGCGTGGGGCTCTACCATCCCTCAATGTCGGGCATGCAAAGCGGCACCACGGGGTCTGTGGCGCAAGCTTTTCTCCTTTCTCTTCGTCCTGTTCACCCTCAGCATGGGGGGAGCGGGGAGGAGGAGGAGGAGGAGGAGGAGGAGGAGGAGGAGGAGGAGGAGGAGCAAGCTTTTCTTCCTTCTCTTCGTCCTGTTCACCCTCAGCATGGGGGGAGCGGGTCCTCAGGGAAGCGGATCCTGGGCCCCAGGGCCGTCCTCCAAGACCACCTTCTCATGCATAATCATCTTCTGACACTCCCTGGACCCGTGGAGGGGCCCGAGAGCCGTACAAAGGCGAAACAACCCAGGACCCCTCTCCCTCAGGACCCGCGTCCGCCATTAGAACGAGAACACAAACGCCATAACCATAAACTCTTGGATCTGCGCTGGCCCCCCTCACAGGCGCGCGGAGCGCGCCAGGGGCGGCGCCGGGGGCGCCGCCAGGGGGGCTTAGCGCGTATCCAAGAAATCCGCGCGGAGCGCCGAAAGTTTATGCTCATGCCGTTTCTTCTCATTTCCCCCTCCCCACCCTCGATGAGGGCGATGAGGGCGAGACGCAGAGGACGCAGAGGGCGATGAGGGCGAGACGCAGATGAGCGCCAGGGGGAGACGCAGAGGAGCGATGAGGGCGCGACGCAGATGAGCGATGAGGGCGAGACGCAGAGGAGCGCCAGGGGGACTGGGGACGGCTGAGCGGGCTCTGGCAGTTGATCCTGGGAGGCACGCGGAGGCTCCTCCTCCCCCTCCTCCTCCTCCCCCCTCCTCCTCCTCCTCCTCCTCCTCCTCCTCCTCCTCCTCCTCCTTCTCCTCCACAATTACTCAATATGAAAATACTCTCCCTCTTCCCCTGATGGCGTCCGGGTGATGGCCGCGCATTCTCCGCGTACTGTTTTTTACACACAGGATGCCCGGGAAATACCGGGAAACGACTCTCGCTGAGGCGCCGGCGTCATTTTCGGGCCGAACGCCCCCCGCGTACTGATTTTTTACACACAGGATTCCCGGGAAACGGGTTTTCGCCTGCGTTATATATATATATATATATACACACATATATATATATATATATAATTCTATATATAATAAAAAATGATGCTCTCACTGAGGCGCCGGCCTCATTTCTGCTCCCGAATCGTTCCGAATCGTGCTCCCGCTGCAGCGTGGGCCTCATTTTCGGATCGGTGTTTGGCCTCCGTCGTTCAGGATGGCGTTCTCGCCCCAGCGCGGGCCTCTTTCTCGCGCGCCCATCCGCCCGCCACCACCGCGCCACCACCACCACCACCACCACCACCACCACCACCACCACCACCACCACCACCACCACCACCACCACACACCACCACCAGCACCAGCACCAGCACCAGCACCAGCACCAGCACCAGCACCAGCACCAGCACCAGCACCAGCACCAGCACCACAACCACGCACACACGCACGCACGCACGCACGCGCACCACCACCCACTACGCACGCGCGCGCGGAGCCACAGGTCCGCTACGACACGCGTCCGCGGATAGAGAAAATCAGCGCCATGGTAAGGGATGGGAGGGAGGGGTAGGACGTCAGATATGACGCGAGCGCACCTAGCTTGTCTCCTCCCCCTCCCTCCCTTCCTCCCCACCTCCCTTCCTCTTCCTCCTCCCCCTCCCCCTCCTCCTCCTCCTCCTCCTCCTCCTCCTCCTCCTCCTCCTCCTCCTCCTCCTCCTCCTCCTCCTCCTCCTCCTCGAGGGATGGGAACAAAGAGCGTGGATGGGTCTTTGGTGGCGCGCACGAGATCGTAGGGGGAGGAGGGAACGCTTCTTCGAAGGAGGCTGCTTCTCAGAAGGCGCCGGTCCTGCATCGACAGACGAGGCCCGCGCCTTCTGAGATGTAGAGGTACTTCCAAGAAGACTTCCGTCCTCCCCCACACACCCCTCTGCGCGCCGCCAAGGGTTCCAGCAGGAAGCTCCGGGGAACAGCGCCTCCACCGTCTCCAGCCCCGACTTTCGGAGGTCCGCGCTCCTTTCTGGGGTCGGCGCTCGCCCCCCCCCCCGATGCCCTTCCCAGAGCACTCGGGGCACACCGGGGGCAGCGCAAGCGGCGCCGCACCGATGTGCGGGGATGGGTCCAGCGCCGGCCCAAGGCATCGGCGCGGACCTCCGTGAGGTCATGCTTTTTCAATACTCGGGTGCCCGTTGACGGGATCAGTCGACAACATGTGAAGAGAGGGCTTCTAGATGGGGTCGGAGTAACTGGGGTCGGATCCGCATCGCCGATACATCGGCGATGCATCGGCTTTGCACCGGCGATGCAGCATCGACGTCGGCGATGCATCGGCGACGTCGACGTGAAGCAAATCGGGCTGCACATCGAGCCGCATGGGCGTTGCATCGGCGATGCGGCACGATCCTCCGACCCCATCCAGGATGAAGGGGCCCAAGGACACACAAATAAATACACACAAATAAAAATATTCCCCATATTTTCCCATATTTTCTGGGTTGCTGTCTTCCCCCCCCCACTTCCCATATTTTCCCAATATTTTCTGGGGCATCGAGGATTAGTAATTGTGTCTGTGTGTTTTCTCCCCTCCTGACTTCTGTTGGGCCCGCGGTGGCACTTCCGTTCAGGGCCCCCTGTAGGGCCAGGTCCCAGAGATCCGATGTCCCGATGTCTTCCACACGCGGTCCCCCGAAGTCTCGACCCATTCCCCGGGACCGGCTTTTCGTCCTGAGCCGATGTTTGACGGTCCCTGGGCCCGGCCAGGGCCCCTATAGAGGCCGACCGTTGGGAAAAACCTCTACCTTGATTTTTCAGTGCGTTGGGTCCCTGGGCTCTCCCGCAACCCTCGAGCCCCCCACGCGTGGACGAGGAGGAGGAGGAGGCGGAGGAGGAGGAGGAGAAGGGGAGGAGGAGGAGAGGGGAGGTGGAGGAGGAGGAGGAGGCGGAGGAGGAGGAGAGGGCGGAAGAGTAGGAGGAGGAGGTGGTGGAGGCAGGAGCAGTGAGGCGGAGGAGGCGGCGGGTAGGCGGCTGGGGGGGGAGGCGGACGCCGACGAGGAGGAAAGGAGGAGGGCCCTCCTCTGGGGTGAGCTCTGCGCACATCGGCGGCCTGCCGAGCAGCCGGCCTACCTGCGCGTAGAGCCTCGCGCGGGCGCGGTGGGTGCCCGCCTGGCCGGCGTGGCCCTGGTTGTCGGGGCCCGACGCCGCAGCCTCAGGGCACGGACGGGCGGGTGGAAGAACAACAAAAAACCATCAACATAAACTTGTGGCGCTCCTCCTCCTCCTCCTCGAAGAAGAAGAATAATAATAAGAGTAATCAGATCAGAAGAATAATACGAATAAGAATAATAATAACCAATATAATAATAATAATATTAAGAATAATACTAATAATAATAATACTAATAATAATATTGATAATAATATTGATAATAATAATAATAATGCTAATAATGCTAATAATAATAATAATAATAATAATAATAATAATAATAACAACTAATGCTGTAGACAAAACTTTTGGCGCTCCGAGCGGACTTCTCGGATCCGCGCTGGACCCCCTTGCCTGGCGCGCGGAGCGCGCCAGGAGTGGCGCCGGGGGGGGGGGGGGCAGCGCGGATCCAAGAGATCCGCGCGGGGCGCCAAAAGTTGATGTTTGTGGCGTTTTTGCCTCTGCGAGCGGGCGCGGGCTCCAAGGGGGCTGTCTGCACACTGACGCCTCCCGTGCACGCGCGTCGGCGTCCATCGGGGACCTGAGAAGGAGGAGGAGGAGGAGGAGGAGGAGGAGGCGGAGGAGGAGGGGGAGGGCCGTCCGCACACTGGCGCCACCACCCGTGCACGCGCGTCAGCGACCATCGGGGACCAAGGATCGGCATGCTCTCTAACACCTCCTGGGCCGATGGTGTACCTCGCTGGACATCGGCAGGCCCCTGGGCCTCCGGGGGACCTCCAGGGAGCTCTGGGCCCACTCCTTCCCCGGGGACGCGGGAGGGCCTTTGGTAGGGGGTTCGCATGTGGCCCCCTGGTTGGGCACGAACCCGCGGGCAGCCGACGCATGCACAAACACGGAAACCAAAATGTACCGATACCGCTACTCCCCGGACCTCTCCCGGGGTGCTTTCCGACAAGAATTTCGAGGCGGATCCAGCGGTAGCGACGGGAGCCTCCCAGGAGGCCCGGAAAAGGGAAAAACCAGGGAGGGGTAGAGGTATGGGTATCTTTTCGCCCTCTGAGGCTCGCGAAATACCGACGTAGCTGCAGTTGCGAATCAGAGTTAGGCCGGGCATGTCCTTCTACTGGGGCATTTGGAAGAAACAACAAAATAATACACCACGCGAATTCAAACATGGGCAACACATACAAGAAAAACGTCCTGCTTTGACTGTGATTGACCTTTTTCTTGGGGGGTATTTCGAATATACAAGAAATACAAGAACTACAAATCGTCCAAGAGCTATCGTCCAAGAAAAAAGACAAGGACAACAATTTTTGACTATGCTTGAATATTCGGCGGTGGACCAACCATACCTCCCTTTAGTAAACCACCCTTTGGTGAAAACGGCCTGGGGATGCCGACGGGCCTGGACCCGCAAAAATGACGGCCGCGACGCCCCCTCGCAAACCGAAAACGGCCAATCCGCTAAATCGACGCGTCGTGGTAGGAGGCCTGCCCACCCCCGAGATGCATTCCTCCTGTAGAGGGACGTGCCCGACTTGAGGGCGGAGGGATGCTGCGCGGGTCGCTCTGGTGCGCGGGCCGCTGGCTGGGTAGTCGAGGCCAATCTGGCGCCAATCTGGCAGGCCCAATCTGGCAAACGGGGGCAATCTGGCGAGGGAGCCAACGCGAATCCTCCAGTCTGGCCGGGCCAGATTGGCCCTTGGGGCCCAATCCAATCTGACAGTCTGGCCTTCGACTACCCAGCTGTAGAGGGACGTGCCCGACTTGAGGGCAGAGGAGGAGGAGGAGGAGGAGGAGGAGGAGGAGGAGGAGGAGGAGGAGGAGAGGGAGAGGTTGGTAGAGGAGAGGGAGGAGTTGGAAGAGGAGGAGGAGAAGGAGGAGGATGATGAGGAGGAGGAGGAGGAGGGATGCTTCGCGGGTCGCTCTGGTGCGCGGGCCGCCGGCGGGCTGCGGCGGGCGCGGGCCGCGGCGGGGGCGTGTGCCCGGAGGGGCGGGGCGTCGACCGTATCGGCGGGCCGCGGGGGCGGGGCGCACACAGGAGTGGGTGGGCGGGGAAAAGCCCCAACGCAACGCGTAACCCCCTCTCTCCCCGCGTACCTGCCGCGGGGTGCGCTCGGGGGTCGCGCCTCGCCTCGCCCCGTGACTTCGCACGGTTCGTCCCTCGTCGATGCTACCCCACGAGGCAGCCCTTGCGGGCGCAGCGCGCTGCGGGCTCGGGCTGGCTTGGGGCGCTGACCTAAGGAGTCCTAGATAAGGAACGAGGCCCCTTTTTCCCAAAAGTTGATCTTCGGTTCTCCATGGGAAACCTTCGGGAAACCGAAGGCAAACTGCACAACAGTCAAGGAACGCCGAGCCCCCCCCCAACGAAAAGGGTTCCTTCTTCAACGCCCCGACTGTAGGGTTAGGTCGGGCATGTCCTCCTGCAGGCGGCTGGAGGAAGATCAACAATAGTGCATCGTCCAGAAAAGTAGCCCAGGATGCTGGAAAATTGTTAAAAGCAAATCGCCCCCAGACTCATCAAGGCTAGGGTTAGGTCGGGCGTGCCCTCCCACATGCGGATTTGGACGAAACATAAGACATACCCCTATAACATAATCAAACAATGCAAAACCATAGTTGGAACATTGCCCCGAGGCTATTCTTGGACCACTATTCTTGAAGATTCCCCCTGTAGAAGGACATGCCCGACGTAAGCTCAGGCTGGCTTGGGGCTCATCGAGGGCAGGGCCGGCAGCGTGAGCCGCGGCAAGGCATGGCTTGGACGTGAGGCGTGCGCGCGGATGGCGGCGCCGCGGCACCGTCGGCGCCAGGCCTCCCCGCGGGGTGTGCGTCCGCCGGATGCCCCTGGCCAGGCCTTGCAGTCCCAGCGTGGCCGCCCGGCCAGCGCCCAGCGCGCGCTCTCCCCCCTTCCCAATCTAGATATCCTCGCGCCGTAGGCACGTCGCGGCGGATACTTTTTGGCCGCTTGCGATCTCCGGGGGCCCTCTCCGAGCCCCGGGGCTGCCAAGGGGCGACTCAGGATGAAAGGCGGGTCCCCAGGAAGAGGAGCAGATCTCTGGGAAGCCACGCTGCGAACAGGAATCACGACGTGGGATGTTTGGATCCCGCGCCCTCCTGTCGTTTGTCTGTCGTCCGTGGCTTGTCTGTCGTGTCGTGTCGTTTCTTTTCAGATCTTAGCCACGGGGCTCCTCTCTCGCCTTTGCTGGAAAATGCTCCTGGGGGGCCGTCCTGGCCGCTGGCGGGCCCTCCCGGGCGGGTCGCGGGCGACGACGATGGCGACCAACAGTATGCTCAAGAACGGCCGCTCTTGTTTGACCGTGTGCCGTTCAAGCACAGTGCCGTTTTCAATGCCTGCTCCGCGAGCGGATCATGTATACATAATGCAGGGACTCAGTACTAAAAACAACGATAAGCTCATGCATTAACTCATTCAGAAATCAATCATGTACTACAAACATATATATATATATATATAAATACCCATCGGTCGGAAGAAGTGGGTAGAAACATGAAGTAGGAAGGCGTTGGAAATAGATCGGGTTTCCGCCCCGCCTCCTGAAGAGGAGGGAAGAGGGAAAACCACTCGACTCTTGAAGTAGGAAGGCGCTGAAAGTAGATTGGAATCTGGGAATCCAAAAATACCTACTTTCAACGACCGAGGGGTATATATATATGTGTTGAAACATCAGAGGTATCCCAAAGCATGGAGTACTGCCCTCGCCGTCTTCCACCGTGCCCGCATTCGGGGGTGCACTCCGGCGGTGGGCAGTGGGAGGACTGGCCACATCCCGAGCGTGGTTACAGACGCGCCCCCCCCCCGCTCGTTGGCTCGTGAGCTCTTATTAAATTCTCTTTCTTGAGCTCACATATGAATGCATTTTGATTTACTTTTTGTTTATGACAGTCAGCATTGAAAATGCCAACAAACTCCACGAATGCCCCCATCTTACACACGTTAATGCCAAGAGGTTAATGCCACATCCCGAGCGCTTCAATCAAGTGTAAAACCCCAGTTCGTCAAGGTATGGGATGCACAAAAACATACTAGTACTAGATGTTCTCCTTGGAGGCGCGCGTCCGACCCAAACATGTAGTATACCCATCTTGTAGTATATCGTTTCCCGAGCGGTGTGGCCAGAAAGCGCCCGCCACGACGCATGTACTATAAGATTTCTCGGTGCGCGCGTCGCCCCTGGGGGGGCGACGCACATTTAGTATAAGTATGTTGGGATGTTGCCGATTACAGACGCGCCCCCCCCACCCGAGCGCTTCAATCAAGTGTAAAACCCCAGTTCGTCAAGGTAGAGCGCTCGTCCAAAGCCTTGCGCTAAGACCGCAAAAAGCAGCCCGATGCCGATTCGTCTGGCTGACTGTTGGGACTGCCGCCCGCTGGCTGCTTGCATGCTGCATTCTTGGGGAAGGAGCTGGGTCGCGGTGAGCCGCTTGCTGCTTGCCGACGGGCCGCAGCCTCCAGCATCTGGGCCGCCTCCTCGTACGTCTCGCCAAGGCGCCGGATGCGCTCCAAGAGGTCGCCATCGTCCGCCACGGCGTCGCACGAGAGCAGCCGCGCGAGGATGCTCGCCTGGAGGCAGCGGGGAGGCCACGGGCGAGAGACGCACGGCAGAAGGGAGGAGGAGGAGGAGGAGGAGGAGGAGGAGGAGGAGGAGGAGGAGGAGGAGGAGGAGGAGGCGGAGGAGGATAAGGAGAAAGAGGAAGAGGCGGAGGAGGAGGGAGGAGGAGGAGGGGGGAGGAGGAGGAGGAGGAGGAGGAGGAGGAGGAGGAGGAGGAGGAGGAGGAGGAGCGAGAGACGCACGGCACCAGGAGGCTGGAAACGCACTCGGCCGGACACGTGCGCGGAGCACGCGGGGGCCACACGCCAGATGCCCAGCCAAGGCACCAGCCAAGGCACCGAGAGCTGGTCAGACCGTGCGGCCACGAGTGCATCCAGCAGCTCTGGCCCAGGGGTGACAAATCGTGTCTGTTCAGCTTCCCTGGTGCTCCACCATGGTGATATTCAGGGATGCGGCTTGAAGCAGATGTTAGCCAGCGTGGATCCACAATGGCGATCTCTTGCCATCTGTGCGGTGCAAGCTGGGTTCTGCAATCCATGTGGTGAAATCTGGGCGGTTCAATACATGTGTTGCCATCTCTGTGGCGCAAAGCAATTCAAAACTACGCAAACCAATTCAAAGCAATGTACAGCAATGCATAGCAATGCAGAGCAATACAGAGAAATGCAGAGTGACGCAGAGCAATGACAAGCAACGCAGAGTAACGCAACGCAAAGCGATGCAAAACTATACAGAGCGCCGCAAAAGCAACGCAAAATAATGCAACGCGCTGCGACGCAGCCTATGCCATGATAAGAAATGCAAAACAATGCGCAGCAAGGCCGTGAGCGTCTCCGGAAGCCCACCCCTGGAGGTGGACGCCTCAGCAAGCCTCCGAGAGCCTTCAGAAAGGCTCCCGGAGGCCAACACAAAGGACGATATGCCCATCCGCTCCCTCCCCCCCATACCAAGGCTGCCTCCTACCATCGCTCCCTGCACTTGCCAAACCTGCCCCCTTCCACTGCTCTGCCGTGACCCCTACCCCGCCCTGCCCCTCCTCCTCCTCCTCCATCTCCTCCTCCATCTCCTCCTCCTCCATCTCCTCCTCCTCCTCCTCCTCCTCCTCCTCGTCCTCTTCCTCCTCCTCCTCCTCCTCGTCCCCCTCCTCCTCCTCCTCCTCCTTCTCCTCCTCCTCCTCCTCCTCCTAGCCCGCCCTCGTCGAAGTGCCGCCTCTCTGTCAGACTCGGAGGAGGAAGAGAGGAGGCGTGAGCTCGGTAGATCGCTGGTCAAAACGGCTACCCGTCTCGACGCCGATTCTGGCTCCTCGGACTGACATCCTGTGTGTGCCCAGGGGCAAACACTTTCTTTTCAGCCCACCTGAGGGGAGAGGCTTGCCACCGTCCCGGCGCTCCCTGCACCAGGGGTAGGCGAGCTTTGTCCTCCTCGTGAGGTCTATCAGATTTGTGTTGTGTTTGGATTTCCTGTACTGCGTAGTGCAAGGGTCTGGCACGGGGGTTTTACTAACCCCGACCGTTGCCTCTCCCTTTCTCAGACTCGACTGCCTGTAGTCTTTGTCCCCTGCGTTGGAGCGGAAGGCGGCGGGTCCTTGATCGCTCTGCCCAGTTGGTCTTTGGCCGTATCTGGAGGGCCCGTCACGGGGGCACTGGCTCGGTGGTGGAGTCCGGCCCACACCAGGGGTAAAGTTAGGGGCCGTCCAGGTGTTCTGTACACCTGGGGCTTCCTGGCTCTGTCGTCATGGCGTCGCCTGTGGTTTCATTTTCAGTGTATACTGATGAGGTTGTGCGGATTGCGCGATTTCATCTTGAAATGTTCTGTGTTGCCCGTGGCAGTTAAGTTCAAGCTGGGAGGGAGGAGACGGCCATCCCCCGCGTCCTAGCACTTGCCCAGTGCATGCAGCGTGGTGCAATTTCTTGCGCGGACAGCGCGTGTCTGTGTTATTTTTGTTCCTGCCAATGGCGCACGGCCCGATGCGACTGACCCTTAGGGCAGGCATCCGTGTGCATACCCCACATCTGGGGCGAGGCCTGCCACCGTCCTGGCGCTCCCTGCACCTGGGGCGGCAGGTCTCGTCGTCCTTGTGTGGGTGGTCGATTCTGGCATCCCAGTTTTCTTGGTGGCAGCTCCTGCCACCATGCGCACTGCCCCCCCCCCCCCCCCCCCACTTTCCCCGTACAACAAGGTCTGTATGGTGTGGGCGGGGGTTGGAGTCGCGATCTCCCGCGTCTCCCCGACCTCCTGCTTCCCAACGCGTTGCAGACTTGGTCAACAACAGAGGGGTGTCGCCTCCTGCCCTCTGTGTTTCAAACTCGAAGAGATTGGACAGGAACCAAAAAAAACCTCCTCCTCCTCCTCCTCCTCCTCCTCCTCCTCCTCCTCCTCCTCCTCCCCTCCTCCTCCCCCCTGTTTCTCCTCCTCCTCCTCCTCCTCCTCTTCCTCCCCCTGTTTCTCCTCCTCCTCCTCCTCCTCCTCCTCCTCCTCCTCCTCCTCCTCCTCCTCCTCCTCCTCCTCCTCTCCTGTTCCTCGTCAGCATCTCCTCCTCGTCGTACAGCCAGAACGGCCCGTTGATCAGAGAAGCCCTGGCGTTTCGCCCACGCGAGACGTCCGGCCCCCGCAAGAAACGCGCCAGCCTCTGCCGACACGTCTGGGCGGCGCGACGTAAAGGGGGGAGAGGCTTGTTCGGCTACACGCAAGAGAGACCCTTGTCAATAGTGGCCTTTGGTGCGCGGCTTTTTTGGGGGGCCGCGAGGGAACCAAACTTAAGCGCGCAAGACGCTTCTATCGCGTCGCGCTCGGCGATCGGGGGGCCCCTGTGGGCCCGCACTTAAGGTCACTGCGGCGAAGGGTCACTCTTACGTGTAGTCGACTTGTGAGCAGGAGGTGCCGAAAAGGAGGACGAAGAGAGGGAAAAGGGGGAGAAGCGGCACGAAGAGGCGGAGGAAACGCGGGGACAGAAGGGCTCCCTCCCCGCGTCCCGCCCCCACCCGCAAGACCTCCAAAACGACCGAATATCTTTCATCTGACCATGTTCTAATCGTCTCGGCCGCTTCCACGAGACCATCTTCTAATCATGGGACGGTTTTCTCATCCTGTGCCACGAAACGGAGCCCAGGCACTGGGGACGGCGCACAAAGCCTAGGGTCCCACTTGGTGCTCGAATCGCCAGCAACGTCTGAAGAGAGGGGCGAATGAGGGAGGAGGAGGAGGAGGCGGAGGAGGAGGAGGAGGCGGAGGCGGAGGCGGAGGAGGAGGAGGAGGAGGAGGCGGAGGAGGAGGAGGAGGACGAGGAGGAGGAGGAGGAGGAGGAGGAGGAGGAGGAGGAGGGGGAGGAGGAGGACGAGGAGGAGGGGGAGGAGGAGGGGGAGGGGGAGGAGGCGGGAGGCGAGACGCTCCCCCACCCCGCGTGCGTGTGAAGAGAGGAGCGTGGCGTCCCCCCCCCCCGGCCTGGGGCGCCTGCGCGCCCGCGCCCTGGTCGGGCGCTCCGCCGTCCTTCATGGGCCCCTCGGCCGGCGGGCGCTGGGCGGCGTCCTCGTCGGCCACGTTCGGCGAATTACAGTCGGGGCCTTGACCTAAGGAACGCCCTTTCTCCGGGAGCCCTTGGACGCCCATGGAGGCGCCCCCTCGGGGCAGCGGCCTCCTGCGCGTGGAGCCGATCACGGGCCGTGATGATCGCGCACTTCCGCTCCCCCGGAGAGGCAGCGCCGGGTGCGGAAGCCCGCGGAGAACCGCAGGGGATGGCGAAGACCGAGCGAGCAGTCCACGGCCCCAAGTATAACTTATGGGAAAAAGGGACGAAGTCCCTTTTTCCCATAAGTTAAACTCCGATTTTCCATTGAAAGCCACAAGAAAACCCAAGGAGCATCGCAAAACAACTAAGGAGCACGGAGCCCCTCCCAAACGAAAAGGGTTCCTTCCTCAGCGGCCCGACTGTACACGCAGAGAGTGACCCACAAGAGTGACCCTTGGTGCGCGGCCAAAGGTCGGGTGTTGCTAGAAGTGCCCCTGGCCCAAGGTTCCCCCAGGATTCGCGGGGTGGCCCAGAGGGCCTCCAGAGCACCCCTGACGAGGCCCAGAGGGCCCCAGGGGCCCGAAAACGAAGCGAAAAGCTGGGGGTCCCTTGGGCCAGGGGCACTTCTAGCAACACCCGAAAAGTGGGGCAAGGTGGCCAAATCCAAGCGCACAGGCAGCCTCCATCGCATCGCGCTCCGCGATCGGGAGGACCACCCCAGCGAGCCCGCACCCGCGCCGACGATCTGCTCTCCATTTCCGGCCTCCGGGGTCCTCTTCTGGGTCCCGCGCCACAAAAAACGGCACAGGATGACAAAAGTATCCCGGGGAGGGGATCGGGATGCACGGAGGCAGCAGTCGCGCAACAATCGTGACGTCGGAGGTCTGGGTCGTCGTCGTCCTCCTGCTCCATCTCTTTGCCTGTATAAATAACTCCTCCCTGTCGCACCCCCAGACGTGTCAGTAGGGAGGCCCTTGCGTTTCGCCTGCGAATCCTCGTCACGTGATCCTGAAGATTGAACAATGACAATTTCACGGATGGCTCTCTCTCTCTCTCTCTCTCTCTCTCTCTCTCTCTCTCTATATATATATATATATAGATATTCCTCTTCCTATATGTTTACAAGCCCGGGGGGGAACAACAACCCTCCCCCCCCCAAAAAAAAAACTGGAACCCCGGGATCTGGGGTTCTCGGGCTCCCTTGGACGTCCTTGGAAAAGGTCACCCGGCTTTCCGGGTCTCCACAAACGCCTTGCCAGCAGACCCAGAGCGATCCGAGGAATCATCAGAAAGGCCCAAGAGAGGCCCTAGATAGCACAAGAGCGCTCCAAGAGGGACTGAAAATTGCGTCAGGACGGCCCAGAAGACCCCCAAGGCACCCCAAAAAGCTTTCCAAGGGGCCTTCAAAGCACAAACATCGTCCCATTCCCTTCGTAAAACGTACAATTTTAGCATATTCGCCTTTCGGATTTCACCCCAACATGCCCTTAAGAAAGCTTCAAGACGGCCGAGCCGGGCTCCATGATCGCCCACGCGAGCCCCAAGACAGCCCATAATGGAACCAAGAGGCCCCCAAGGGCTCCCAGCACAGACCCAAAAGGGCCTCCAACGGGCCCAAGCTCCACAAGACGGCCCAAGACGGCCCCTGGATGGCCCATGAAGGCGCCAAAACGGCCCACGAGGGCCCCGAAAACACCCCCACCATGTTTCCGAATGCCAACATAAAGACCCACAAGGCACCCCAAAAAGCTTTCCAAGGGGCCTTCAAAGCACAAACATCGTCCCATTCCCTTCGTAAAACGTACAATTTTAGCATATTCGCCTTTCGGATTTCGTCAGCTTTCAAGACGGTTACAAAGCCCCCGAGATCGCCTCAAGACGCCCCGAAATGCCCCCAAGAAAGCTTCAGGACGGCCGAGCCGGGCCCCACGATCGCCTACGAGAGCCCCAAGACAGCCCATAATGGAACCAAGAGGCCCCCCAAGGGCTCCCAGCGCAGACCCAAAAGGGCCATGGGAGGTCCCCGGAAGTGCCCAAGATGGGTCCAAAGGGGGCTCCAGCGGGCCCAAGCTCCCCAAGACGGCCCAAGACGGCCCCAGGACGGCCCATGAAGGCGCCCAAACGGCCCACGAGGGCCCCGAAAACACCCCCACCATGTTTCGGAATGCCAACATAAAGACCCACAAGGCACCCCAAAAAGTTTCCCAAGGGGCCTTCAAAACACAAAAATCGTTTCACCCCCTCCGTAAAACTTATAATTCTAGCATATTCGCCTATCGGATTTCATCAGCTTTCAAGACGGTTTCAAAGCCCCCGAGATCGCCTCAAGACGCTCCAAAAGGCCCCCAAGAAAGCTTCAGGCGGCCGAGGCGGGCCCCACGATCGCCTACGAGAGCCCCAAGACAGCCCATAATGGAACCAAGAAGCCCCCCGAGGGCTCCCAGCGCAGACCCAAAAGGGCCATGGGAGGTCCCCGGAAGTGCCCAAGATGGGTCCAAAGGGGGCTCCAGCGGGCCCAAGCTCCAAGACGGCCCAAGAAGGCCCCAGGACGGCCCATGAAGGCGCCAAAACAGCCCACGAAGGCCCAGAAAACACCCCCACGATGTTTCCGAATGCCAGCATTCATTGATTTTGCTCCCATGACATTTGACATTGTGACCCAGTCGTTGAGGGTCTCGTGGCATGCAGCGAAGATGCCCGAGGATGCCCCGTACGAGTTGCATATGCATGTTCATACCCTTACACACATAACCTTATATGTACAAATGTATGCTGTTTACACACATACAACAATGTAAATCTTTTGTGGGCACCTAGACATTTATACGGAAGGTGCATGCGCGTGCGAGTGTATACATGCATGCGCCCATGTACGTACGCACGCATTCCGCTTGCGTGCAGAACTCAAAGGACCAAGGTGCATGGCGCGCAGCCCCAACGCAGTCTTGTATATCCACACACACATATATATCTATATATATATATATATGTATATGTATGTTGTGGGACGTTTCAAACGTTGCTCTCGCCATCGCGCCGAGCACATTCACTTTCAAAGTTAGCAAATGTTTCGCGGATGGAGGGCGGGATGTTTTCAAATTGTGGCCCTCGCCTGAGCACCGCCCACATTTTCTTGAAGGTTTGCAACAACTTCACGGTGGTTTCCAGAATGCGATTTTCAGTTCAGCGCCGCGCAGAAGTCGCCTGCCCAAAGAATTCAACCGTTTCACGGATGGAGGGCGGTCCGTTTTCAAAATGTGGCTGTCGCCTTCGCCACGCGCCAAATTCGCCCCAGACGTTTGCAACAAATTCACGGACTGGGGGCGGGCCATTTTCAAAAAGTGGCTCGCTTTTCCACGCCGCGCACATTCGTCTTAAAAACTTGCAACAATTTCAATCGTATGGTCGAAATCCCAGGCGTAAGGTTCTGGCCCGATTTCGGATTGTCAGGACGCACTGATTACACTGATTCGCCATGTCGAGATCTCAGGCGTAGTTTTCTGACGCGGTTTATGATTGTCAGGGCGCGTCAATCACATTGATCCGCGGCGTGAGAGTCACAGGAACGGCAGTTTGGCACAATTGAGGATTCTCAGACAATTGTCTTCAAATTGGCCACTTCCCGAAATGAAGCTCAATCCTTTCAGTGACCTATGAGGGAACTTGGAGTGAAGGTTCATTGTAACATCGTCGATGCACCTTGGATTTACACTGATCTTCCTGTTCCGAGTCGCCGTTCTGCATGATCCTCTCGGCTGGATGCGTTTGGCTGCGTCGTCGTCCTCGTCTTTGCAGTCCTTTCCTTGTCCTCGTCGCCGTTCTTTGTAATCCCCTCGGCTAGTGGGCGGGATGGGACACGGATGAGGGACGGAGGTGAACGTTACCGTTACCAAGACACCTGGCTGGCGTCCTGAAGCAACATCAAGATGGATACGTTGTCTGAGTCTGGGGGGTTGGCGCGGCAACGGGAACGGGACACACATCACAGTGTGACGTTCAATCAAACTAAGGTGTCGCGAGCTCTGGATATGATTTTGCTCCAGCTAGCGGGTGCCTCTGCCAAAGCCCGAGCGTGCCAACTCACGGTCTGGCGCATCCACCGCTGCACCGGCGTGCCCTCGATTCCCAGCACGCGCAGGGACTTCGAGACGTCAACCTCCCCCTGGCGCTCGTAGTTGCGCAGGGCGGGGTCGTCCGGGACCTCCTGCGTGCAGAGGCCAAGGCACGACGCGATGCCTCCGACGTACTCGCCCAGAGTCATCGACGCCGGGCAGGCGATGTTGAACGCCTCGCCATGAACGCGCTCCCCGAGCTCCACGACGGCCGCCACCGCCTCCGCCACGTCGCCGCTGTACGCCACGCGGAACCTCCCCGGGCGCACGGTCGGCGGCCGCTTCGACGCCCTGGCGGGCAGCGGCGGCAGGCCCGCCACCAAGCGCTGCAGCCGCTCGTGGCGGCTGTCGCAGCCAGGCCCCACAACGGCGGGGGGGCGCAGCACCGTCCAGCGCAGGCCCTGCTCCGCGCGGGCGCGCTGCAGCGCCGCCTCACACTTCAGCTTCCTGCCACCGTAGGTGTCGGGCGCGGCGTGCGCGGCCGACAGGTTGGCCGCGCCCTCGGCGACCGGCTGCGGCAGCGACGTAATGTCCATGTCCTCGACGCCCCCCGGGTAGACCATGTTCGTCGAGATGAAGATGTAGTGCTCTAGGGGCCGCCTCCGGTGCACCTCCACAACGTCGGCGATGTGCCTAGAGGCCTCCTGAATGGGGCCCGAGTAGTTGGGGTCAGAGGTTCGCGCCGCATCTCCGATGCATGCATCGCCGATGTATCGACGACGTGGGCGATGCATCGGCGCCGTTGGCGTGGAGAAAGTAGGTCTCGGCATCGAGCCGCATCGGCGATTCATCGGCGATGGGGCGTGAATCTCCGACCCCGTCTCACTGCTCGGACTATGTTGTTCCCATCGTACTTAAGGACCGCATCCCCAAAACAATTTCGAACACCGAGACCAGTATCGAAACAGTGTTTGTCCGTCACGCTGGCGAAGTGTCGAACGAATATCGCCTCCCAGGGCCCGCCACGCGAAAACCTTCCCGTCTCGATGCCCTCTTGGTGCACTAAACTTGTTCTGCCGATCAGAGCTGGAGTAGGTTGGCACATCAGGATACTCGGACCCCACTGGGCAGGCCAAAAGTGCCTCGGCAGCATGGCCGTGAAGTCGACCACGACGCGCGGGCGGCCCTCGCCGCTCAGCGCCTCCACGAACGACGCGCTGTGGCCGCGATCGCACGCCAGCATCTCGCAGCCCCGCGCCTGCTCGGGCCTGGCGCCGCCCGCGCCGCCGCCGCGAGCGCTGCCGCGGGCGAGTACGACGACGCGGTGGCCGCGCTCTTGCAGCAGCCGGGCGGTCGGCGCGCCCATCAAGGGAGGACGCAGGCTGCTTACACCTGCGCCGATCCTGGCCAGGCCTGACCTGGGCCCAAGATCGGTGCACATGTGCTCCTGTCAGAGCCAGGAGGGCGTATACACCGATCCAGATGCTGGGCCGATTTTCCACCACCGCGACTGTAGAGGTAGGAGAAAGAGCAGGGGAAGCAGGAGGAGGATGAGGAGGACGAGGAGGAAGAGGAGGAAGAAAGAGGAGGAGGAGGAGGAGGAGGAGGAGGAGGAGGAGGAGGAGGCGGAGGAGGGCCTCCCCATCCGCCCTCCTCCCCCGCCCTGCCTCTGGTGGTGGTGGACAATCGGCCCCTCCAGCCCAGGCGCAGCCTCTGGCCAGGACGGGCGCCATCAGGCGTGCAGCCGGTGCCCTCCGACCTCAGGCCCGTGCCCCCCACCACCAGCACGTCAGGCCGCGCGCCCGCGCACGCGAGCGCCCAGCGCCGCGGGCCGCCCAGCGCCAGGCCGCCGAGCGCGCCACAGGCGCCCGCGGCGAGGGCCCGGCGCCCCGCGCGGCGGGAGCTGCGCGCCGCGGCCGCCATGGTGGCGGCGGGGTCGCGCCGACAGCACGCAGGAGCGGATTTTGGTGGTGGCCACTCGTGGGAGCCTTCGTGGAGCGATGCCACCTTGTCAGCCCCTGCGACTCGACGCTGATCGACGCTAAATCGACGCTAAATCGACGCTACATCGACGCCAAGTCGACGTTTGCCGGCGCTAGATCGGCGCTACCTCATAGACTCCCAGACGCTAATCGACGCTAGTCGACGCTAAAAGCGGAATTCAGAGGGTATCACACCAGGCTCTCACGATTTGCGACCGAAGCAGCGACGGAGCCGCTTCAACTGCACGCAAGAACGAACCTGAGCGAGAGTAACGCTTGGTGCACGGCTTCAGGTGGCGGATTCTGGAAACCCTGAAACCAAACACGTTTTTGTTAGTCTCTAGGGGGCGTATCTTTTACTTCTGCCGCTTTCCGCCGAGCGGGAGGGAGGGAGGAAGAGGGGGAGGGCAGAGGAGGAAGGGAAGGGAGGGAGAGAGGAGGGGGGAGGAGGGGAAGGGAGGGAGGACGGAGGGAGGCAGGAGGGAGGGAGGAGAAGGCCCCGCCCGGGCTTGGCCTGGCCACCGGCTCGCCCGTGCATGGGTGAGCAGCGCCGGCAGCGGGAGGCAGGCACAGGGGTACCTGCGTCCTGTGTGCGCTTCGCGCTGCGCAGTTGGATTTCGTTCTCTCGTGCGGGCCTTGTCGAGAAAGGCACCTCCCCAGCCCAGACCCCCGAAGGGCAAAGTGCAACTTGTTCGTTCTCTCGTCCAGGAGGGTGCCTCCCTAGCCCAGACCCCGCAGGGCGACGTGCGAGGACCTCTGGGCCCCAACGCGGCTGCCTTGTGAGACGCAGGGTGACGGAAGAGCGACGAGAGAGGAGGCGAGGCGAGGCGAGGCGAGGCGAGGCGAGGCGAGGGCCGATGAGGCGAGGCGAGGCGAGGCGAGGCGAAAGAAGAGAAAGGAGGAGGGAAAGGGAGAGGGGGCCCCAGAGATCCAACGTATTGAATAAATCAAGATGGACTTTGTTCCCAAAGTTCGGCCTCCAGGGGCCCTCGCCGGGCCCCGGGGCCCTCAAAAAGCGGCTCAAGAGGAAGAGCCGGTCCCAGGGAATGGGTCGAGACTTCCAGGGACTGCGCACTGACAAGAGTCACGACGTCGGATCCCTGGAGCTGGGGAGGGAGAAGGCGGGGGGGGGGCACAGGCCAGGCTCGCTCGCGCCATGCCTGGCATCCGACCCCTCCAACCCGTCCCTTCCCGGTGCGCCGATGCGTCTCCATCCGCCGACGGCTGTCACAGTGGAGCTGAAATCCCGCAGGGCAGGTGAACTGTGTACATTGGTCGAGGAGGAGGAGGAGGAGGAGGAGGAGGAGCAGGAGGAGGAGGAGGAGGGGGAGGAGGATTCTCCCGCTCGCGCGCTAGCGAGCTGTCTCCGTGCGCGGCCGCGGCGTGCGCGCGCGGGGCGGCCCAAAATGGGCAGGCCCGTCCCGCGCGCTCAAGCCGGGGCGCCGCGCGTCAGACGGTGGAGTCCGTCTGGTCGCCGATGTCGGCGAGGCAGCGCCCGTCAGCCTTAGAATGGGAGAGGAGGGAGGGGGGCAGAGAAGCTGCGGAGACAGCAGGAGCTTGCTCACAGAGAATAGAAGAAGCATTCTCCCGCTCGCGCGCTAGCGAGCTGTCTCCGAGCGCGGCCGCGGCGTGCGCGCGCGGGGCGGCCCAAAATGGGCAGGCCCGTCCCGCGCGCTCAAGCCGGGGCGCCGCGCGTCAGACGGTGGAGTCCGTCTGGTCGCCGATGTCGGCGAGGCAGCCATACCCGTGCTCAAGGACCTTGCGAAGTGACAAGGTTTTGGCGGGCGGCCGCAAGCAGGGCAGGCCAAGCGGCGGGGCCGACTTGGAGGAAAGAAGCGACGAGGCGGTCGCTGGCGGTGGCGAAGAACAAGATACGAGCCCGCGCGTGCTCGGGCAGCGCAGCAAGAACTGTCGAGGCGGCGGCGGCTTGCAGGTAGCGCTCGGCACTGGAAGCCTGACGCCAACGCCCACGCCAGAAGACGCGAGGGACGTCTTCCGTAGCGATATAGAAGTCTGTTGCGCCAGAGCCCCGCAGACAAGCGGGCGTCAGGTTGAGCCCCTGACCTGCTTTGGCAAGAGGGACGCCCAGAGCCAAAAGCAGATGATTCCACCGAGTACGGAAGCCGCTCGCACCGAAGGGGGCGAGAGGATCGGTGGAAGCCAACCTTCCAAATACTTGACTCAAAATCTTCACCGTGCCCCGATCGGAGCAGCGAGCATGTTGCGTCGGGTACGTTCTTCTGGTCTTTGGAACAAGAATTGAAAGAAAAGCATCCCCGTCGACCTCGAGACGGTCGCATGGAAGCGACAGGTCACAGCGGCGTGACGCCAGCAGTTCGCCAGGCCTGAGGAACATCGTGAAGCCCATGAGCAGCAGCGCCGCCATCACAGGCCAGTCCCAGGCGAGACAGAGCCCGACCATGGCGCGCAGCAGCGCGCGTGGCAAGGGGGGACGAAGCTTTGGCGGCTCCGCAAGCTTCCATTGTTTCGCTACGTCCCAAGCTTCTGTCAGAAAGGCCTTCCAATGCGGATGGGCGCTTTGGATTCCCAAGATGGCATGGACCAAAATATAATGAGGGAAACCTGCATCATGAAGCCACACGCCGAAGGTCGCGAGGAAACGAGCGAGAAGTATCCCGCTTCGGTAAAGTGTGGCGGGTGGCACGCCAGTGTGTTCTGCTAACCACAGCTCGAAGGCATCAATCGATCTCGAGCGACGGTCGAGATACGCGGAGGTGAGGTGAGAATCGCGCACAAAGGGAGTGCGCGGAGGGCGAGCGGGCGCGGACGGCGCAGCCCGACTAAGCCCTTGGCCTGCGGTCGGCGCCGCGGCTCCCAGAGAGATGCAGAGGCCGCAGACGCACCACAGGATGAGCGCAGGGCGGCCAGGGCTTGGAGAGCTGATCACCGTGGCGGCCCTCCTGCGCCTGGACGCGTAGAAGGGCGGAACGAGGGCGTCCCGCCCGTCGGTCTCGAACCCCGACGCCTCCGCCAGCATCGCCCGCGCCGAGCTGAAGGACCCGCCCATGTTACGGTAGGCACGGCGAGCCCCTGCTTCGATCTCGGCTGGCAGAGCGTCCCCTCTCTCGAGGGTCGGCCAGTCAAAAGGCGGGCGCGGCTCGGCACGCGCAGCTGCGGCTGCTTCGGCAAGCTCGGAACGAGCTGCCGAGGACGTGAGGCCCGAATGATGTGGCACGGGCACCACCTCCGCGAAGGCGTCGAGGATCTCGGACGGAGGGGAATGGGATCCCCACAGCGCTGCTGGGATGGCGCCGTGACTGTCCTGCAGGTGGTACAGAAGGTCGAAAAGGCAGGCCAGTTTGCCCGCGCGCCGCCGCTGCTCGATCTTTGAGCCGAGCCCGATGCCACGGATGGCGCCCGCCCCCATGGCCTGGAGGTCAGCATCCGCGGGGATCGCCTCGGGCTCGACGATGGCCACGTAAGGATGCAGCCACGAGGCCTCGTCAAGCGGCTCGGCGCCGCCTGTCTGAAACAGGCGCTTGTAGGCGTGCAAGGCCCGCAGGAGGCAGTGCAGGTCATCCTTGCCCTCAGGCTCGGCGGCCCCTGCGGGTGCAAAAGTCCTCAGCCACGACGCCGCGCTCTGGAAAGCACCTTGCCAGGCGGGTCCCCACCTCACCACTGTGATCTTCTCACCGCCTAGGTTGAGGCGCCACGCTAGGGCGCTGGCGGCCCCTGGAGGCAAGGGCTGCTCAGCGGCCGCCGAGGCCGTGCGCCGCGCTGCGAAGGCTGCAGCCGCGGCGCTTCCAGCGTCACCACTGTGAGAGCCGCTGAGAGGCAGCTCGGGCTCAGAAGCTCGACCAAGCGCGAAGCCGCTCGAAGACCCCCCTTTCTCGGCGGCACGCCCTCCTCCCTGCGGGGCCGCAACAGCATCGCTGGAAGAGCGCATGCCTACCGAAGTCGGAGGGGCCTGAGCAGCGGAGTCCGCGCGGGAGCTGGCTGGCCGCTGCGAAGTGGCGGGGCTCGGGCGACGCTTCGGAGCGACTCGAGGGGAGCGCACCACGCGACGCCCAGGCGACGCACGGGAACGCGACGCCGCACGCCCACCAGAGTGGTGACGGGGTGGCGATGGCGGCGGGGGGACGGGCCGCGGCGTCTCGGAGCCAGCACGCGTGCCGCGGCCCCGAGAGCGGCTGCGAGCCGCAGCGTGAGCGGCGGGCGGGGAGGCCTCCGCGCGGCGAGGGAAGGCCGCCTGCAAGCGGCGGAGGGCCTCAGGGTTAAGGCCCGCCACGACGCGCTCGAGGTCCACCGAGGAGTCAGTGAGGGCACTCAAAACGACGTCCTCGAGCTCCGTCGGTGAGTCCTCCTCGCACGCGGGCTCCGCTCTCGAGCGGCTGCGGGCGCTCGCTGGAGGAGACCCCTCAGGAGTGTGCGGGCCTTCCGATGCCTCCCCCGCCGGCGGCCCCGACGGCTCCTCAGGCGCGCTCGAGACGTCGATGGGAGGCGAGGAGCAGCCTCCCGAGGGGGAAGTGTAATCAGTCCCGTACGGGTTCGGAGACCGCGTACGGCTGCGGGCAGGGCTGCGGCTCCGCGGTGGAGGGCCCACTCCCGCGGCGGAGCTGGGGCGTGCCGCGCCTGCCCAGCGACGCGCATTAGCAGTGCGACGCGCCCTGCGGCCCGGCGTCGTGGCGGCTCCCTCTTCAGGGGCGGGTAGCGCCGCCGTCGAAGCTCGCCGCTGCTTCTTGGCGCGCTTGTTGCGCGCGGCGCCCGTGCGCGAGGCGGAGTGTGGCGCGTGATCACCGCGATTGGGCTGGTCCTCGACAGCCTCGTCCCGCGGGCCCAGGCGGGCGCGGACCGCGCGCCCCTCGCGACGGCTGAAGCTGGACGCTGGGTCGTCGGCAGGCCTCGCCAAGGTGCGCGGGTCCTCAGCTTCCACCTCGGCCAGAGAGCGCCCAGTAGACGACGCGGGGGCGTCCCCAGCACGAGCGGCGCGATCCGCGTTGGCGAGGCCCGTCGAGACCTCAGCGTTGTGCAGGACGGCGCGCAGAGTTTTGCGCCAATCCCGACCCAGCTGGACGGGAGCCGTACGCGGCAAGCCCGCGGCCTCACGACTGGCGGCCTCGCGCAAGCGACGGAAGTAGGCGCGGTCGGCCATCCCTTCCGCGAGCTCAGCACGAGCGACGGCACGCTCGCCCTCGCCGCGTGCTGGAGCCTGCACCGTGCGCCTGGTGGCGTCGGCACGCGCGGTGCGGAGTGCGTCGAGCTCCACGCGGCCGCGCGACACGGCGGAGGCGAGGATGGCATCAGACTCAGCCGCCCGCGTCGCGAGGGCAGACGAAACCCTGCTTGGGAGAGGCGCACCCGAGGCGGGGAGGGCAGCCCGAGGGGCCAGCTCGGCACTCGCCAGGGCGACCCGCGAAGAGACCGCTTCCTCGAGCGCCTGAAGGGCCATGGCCGACCCAGGAGCTAGCTTGCCCTTGCGGGCGCCCTTCCCTGCCGCTTTTGCCTGGGCGAAGGCGCGAGCGGCAGGACCGTCACCGCTCGCGCTAGGAGCGGCGGGCGGCGCGGCGGCCTGCGAGAGGGCCTGGAGCAGCACTGACTTGGCGTCGCAGAGCTGCTTCCACTTGAGCGCGCGGGCTGCTCGCTCGTCGGCCCCCAAGTGTGCAGGAGTCCTGTCTGGATGGCAGACCAGGGACTGGCGCCTGAAGGCGGCCTCAATGGTGCTGCGCGAGGCCCCGTCCACGACGCCAAGCAGCTGGCGAGAGGCGCTCACCCTGGCCGCTCGCTGGAAGACGCGGGGGGTAGCAGCCGTGGCCCCCTTTGGCGCTTCCCGCGAGCCGACACGCGACGAGCCCCCCCCGATCGCAGGCGGAGGGGCCGCCGCGGCCTTGGAGCGGAGGGCCAGGGGCGGCGCACGCTTGGCGGCGGGGGGAGCCGAACCAGCGCTGGCGGCGACAGGGTCGGGGCCGTGCGAGCCGCCCGCCGAGGACGCAGACGCTTTGGGCGTGGCGTCTGCTGTGGATGTGAGACGCCGATCGCAGTCAGCGAAGAGCGCGTTGCGAGGCCCGCGACGCTCTCCGCTGGCGAGAGCAGCTTCGCTGACGCTCTCGGCGGCGCCCGAGGGGTCGAGGGCTTCGCCCTGGGCGCCGTCGCCGGCGGCGTCGGCGGCCATGCCCGCACCCACCGGGAGGGGGGGGGCGGCCGCCCAACGGTGGCTGAGCAACCCCTCGGGGCCTCGAGCCACAAGCTGCGCAACAAATCGGCCCCAGAGACAGGTAGGGAATGGCGAGCGAGAGTCGGCGTACGCGATGCAATCAAAGCGAGTAAATTCTCCTCTCTCGGCTTCCACTAACCAGGCGGGAGGGTCACGGGACGGGGGCCTCACCGCGCGGTTGCGCGTGGGATCGTCGGCCCTATGCACGTCCGTGGGCACGTACATGCCTCCCATATATAAACCTCCTCCTATCACATAGGGCAAAGTGGTCGAGAGAACATGAGATAGACCAGGAGAGCTGCTGCGCCCGTGCGCGGTCGCGCCCAAAGCCACTTTTGAATCCAGGAGAACGGGGATCCGAGAGTCAGGGAGGCGAACACAGCAGTATTTGCACAGACTCTTATACACTGTTGTCTCAAGGATGTTGATGTGACGAGGCATGCGGAACTCCCATTTGTACGCGAGCCGAAAGCGCAGCGCCTCTGATAGCTCGGTGACCCAACGCGGCGCGACGGGGGGCTCAATAGAAGGGAGCCCCAGGTCGTGATGCAGTTGGGTGAGCTCAGGGCCCAAGGGCACGCCGCGGCTGAGCACGGCGAGGAGGCTCCGATTGTGCAGAATCGTGTGCCACCCCCCGTGCTCCGATCTGCGCCACAGCTCGGCAGAGAGCTGCGGGCTGATAGGAGCGCGGACAACGCCCCCCCAGCCGAGAGACGCGTCCGTACCGAACAACTCGGGGCAAGGCTGCGCCCGAAGGTCGGTTATAGCCGTAAAGGCTAAGAAGGTGCAGGCCAGGAGCTCGTCGCGAACATAAGGGGGCAGGTCGTATTCGATGCCGTCCTCGGTTGCCAGGCGCGACAAGAAGTTGTAGACGTGCGTAAAGATGGCGAGCAGCGGGCGGCGATAGAGGAAGACCTGGACCCAGCAGCCCACCAGAGAGGCTAGCAGGGAGCGGGTGGTGATCCCGAGGTAGATTTGGATCAGGGTCAGCCTGCACAGGGCCACCGTCCGCACAAGAGGAGCGCAGACGATGCCTATGCGCCCCTCCACCTCGGCGCCCACCACCACCTTGTGCGTTTCGCCGCGCGCGCGCTTGCCTGGATGCTGTATCAGGCCCACGCGCGGGTAACCCGCATCACAGGCGGCAAAGACCTCACGATCACGGCGACACGGGTCGTCGGGGCGAGGAGCGGAGCCACGCCACGAGAGCTTCTGAAAACCTGTATGGTCATCAATATTCAGCATCTCGACAAACGGGCCCCGCGGGAAGGGCGAGCGGTGGACAACCTGCTCGTGAGGCCGCAAAGCCCCGAAGCTGTGCAAGACGCCTTCATGCGCAGAGTTGGCAATCTCCACAGCCATGTTGTCGCCCATCGCCAGAGCATTGAGGCAGGGCGCGACATCCACACCTTCCAGCTCGGGGCGCCAGGCTCGAAAGGCCTTGAAACGCGAGGATGGCAGGCGAACGCGCAGGGCGTTACGTCTGGCGCGCGCGGGGGGGACGCGGAAAGTATAGTAAAACTCCCGTAGGTCGTCACAAGAAACTGCCAGCCACTCCCCAGGTGCCAGCCCCAAACGGCACAGCAGGAAACCTTGGCCAAGGCGCTGGGTGCTGGACGAAATTGAAGCACAGCGGCTGTTCACGACCGTGGGGTTCAGGATCAGCCTGTCGTAATCGCTGTCCTTCGGTACCCTGAAAGCTCCACAGGCTTCATCCCAGGCGAGGTCCGAAGCAGGAGTCAGGTACAGGGCGCCGCAGGCATCCCACTTCTGGAGTAGGGCCCACAGCTCGGCGCGGTCCATATGGACGCGCGCACCCTTCTGGCCAGCAGGCCACTCTGATGCCGGTAGCCGCATAACCTCAGGATCGATGAAAGCTTCGCGGACTCGAGCGTCAGAGAGGAAGGGAACGGGATCAAACTCTGGCGAATAATCCCACTTGATGCGAGACGCCCTGACTTTCAAATCGAAGGGCTCGGCCTGGGTGGAGTCCCAAGCCGCCGCAGTCGCCAACGACCCAGGCACAGGAGGAGCGCCGGTCGGGCAGTGCCGCATGGGGGCGGGTACGGAAGAAGAGGAGGTGAAAGAGGCCTCCAAAGCTGCAACATGGGTGGCCAGGCCATGGAGCGAGACCTCAGTGGAGTCGAACTTGGCGAAGGCTCGACCTAAGTCGCTCTTGCCGCCACGGGCGAGGCGAACTGCGATCCGACACAACCGTTCGATACGGGTGCGGACGCCCTCCTGGCAGGGCGAGACCGTGGCGCGGACGCGAGCCTCGGCGGGAGCGAGGCTGGGGTGACCCAAGGTGAGCCAGTTCAACGCAATAACCGAATACTGCGCGAGCGTCCGCGCCGCGCGCCGCAGTCTCCAGCGCTCCCTGCGCCTCGCCGACAAGCCGTCAGGCGGGGGACCAAGAGGTGGAGCAGGCGGGCACGGCCAAGGATCGCGGGGAGGCGGCCCCAAAAGGTACGGGCCGTCCCTGTCCATTGCACGCATAGATGAGCGGGAGAAAGATCCAAGAGAACATCGAGCACCCATCCCAACCTGGGACAGCGCTGCTGCCCAGTGGGTGATATCAATGTTCGCGCCTGGGAACAGGCGCAGCAAGGCAGACAAGTCAGCGACGAATGGCGCGACTTTGGCAAGAGCAGCAGGGGTGCTTGAAGGAGAACAGGCACCAGCAGGGACACCAACCTCAGGGGCTGCAGGCCCCCTGGAGGGCGCGCTCGACTGAGGCAAGCGTCGGCCAAAATGGCCGAAGGGATCCGAGAAGCGGTTCGGAGCAGAGCGAAGGGCGTGGTGGCGGAACGTACTCCTCCCTGCGGGGCCGCAACAGCATCGCTGGAAGAGCGCATTCCTACCCTCACGCCCTCGCTGTGCCCAAACGCGCCTAGCAACCGCAACAGCGTCGGTGCAGTCTGTGTGCGGCGGCGTACCCCGGCCCCGCGAAGGCCCACCCTTCCAGGAGGCGGGCGCCAAAGGCGCCTTCAGTCCTTCTTGGGCACCGCCTTCGGTGCCTTGGAAGCACCCTGGGACTTGAAGGGCTGCTTCGAAACCTTGGGCTGCTTGGGCTGGTGAGGTGGATGCTTGGGGAGCGCGACGGCGCGCTCGGCGTCGAGACGCGCCCGAAATGCTTGCAGCTCCTTCACGTATTCGCCCTGCGCCGACAGCCAGCGAGGATCCACCAGGGGTGAAAACGGGGTCTGGGCCTCGCGCTCCGTGTGACGACTGGTCACGCGACACGGGGGAGGCTCCAGTCCCGTGAGGAACCAGGCGGCTTCGAGATAGCCGCGGTCCCCCGCCAGCTGGTCGATGAACATACACTGACACGTCAGAAGAGTCTGGACTCTCTCGGGGTTGCCCTCCTCGCAGGCCCGCCACAGCTCGGCGCTGAGGAAGGCGAAATGCGTCAACAACTCGTGCGTCGTCGGCTGAGCCCCCAAAGGACTGTGCTCCCGAAAGTACTGATGCATGGCCATGGGGGTCACGGCGCTGACTTCCACGCCCAGAACGCGGGCCAAATTCTCCTTCATCAGCCCTCGCACGTCGGGGCCGTGCTGTATCAGCGCTTGCTGCCACTCGCGCCTCCGAGCAATGCCCCCCATCTGAGCCGATGCGGGCGCGGGGTCGCCCGAACTCGCGGGCGGAGATTGAGCTGAGTCGCTCAGGGTCCCCAGCAGCGGATGGACGGTTGGGCGATGGCCCCGCCCCTGCTGCAGAAGGAGGGACTGGTGCAGGCACTGTAGCATGAGGCTGAGGTCCGTCGGATTGGCCGCATGGGGCGGCTCTGACCCGTCGGCGCCGCCCACCTCGGCAAAGCCGTCGGCCGCAGCGGGATGGGCTAGCCCAGGTGGCGGCGGGGGACCCATCGTTCCGAAACCGGACGAAGGGGCCCGAGGGACAGCAAGAGAGCGCGCCTTTTCCCACGCCGAGACCAGCGCGGAGGTCGGACCCTTGGGACGCGCGGAGACCCGCTGTGGAGCCACGGGCGCGTGGGACAGGGCGGCCTCGATCCCCGCAGGATCCAGCCCGAGGCGCACCGCTTCGTCGCTGAAAAGCTGAGGCACCTCGGGCCGATCGCTCCGAGCAGCCGGAGCGGAGCCCAGCGGCTCGGGTCGGCCGACCATCGTGGAGGCCGCGTGGGCTGCAAGCAAAGCGCGCATTTCGGCAGCTACTTCGGCACGAGTCATAGGAGCCCCGTCGTCCAGAGCCGCCGCAGGGGCACCAGGAGCGATCGGAGCGGGACCCGCGACCCGTGGCGGCGCGGCTGTGCCCGCGCGCTTCGCGGGCGGGCCGCGCGGCGCTCCAGCGTCCGCGGGAGATCGCGCACTTGGGGCCGTGCGTTCGGCTTCCTCGTCGGCCGCGAACCCTTCGGGCTCCTCCATCTCGTCGGCAGAGTGATAGGGAGTAGCCCGATCGGCCCCTGGGAGCGGCTCTTCCCCTGCGGTAGGCGGGGCGCCGTGCAAGCGTGCGTAACCCTCGCGAAGCACCCGAACCCCTGAAGGATGAGGCCAATAGACGCGGCCCCGCACCTCGGCGAAGGGAACGATGGCTGCGTCCTCGCCGACCTCTAGAGGGTAAAGCGACTCGAGCTCGAGCTCTGCAACCTCGATATCCACGACGAGGACGGATGCAGTAGTGGCGAGCGGCCGCGAAGCGGCCCCCTGGAGCTGGACGTCCACTAGCTGGAAAGGGCCTATCATCCCAGCAAAACCCCCCGCCTCGGCAGCCTCGAGCTCCGCCGTAGGGCGAAAGGCGCCAGGCAGGGCCAGAAGGATGCCCCCTTCTCGAGACGCGAGGGGGATAGCTGCCCAGCTGGTGTCGCCGTCGTCTAAACGCCATCGTGCGTAGCCGCGAGCCGTGGGAGCCGCGAATGGGTAGAGCTCGGGCCATAGAGGCCCTCCGCCGACTGGTGGCAGCTCGGCCATCAATGGGTGCTGCCGTGGGAGCTGCTCCCCGAATGCTGGGCGTCTGCCCGCTCGAGCGCTCGAGGCCGAGGCGGAACCCCGTAAGCCAGCGCTCGCGCCGCACGGCGGTCCTGCCCAAGGGAGGCAGGCACCGCTCCGCGCGGCCAGACGGAGGCCCTGAGTCTCCGCCACACGTGCGGGCCCAGCAGCCCGAAGCAGCAGCCTGCGCAGGCGCTGCACGCGGCCGTCACCCAAAGGAGGGCGACGACCGTGCTGAGCAGCCAGGGAGAGACCCCGCCGCTCAGATCCACCGCCAGCCCGAGGCAGACGGTGGGGCAGGCGGAACCCGCCGAAGGGAGGGGACAGTAAGCCCCCTCACCCTCGGACGAGTCCGCCTGCTGGATGGACCAGGCCGGCGCAGGAGGCCCTGGGTCCTGAAGCACAGAGAGGGGGGCGGACACGAGCCGCTCGTAGAGCGCGGCCCGCAGCCCCCTGAAGAAGATCTCCCCAGCGCCTCCGAGAGCCGCTTGTGCGAGCGCCTGCATAAGGCGTCCGCACGCGCGGCCGACGGGGGGGGCACTTGGGCAGAGAAGCTGCGGAGACAGCAGGAGCTTGCTCACAGAGAATAGAAGAAGCAGGAGGAGGAGGAGGAGGAGGAAGAAGAGGAGGAGGATACGGAGAAGAAGGAAGAGGCACGGACGCAGTCGTCGCGCTACCAAAATAAACGCCAGATCAGAAACGAAGCCCCTTGGCTCCCAAAGATGCCCAGGTGCACGACGAGAAACGCCAGAGGAACAACCATGGAAGGGCCGAAGGAATATCGACCTCCTTCCGAACCCGAGCTGTTCCTCATTCCAGCGTCTTAATTGCACGGAAGGAGGAGGCGCAAGGTGATGATGAGGAGAAGGAACAGGAAGAGAAGGAAGAGGAGGAGGAGGTCGGAGGTAAAAAGGAGCAGGGCTGGGCTGAGGAGGGGCGTGACACCGAAGGCCCCCTGTGATGAGAAGGAAGTTCGCACTACCAAACGACCGTGGTGTACTGATCTGATGTTGTACCTTTGCCGTCGCCATCGCAAACAAGTGCGTACCACAAAGAAGTGCGCTGGTCTGTATCTGTCGTCTCCGTAGCTCAGCCCGGCGTGAGCGCCAGCCTCAAGAATGTGATTGCGAATTCGGTTCCTGGACAACGTGCCCCTATGTAAGGCAACCTATGTACATCCCTCTCAATCCCCATACAACAGTCGCTCCCCTCGCCCTCCTTCTCATTTCAATGTATAGACATCCCTCGGGGCATCCAATCTTTCCAGACATTCTTGGAACCATGCAACACAATCATCAAGCAGCGCGCCAGGAAGCATCAATAGCATCATCATCATCATCATCATCCTCACCATCGTCGTCATCATCATCATCACCCACATCGATCGTCCTCCTGTGCGACGTTGGCCAGGCAACGTTCGTGTGGAAAGAGCAAAGAACGTAAACAAGCTTATGCGCGGTGGCCAACACAGTAGACATTAGACCTAGATAGGCGCAGCAAACTTAAACCAGGCATACGAGAGAGAGAGAGAGAGAGGGAGAGAACAAGAGAGAGAGAGAGAGACACAACTAATCATACAACAACAAACAAATAAGACAAGAGAGCGAGAGAAAAAGAGAGAGAGACAACACAACGGAACAGCGTAGGGGCCCGCTTAGGCATAGATTATGAACCCACCTGGTCAGCGAAGGGGTGATGAAGGTGATGGCTTCGAGGGCTACGTGCTGACCTGGAGGGATAGGGCGAGGTGACTGCGACTGGTGCAGCACTTGCGGTAGGAGCAGCTGGGGGCCAACGAAAAGTGTGAGGATAGACCCTGCGAGAGCAGCACTAGGAATGGGTGGGTCAACTAGATCATCCTCCTCCTCCACCTCGTCATCACCACATTCCCCTCCGTCGCCCCCTTCCCCCCACGCGAATCAGGGCTGAAAAGCGGGTCCACCGTCGGTGTAGTGAGTCACCGGCGACAAGGCCCCCTTTTGTGCCCGATGAGATTGCCGCTGACCTCCACTAAGATTGCTCAATCCGCCTTCTCCTCCGCCTCCTCCTCCTCCTCCGCCTCCTCCTTCTCCTCCTCATAGTCCTTATCATACTTCTCTCCGTCGCCCTCCCGTGCAGCACCAGGGTGGAACAGCGGGGCTGCCGTCGGTGCAGTGAGTCGCCAGCGACACGGCCCCCGTTTGGTGCCTGATGCGGTTGCAGCGTCCAGGGCGCATGGCACAGACATCCTCCACTATGATGTTTCAATCCGCGGCCCCAGGGCTCCCTACCCAAGATCGGGGGCGTCCTAGAGGGGGACGTCCAAGAGGGGGGTCCGCAAACCATGGCCCGCGGCATGTGCGCGGACGAAGGAGGAGCCAAGACAGCACACTGTGGCAAAAAGAAGAAAGGGCCACGACATTGGGGAGATATCATGGCACAGGCCCAGGCCGTGATATCCACACACACACACACCTACATACCCCTAGAAGTAGATTAGGTTTGCGCCCGCCCCCGCAACAAAAAACGAAACATAGCAACTCTTGAAGTAGGAAGGCGCTTAAACTAGATTGGGATCTGGGAATCCAAGAATACCTCCTTTCAACGACCGGTGTGTATCCCTCCCCCCGCCGGGACGACCCCCAGGAGCCAGGACCGGGACACGAGCGGACCGGGACACGTCGGGGACAGCTCTGAGGTCCTGAGCCTGGGCCGAGAGGGCACAGGCAGAGCGTGGAGGCCTGGGAAGACAGGGCCCAGCGACCCGACGTCTTGATGTGTTCCAGACGGGGGTCCTGGAAGTCCCGACCCGTGCCCAGGACCGATCCTCTTCTGCCCCGAGTCGCTCTTCCCTGGCAGCGCTCCGCTGAGGAGGTTTCTGAGTGCAGACGGGAACGAAAGGCTGGCGCGTCGCCGCGGCGGCCCTGGTCATCACAAGACATCCTTCTCGGCGCCTACCTGAGGTGTCAAGGGAAAACACCGTGGAACGTCGACTCGGACCTCCAAGCGGTCAGGCTCTGAATGGCATTCGCGCCCAGCCACGGACGGCCGATTGGTGTCGTGCCGACCTCGGCGTCGGTTCCTGACACCGCAGAGATCGTTCAACCTTGAACGATCTGCCGTTTCCGAAACGTGAAGCCGTTCAACATCGACCGATTCTGGGACGCCGGGGGCGCTTAACGTTGAACGCTGGCGGCGGGGTCGCCGCCGGTCGACACGACGCGAACCGAACCGTACATGAGCACGCCCCCCAGCTTTCAAGGCCGCCCTCATGTCACGAATGCTCGCGTAGCGCGCTGTTGCGAAGCCCGAGTGGGCTTCTGCGCGCGTGCGCCTGTTTTCCGCTCCTGAAATCAGCGAGGATCCTGTCGCCACGGCTGGACACGCCTCGGCATTCTGATCAGCTCGCGCTCCAGGGGAGGTCTGGGGGTCGACTCCGAATTCGAGCGAGGAAGATCCTTTCCTGTACCACCACCGCCGCGTCGCCGCCTTGCCCGAGACATCTCCAAGCGGCAGATCGGCGAGTCCCTGACATGTGTGTCGGTATCCTGTCTCCTTCCGTCGAAACGGGGGATGGAGGAGGGATTAACTCGAGCTAGGTGCGCTCCTCGCCGAGGGGAAGGGGGAGGGTGGGGGCGTAGCGACGGTACCGTCCGCGAGACGTCCTGGTCCTGAAGCGGGAAATCCTAAAAGGGGGCGTGCTGGCTTAGGGGGCGGGCGGGGGAGAGAAGAGGTGAGGAGGGAGAGGAGGAGTGGACGCGGGGAGGGGGAGAGGAAGAGAGAAGTGGATAAGGATGGGCGGAGGGTGGAGGAGAGAAAACGGATCAGGGCACCAACGAACTGCTGACGTTGGGGCGGTCTTTGGACGCCTGCTGAAGAATACATTCCCCCGTCTTTCCTCCCGCCCTGGGCGCAAATTCACCATCGGATGCCATCTTCAAACGCAGCCCGGCCATGTGGACGGGGGCCCCCGCGGTCTGCTGCCTGCTGCCTACTGCTTGCGGCTGCAGCGTCCGCCGCCGCCCGCGCCGCCGACGCTGGCGCACCGGCGCCAGAGCCGCCGCCTCTGCTGCCTGCCGCCGCCGCCGTTGTGGCTGCCGCCGCCGCCGGGGACACGACAAAGGCGCGCACCGATACCGCTCTGATCACCGGCCCTCTCCCTTGGTGCGCCCTGGCCAGAACTGTGTGGCGAGTGCGCCCGTTGACGGCGAGGCTCCCCCCTGGAGGCCCCGGAAGGGCGCAGGGCGAGGGAGGAGCTGCGGAAGCGGTGCGCTGCGCGCGCCGCCGCTGCTGCCGCGGTCCACCCGGCAACGCTCCTCGGCCACGGCGCAAGAGGTGGCCCTGGGCACGAGGGACCTTTGGTGCGCGGCCTGGGGGGGCCGCGTGGGGAGGTGGCGACTGCACGAGCGCAGGTCGGCGCCTGTGGACCCGCACCAAAGGGCACTCCGGCAAAGGGCCACTCCTACGCGCAGCCACGCTCCAAAGTCCCCCCCCTCGCGCCGGCGGCCGCCGCCGCGGCGCCGCCGCGGGACCGCCCAGAGAGCGACTGCTCGACCAGCTCCGCCGCTAAGGCCGCGGCTCCCCCAAGCGGGGGACGGCCGCGTGCCGCCTTCGCCCTCCTCCTGTTTCTCCTCTTCTTCCTGGTCATCTTCACTGCACCGCCTAAGCCTCCATGCGCGGTCGAGGTCAGCGCAGGGCCAGGGCGGCGAGTGAAGAACGAGAGAGAGAGAGAGGCGGTGCGGTCTAGCGAGCGGTCCTCCTCCTCATCCGTTTCTCTTCAGGTCCTCTTCCTCCTCCTCCTCTCCTCCTCCTCCTCCTCCTCCTCCTCCTCCTCCTCCTCCTCCTCCTCCTCCTGCTCCTGCTCCTCCTCCTCAACTACGTCCTCGGCCCCCCGCGCCCTCGCTCTCGGTTCAGTCATCCTTGCCCTCGCCGTCGTCTCGGGCTGTCGTGGGAGAGCAGCGCGATCCTGTCACCGCTCGGAGGATAGAGCATACCCGACGAGGCAAGTATAGGTGGCGAGCGCGCGCCCCAGCACGCTCTGCACTCCAGATGATTGCATGAGTCCGTGCATGCAGAAACGGATACTCAGAGATCAGACACGTCTGGAACATGCAGACGGTGGATGCCTCGCAACATCAACCGCAGCGGTACGGTGCAAGAGCACGTGCCAGCAGTTCTTGGGACTTCATCCCCAAAGTGAGCGAGCGCTGGCAAGCCCCACGTATCTTGAGAGGGATCTTTCGATGTCCCACAGAGGCCGAGCGCACCGATCATGGCATCTTGCCAGCCAAGGATGCCGCGCCAGGCCTGCTCTGAATCCCAGGGGGGACCGGCGGGCTGGCGTACGAGGCCTCTCCGATGCCACTGGCTCGCCGGTGCTGGCGGGACCACCCTGGCAGCCTTGGCGGGCGGCTCGCCGCTGTACCTGGGACGGGGGCCCCCCCGACCCAGGAAGAGGCCGGGTGAGGAGGGTGGGCCGAAGGGGAAGGGCAACTTCTCGGGTGCTCAAAGATGAAGGGGCCCTGGGACAATCAAATTAATAGACACAAATCCCAGGATTCCCCGTATTTTCTCATATGCTCTGGGTTTTCGTCTTCCCCCCAACTTCCCATATTTTCCTGGAGATCGACGATTTATTGTGACTGTGTGTTTTTCCCCCTCTTGAATCTTGAAGCGAACGGATGCGGCACACGCAGCCGGTGGCCCACATGCGGGGAGGCGCTGGGGCCACGAGGGCACGAGGCGTGGGCAGAGGAGGGCTGCACGAGTCTCCAGGCAGGGCGCCACTGAGGTGTACAAAGAGACATCTGCGAGGACGTCGTGACGTCCGCCCAGAAAAAGTTGGAGGATGGAGAGCGGGGTGCGGAGGGAGAAAAGGGGCAGACGAGGGAGGCGAAGAGGGCGGGGAGGGGCGGGAGATATGGTGTTCAGAAGAAGAGCAGCAGGATCAGCAGCTGGAGCGAAAGCGTGACGGGATGCTAAATCGACCGCCTCCTCATCGGTATGGGAGCCACGATGCAATTCGAGAGCTAGGGATGGAAAGGCGGGCCCAAAGACCAATGACTTGGCCGACCCTGGGGCCTAACCGCTCTAGACCCCCGCCCCTGGCTCCTGAGGAGATCCCGCGCGCGGGGAGCGGCCGGCGCAGCTGCAGAGAGAGAGAGAGAGAGAGGAACAAGAGAGAGGGAGAGAGAGAGAGAGAGAGAGGGAACGAGAGACCGAGAAACTGGACCAGGGCAAAAGCGACGAACCATCACTGGCGAAGCAGTTGGGATGAGAAGGTCAGAACGGCACCGAGCAGCCGCAGGACAACATACGGGGGGCGAACCCCCTGCAGCACGGACGAGCACGGAGGACGAAGGAGCGGCCACCGAGGCCAGACAGGCGCCGAGGGATGTACCACGGGCAGCCCAACAGGCGCCGAGGGACGTACCACGGGCAGCCCAGCCCAAGCGGGATCACGATGGCCGACGACGGCTCTGAGAGAGCCTCTCTGCTGGGGGGCACCTGGACATCCTCCGAGAGGAATGCGCGGATGCAGCAATGACTTCCTACACCTGGGACGGGGCGCTGACAACGGGACACTGGCACCAGGGCAGGCGCGAGGACCCCCCTCTGTGGACCTCTCTACATTACGAGGCACTGCGCATCAGGATACCTTGGATGTGCGCGGCAGAGGCAGCCGACCGACCTCCGACGCACTGTGGGCCACCGTGCCTTGGTTTTGGGTCAGAGTCCTAATGGGTGCCTCTTGGGGTCTCGTAGGGGGGCTTTCGGGGGCCTCTGAAGGGCATTTGTGCAGCTCCTGGGCGCCTCTTGGGCGTGATTGATGCATGAAAGGATGCTACATCGCACAGCATGGGAACCAGCGGATCACAACTACCGTGAATCCAACGGGACCTGTCTGTGACAAGCACGATGGCACATACGCCGTGTCTGTTCGGCGGAACTCTCCGTCGAACGCCCCTTCCTTATCCCTCTCCGACGTGTCCCCCGACCCATCCCCCCTTTCTCCTTCTCCTCCTCCTCCTCCTCCTCCTCCTCCTCCTCATCCTTCTCCTCATCCGTTCTTCCCTTCCTTATCACGCTCCTTCCTTGCCCCCCTCCGTCCCTCCCTCCCCTACACTCTCCCCCCTCTCATCCAGTATGTCCCCCACTTTCCCCCAATTCACTTGCCCAACGTTGCGTGATTTGTCCAGTGATTCCCCTCGCCTCTGTCCGCTGCTTGCCGATCCTCCTGGGAACAGCCAAGCGCTTAGGATTCCAGACAAGCAACAAAAGAGCAGAGGCAGACGGCGAGGAGGACGAGGAGGAGGATATGGCATGCAGAACGAGGATGAGGAGGAGGAGGAGGAGTAGGAGGAGGAGGGGAAGGAGGAGGAGGAGGAGGAGGAGGAGGACGAGACCAAAGAGGAAGGAGGAATACTGTCGGGAATAATTGTTTAGCGTGTCGCTCCACTGGTTCTGGCCAACCACGCTGCTGCGCGACACGCTATCCACTTCGCGGTCCCCAGGCGTTCACGTGCCGAGCTTTTCCAAGCCTCTCACCCGGCAAAGCGAAGCGACAAGCTACCCGCTTGCAAGATTTAGCGTGTCGCTAGAACCGACGCCGCGACACGCTGAGCAAAAGTTCTCGAACGTATGGGGGAGAAGAAAAAAAACACAAACAGAAACTGTTGCCGATCCGCGCGGATTTCCTGGACCTGCGCCAGCCGCCCCTCCATGGTGCGCGGAGCGCGCCAGGGGCGGCGCCAGAGGCGCCGCCGGGGGGGCCCAGCGCGGATCCGAGAAACCCGCGCGGAGCGCCAAAAGTTTCTGTCCATGGCGGTTTCTCTTCTTCGAAGGATCTGATTTTTGGGAGCACTGGGGCCCTGTCTAAGCGCGCGATAAAATCTCTGCCGGCGTGGGCCCATCCCTTGGATCGCTCTGGCCCCGCGGAGGGCCGCGGAGAGCGCCTAGGGTCCGAGCTCGCGCGGCGGGGGGGGGCACACCCTGGAAAAACGCAGAAAAGCAACGGCGCCGCCGCGCCTTCCGCTCAGGCTCCTGCATCTTCAAACTCCTCGGGCTCCTCGTCGCCCTCGCCCTCCTTCTCGGCCTTCTTCTCCACCTTTTTCTCGACCTTCTTCGCGCCGGTTTTGCTCGACCTCGTTACCCAGGCGACGACGGAAGACCTGTTCTCAATCAATTCCACCACGAAGGCGCCAAGGACTGGCAGAGCAACGACTAGCCACGGGACTCTCCTCGCGAGGATGAATCCGCCACGGTGCGTGCACGGTCATGGAGGGTTGGAATGCTTGCTAGTTGTCTGGTAGGATCCCACCCTCGACGGAGACCCTGGTCGATCCCACCCCCAGTTTTGCTATCCAGTGCACTATTCGGCATCAGGACGGCCCCACAATAGCCAACGAAAAAGCTGCGATATGGCTGCAATGTGTCCAAAGACCAGCCGAAGATTGCCCAAACGAGCTCCCAACGGCTCCAACATGTCCTCGAGATACCCATGGAGGCACCGAGCATATACACTCAAGGAGGCCTCTGGGGAGGCCTGGGGGGGTCGCAAAACTATGGGACAACTTCCCCGACTTCAGTGTCAGTGGCGCTTTCGAAGCTTTTCGGCTACAGATCGCTCTGGGCAAGCCTCAGAGCCACAAGATCCCCGTGTACGGCCCACAGAGCCACTGGGCAACGGATCGCTCTGGGCAAGCATCAGAGCCACAAGAGCCCGAGGAGCCCCTCGGAGGGACCAAAAACTGTCTCCAGAGAGCTCCAAGACGGCTCCGGGAATCACCCAGACGATCCCAAGACGGTTCAACTGGGGTTCTTGGGGAGAGCTTGGTAGCGCCATAGCGCTCAAGCCGGCCCCGAGACCCCCAACTGGCCCCAAACAGACCCCCACCAAGCCCATACGAGGCTGACCCACGAGCACCCCAGGATGTCTCCAAGAGGCTCGAAAGAAGGCCCCGAGACCTCCAAGATGCCTTCAAGAAGGAGGACGGAGGAAGCAGGAGGAGGGAGACTGAGGAGGGAGGAGGGGATCGAGCCTGAGGCGAAGGAGCCAGTCTAGACAGGGCACTGGACTGGAGCGGGTCTCAAACTCAACCTCCTCCCTGCTGCGATGTTGCGCTGGCACGGTGGCAGGAGTTGCCGCAGGCAGCCGGATATGACAACCTCCACGTATCGCATGAATGCATCTTGGGCACTCTGGCCGCTGGCGCCCAGGTTCGAGGTCAGCGCGAGGGTCACGATGGCCAGGCCGGGGCTCATCCCACAGTGGGCGAGCGCGGCGGCAAACGTGGGCAGCAGGGTGGCCACGTGCAGCTCCGCCCTCGCGAAGAAGCGTCTGAGGCCCAAGTAGGCCGCGATCAGCGCCCAGGTGTGCAGGCCACTTGGCAGCACGGCCGCGGAGCGGAGGAAGTTGGCCAGGAAGCCGCCCAAGCGCATGTAGACGCTGCCGATGCCCCCTGAGAGCACGACCAGGGAGGCGAAAACGGTGAGGTTTCCAAACTGCTCTTCGTCGATGTCCTTGAAGCTCACCATCCCGCGAAGCGACATGATGCCGAACACGCCCAGGAGGGCAGCTACCGGCTGGACGGAGCGCAGGAAGCCAGCGCAGGTGATGGCCCATGCGAAGAGGACGGTCCGGAGAAAGTCGTCGAAGCCGAACGTGTACTTTGGCTTGTCAGCCGCTGCCGGCATGCCCTCCTGGCTGAGTCCAGTCACCATCCAAACCCTCTGCAGGAAGGGCCTCAGTGCCAGGACGAGCAGCAGGGGCAGCGACAGCTGCGTCCACTCCTGCACCCCCAGGCCCTGCACACCGAGGCAGCCGATGCCCAGGCCGGCCGCCAGCAGGCTCGTGTTGGAGCCCGTCAGGAACAGAGACTTCGCCAGGCCGTCGCCCTTCCCGCACTGCAGCGGCGACGTCACCACGTCTGCGATCGAGTGCGCCCACGAGGTGCCGACTACTGGCACCTTGTCGATGACATTCCCCACCAGGTTGTGGATGCTGCCCCGGATGTTCCCGAAGCCCTTCGCGCACACCGGCACCAGCAGCCCCAGCCAGAGCAGCGGCGCGCCGAATCCGCTGAGCGCCGTGCCCACCTTCATGGTGCCCACGAGCGTGGCAGCTGCGAGGCCGATCAGCGCGACGGTAGGCGGCGACACCGGCGTGACCAGGAGCCCGAGCGTCGTGGTGGCTGCGATGCTGAAGGCCGCGGTCGACGGGCTGGCCGGATTCAGGCTGAGGAAGAGCCCGAGGGCCACGCACAGGAGCACCCTCTTCGCGCCGTCCTTGACGAACTCCGTCTCCACGCTCAGCAGCCACCGCGCCGCGGCCACAACTCCTGGGGGAGCGGGCGGATATGTCGACGACGCTGCGCCCCGGACCGCTCCCTGGGCGGGAACGCAGGGACCCGAGGCGAATCCGCCGAGACGTGGGGACCCCGGGGAGGCCTCCGCAGGGGCGAGAGCGGGGGGAGCGGGATAGGGGGGGCCTGCGGGCCGGGAGCGCCGATGGACAGCGGTCGGGTGGGGCTGGCCGAGAGGGAGGGGGGAACACGGACTTGGAGTCGGCGACGCATCGCCGATGGGTCGGCGGGCCAGGCCCTCGACCGCGACACCGGGCGCCCCTGGGCGGGTCATCGCACACCCAGGCCCTGGCGATGACTGGGCGACCGGGGATCGACGATGCCTCCCCCCCCCCCTGGCCGGGCCACCCCCGGCGTGGCCCCTGATTCGACTGGCTTCGGGCCATAGCTCGGGCATCCGGCGGCCTCTCAAGATCATCCTGGCGCCCCCCCGAAAGCTCTCGGCGAGGCGCAGCTGCTGGAACGCACACCGAGCCCGGAAAGCCGCCGAGAACCGCCGGGAACGAAGGGCCAATCGACACCTCCCCCCGCCGCTGCCCCTCCGACGTGCCCTTCTAGAGGAAGAACAGGCGGCATAAACATAAGCTGTCGACAGTTCGCGCAGATTTCGCGGATTGGCGCTGGACATCCCCCCCCCCCTCCTTGGCGCGCGGAGCGCGCCAGGGGCGGCGCCGGAGGCGCCGCCAAGTTGGTCCAGGGTCCAAGGAATTCGCGCGGACCGTCGAAAAGTTCTGTTTGTGTAGTCTTTTCTTCTTCGACCTTCGCCCGAGCTCCCGCGGCCGCGCCCAGCCTGAGGCCGCAAGACACGAAGCCTGGCGCGGGCGCCACGGCGCGGCAGCCCGGCACCTCCTGCCGAGCCGCCGCCGGCAGGCCGCGCGCCAGGGCACCGGCCTAGACGAACAACGAATGGCACAAGCGTGCTTTCTCGGAGCTCCGCACGGATTGCTTGGCTTTTGCTCCTCAGCCTCAATCCTTTTCCTCCTCCTCCTCCTCCTCCTCCTCCTCCTCCTCCTCCTCCTCCTCCTCCTCCTCCTCCTCCTCCTCCTCCTCCCTCCTCCTCCTCTCCTCCTCCTCCTCCTCTCCTCCTCCTCCTCCTCCTCCTCCTCCTCCTCCTCCTCCTCCTCCTCCTCCTACTCCTCCCCTCCTTCTCCCTTCCCCTCTCTCTCTCCTCCTCTCCTCTCCTCCTCCTCCTCCTCCTCCTCCTCCTCCTCCTCCTCCTTTCCTCCTCTCCTCCCCTCCTCTCTCCTCCTCCTCTCCTCCTCCTCCTCCTCCTCCCTCCTCGCTCCTCCTCCTCCTCCTCTCCTCCTCTCCCCCTCCTCCTCCCCGCCTCCTCCTCCTCCTCCTCCTCCTCCTCCTCCTCCTCCTCCTCCTCCTGCTCCTTCTCCTCTTCCTCCTCTCTCCCTCCTCCCTCCTCCTCTCTCCTCCTCCTCCTCCTCCTCCTCCTCCTCCTCCTCCTCCTCCCCCTCCTCCTCCTCCTCCTCGTCTCCTCCTCCTCCTCCTTTCCTCCTCCTCTTCCTCCTCCTCCTCCTCTTCCTCCTCCTCCTCCTCCTCCTCGTCCTCCTCCTCCCCTCCTCATCCTCATCCTCCCCCTCCTCCTCCTCCTCCTCCCTCCTCCTCCTCCACCTCCCCTCCTCCCCCTCCCCTCCTCCCTTTCCCGCTCCCCTCCTCCTCCTCCTCCGCCTCCTCCTATTTCTCCTCCTTCTTCTTCTCCTCCTCCTCCTCCTCCTCCTCCTCCTCCTCCTCCTCCGTAGCTATATTGGCTCAAGCCGTTTCCGCGCAGGCGGGGGCCTGGGGTGCCGCGCGCGCGATTGGAAGCGGCGCAGCGCGCGGGAGCGGATGGCGGTCGCCTGATGCTCCTTCGGCTCCTCCTGCCCTCGGCGCTGCTGGAGTGCACGGGCGCGCATCAGGCGCTCGCAGGCCTGGCACAGCGCTTCACGCGGGAGGTGAAGGACATCGCCAAGCTGGAGGTCAAGGTGTTGCTGAGTGATGGGGACGCGGGCCCCAACCACACCGCCGAGGAGCCTCGGGGCTGATCGCGCCGTTGCCGGAGGCAATGCCGATCAAGCCGCCCATCTTCCCCGTCCTGACGGAGGTAGTCCAGGATCCGCCGCCAGGGTACTGGGGGGAGCCGCAGGCGTGGCGTGGGGCCAGGCCGCAGGTGGTGCTGACGGAGGAGGAAGTGACTCGGCAGGAGGTGCGCAAGCTGGACGCGTACCATCACAGCCTGCAGCTGTCGCAGCCGATGGGGGCGGAGGTTCGTCAAAAGGTCGGCGGGAAAGCCTCGACGGAGACGGATGGCATGCCGACCAAGGACAGGAGGCGCTCGAGATCGCGAAGGAGTCAGAGGACAGCTTCGACGAGCTCGGCGGTCAGCAAGCACCACAAGAAGAACAAGAAGGACAATAAGTCCAAAAAGAACAATAAGGACAAGAAGGTCAAGGAGGTGTCGCCGCAGGCGCAGGAGAAAAACCAACGTGTGAGGAAGCCGTCACCGCGGTTTCCGTCGGCACCTTGGGCGCGGTAGCGGAGAAGGGTTATGGGCAGAAGGACCGCTGCGACAGCTGCGACCATGACGAGGACAGCTGCGACCATAGCGAGGTGAAGAAGGTGAAGGTCCTGCTCAGTCCTGCTAACGAACGTGGCCATGGGTGTGGCACAGAGTTCTACAGCATCGGCGAGGACAACGACGCAGGCCAGAGCATCACGGCCAGCATCGAGCACTCGTACAAGGCGCTCGCGACGGCCGTGCCTGCAAATTTGACGGGCAAGAAGTGGGGCGAGCTCAAGATCAGCGACATGGTCATGATCAAGGGCCACCCGTGCAAGGTGATCAACATTACGGCAGCGAAGAAGGGGAAGAACGGCCTCAGCAAGCTGAATATCGAGGGGATGGACATCCGCACGTCGCTGCAGTACGAGGACGTCAAGGCGGCGACCTTCGTGGCCAACCTCTCCCAGGAGGCGGGGATGGACATCGTGCGCGGGCAGAACGTAGAGTACAGCTCGCATGACATTGGCGCAACTTGGCATGTGCGCAACGCAGCTCCAGAAGCTTGGCCTGCTGGACGTCGACGCGTTCGAGAAGGTCCACAGCATCACGAAGCAGGCCGTCAGCACGAAGAAGGCACAATGCGGAAACTATGGGGTGAAGTTTCAGCATTGTGGGTTTCGGCATCAGAAGAAGGATGAGAAAGAGGCCCAACCTGGAGGTCTCCTGGTCGACCCGCAGCCGCAGGCGTCGAAGCAGGTGGCGAAGATGGAGGACCAGGCCTCGAGGTCAGCGAATCGGAGCTGGACCAGTTCGGGGCCTCGTTGCACTTCAAGGTTGAGCACTCTACAGGCTCAGACTTGTCGAAGGCTCCAGGCCTGAGCGGCCGCAGGGAGAGGGCCCCCCCCGACGTCCCCTGGGCTCCTAGGGGGGGGGCTGCTGGCCCTTGGTTTTGTCGGGGCCTTCTCGGCCTCGCGGGTTTTGGTGGGCGGGCCTCTGGGCCCGTCGCGGCCTTGGGGGCCGCCGCTCAGTGGGACCTCGGTGGCCCCTCGCTCTGGGAGTCGGAGCGGCGCGCGGACGGAGCGGGCGCGCCCCCGGTGGCGGCGGCGGGACCGCCGCTCTGCGCCGAGCGCGATGGGGGGCCACCGGCCTCCCAGTAGCCACAGCCACAGCCTCCTCCTCGTCCTCCTCCTCCTCCTCCTCCTCCTCCTCCTCCGCCTCCTGCTCCTCCTCTCCTCTCCTCCTCCTCCTCCGCCTCCTCCTCCTCCTCCTCCTCCTCCTCCTCCTCCTCCCCCTCCTCCTCCTCTCCTCCCCCTCCTCTTCCTCTCCTCCTCCTCCTCCTCCTCCTCCTCCTCCGCCTCCTCCTCCTCCTCCTCCTCCTCTCTCCTCCTCCTCCTCCTCCTCCTCCTCCTCCTCCTCCTCCTCCTCCTCCTCCTCCTCCTCCTCCTCCTCCTCCTCCTCCTCCTCCTCCTCCCCCTCCTCTCCTCCTCCTCCTCCCTCCTCCTCCTCCTCCTCTCTCCTCCTCCTCCTCCTCCTCCTCCTCCGCTTCCTCCTCCTCCTCCCCTTCCCCCCTCCCCCTCCTCCTCCTCCTCCTCCTCCTCCGCCTCCTCCTCCTCCTCCCCTCCTCCTCCTCCTCCTCCTCCTCCTCCTCCTCCTCCTCTCTCCTCCTCCTCCTCCTCCTCCTCCTCCTCCTCCTCCTCCTCCTCCTCCTCCTCCTCCTCCTCCTCCTCCTCCTCCTCGATGCCACTGGTTGTGCTTCGACGGCCGCCGCCTGCCCCGGCGGCGTGCGCGCGGCTGGGGCGCAGAAGGCCCCCCCGCCAGCGCTGGCCCAGGCGGCCCAGGCGGCCGCCAGGGCCCCGAGCGCCAGGCGCGGGCGCCGCGCCGACCGCCGCCCCATGGCTGCGATGGCCGCCGCCCTGCGCTCGCAGACCCCCTCGAGTCGCGGAAAAATCACGACGGGAGGTTTTCCTCTATTTTCGGCCTCTGGAGGCCCTGGCCGGGCCTCGGGACCGTCAGAAACCGACCCGGGATGAGAAACCGGTCGCGGGGAACGGGTTGAGACCTCTGATGGGGTCGATGCTGGCACGCGCAAACACGCTGACGTCGGGGGTCTGCGTTCGGCCCCCGCCGCTGGACACCCCGCGCGCCGCTGCGCCGGCCTCGGGCAGAAGGGGGGCGGGCAACCGAGCGGCGAGGCTGCGCGGCGGGCTGCGCGGTGGGCTGTGCGGCGCGCGGTGGGTTGCGCGGTCTGCGCGTGTGAGCGTGCGTGTGCGTCCGGCGCCGCTCCCCCCGGCCACTGCCCCGTGAGGGGCTGGCCGCCTCGCCTTTCCTTGCTTCTCGTTCACTATGTTCTTCCAGCTACTGCGAGCTCGGCCGCCGGCCGCGCGCCCAGCGGTGTGGCGAGTCGCCCACACGCAACGCCCGCAAATGGCAAAAGTGTGCATGTGCGTGTGCGTGCGTGTGTGTGTGTGTGTGTGTGCATGTGCATGTGCATGTGCATGTGCATGTGCATGTGCATGTGCGTGTGCGTGTGCGTGTGCGTGTGCGTGTGCGTGCGCGTGCGCGTGCGCGTGCGCGTGCGCGTGCGCGTGCGCGTGCGCGTGCGCGCGCGCGTGCGTGTGCGTGTGCGTGTGCGTGTGCGTGTGCGTGTGCGTGTGCGTGTGCGTGTGCGTGTGCGTGGCGTGGCGTGTGGGTGTGTGTGTGTGTGTGGTGTGTGTGTGTGTGTGTGTGTGTGTGTGTGTGTGTGTGTGTGTGTGTGTGTGTGTGTGTGTGTGTGTGTGTGTGTGTGGTGTGTGTGGTGTGTGCCGTGCGTGCGTGGCGTGCGTGCGTGCGGGCGGCGGGCGGGCGGGCGGGCCGGGCGGGCGGGCGGGCGGGCGGGCGGGGGCGGGCGGGCGTGCGTGCGTGTGCGTGCGTGCGTGCGTGCGTGCGTGCGTGCGTGCGTGGTGCGTGCGTGCGTGTGTGCGGTGTGCGTGGTGCGTGGGTGCGTGGGTGCGTGGGTGCGTGGTGGTGGTGGGTGTGTGTGTGTGTGTGTGTGTGTGTGTGTGTGTGTTGTGTGTGTGTGTGTGCGGGTGTGGTGCGGTGCGGGCGGGCGGGCGGGCGGGCGGGCGGGCGGGCGGTGCGTGCGTGCGTGCGTGCGTGCGTGCGTGCGTGCGTGCGTGCGTGCGTGCGTGCGTGCGTGCGTGCTGCGTGGTGCGTGCGTGTGCGTGGGTGCGTGGGTGCGTGGGTGCGTGCGTGCGTGCGCTGTGTGTGTGTGTGTGTGTGTGTGTGTGTGTGTGTGTGTGTGTGTGTGTGTGTGTGTGTGTGTGTGTGTGTGTGTGTGTGTGTGTGTGTGTGTGTGTGTGTGTGTGTGTGTGTGTGTGTGTGTGTGTGTGTGTGTGTGTGTGTGTGTGTGTGCGTGTTGAGCTTGGCTCCGCTGCGGCTTACGCGGTGGCAGCTGCGGTTGCTGGGTGGCTGCACGGTGGCGGCGCGGAAGGCGGCAGCGGACCCCTGATCCTCGGGCCTCTGGGGTGGGTCCTCGACCCCCTGGGGGTTCTCTCCAGCTCGTGCGTCCGCGCCCCTCGGCCCTCGGCGGCCTCCTGTCCTCGGGAGGGGGGGGGGGGCGCCCCGAGCGGCCCCTGCCCACTGGGCCTGCGCGGGCCTGGCAGAGGGCCGCGGCGGGCGCCGCCCCCCCCATTGCTGGCGACACGGTCGAGGGCGACACGGCGAGGGCCTGCCAGGGCAGACTTTGGGCGCAACAGGTTCGGTGATGTCTCGGGAAAGCGCACTCGCTGCGAAGAGTCGGCGTTCGTGCTTCCGTCCCCCAACGGGTGCCTCGGCTGGGGGTGGCTCAGGCGGCCGTTCGCCCGCAGAACATCTCGTTCCAACCTGGTGCGCCATCTGGTAGAAGGCAACAACTGATGGATACGCCCCCCCTCCAGATTCATAGTTGGCGCACGCAGGAAAGACTGCGGTCGATTTGCAACTCATCAGAACCACACCCAACTTCTTCGATTTGGGACGAACTCTTAGGCAAAAACACACTCATTTCAGTCAGGGTGGCGCTAATCCATCCAGATAGGAAACAGCTTATCGAGAAAGGTGTCCCCAGAGAAGATGCGTCTTATGCGAGAACGCGGGGGACCTAATAGGTTTGGGGAGGGGCGCTCACACTGAGATCCGAAAAGGGCGAGGCGATGCCGAAGAACTCATGCTTCAGACACCTGCTTCTCCCTTCGCAGAAGAGCAACCATCCCCTGGCATTCCCAGTAGAGAGCCACCGCCAACTTTGACCCTTGGAGGGATTGGGGGGGGGGGGGGGGGGCATTTGCAGATGCATACGGCATGAGTGCTCGCGAATTTTGCTCCGAGGCCTGTCTGGCTCTTCAGGTCCACGCGTTTCCCCACATGTCGGCCTCCCGGGGCCCACGGGCGGGCCCCGGGAGGCCACCAGAAGTCAGGCTTGGGGGCAAGACTGCCCCCCGGGGGCGAAGGGGCCGGGAACTCAGGGGCTCCGCGGGTGGATGGAAAGCATCCATCAGGGGACGAGGAGGAGGAGGAGGAGGAGGAGGAGGAGGAGGAGGAGGAGGACGAGGAGGGGGGAGGAGGAGGAGGAGGACGAGGAGGGGGAGGAGGATGAGGAGGAGGAGGAGGAAGAGGGGGAGGAGGAGGAGGAGGGGAGGAGGAGGAGGAGGAGGAGGAGGGGAGGAGGAGGAGGAGGAGGAGGAGGAGGGGGACGTCGAGTTGGTGCGAGCGAGGGCGTTGGCGACCCTGCGCGGCTGCGTGCTCAGGGCGCAGGCAAGCACACCGCGCGGAGGCGAGGGCGCGTTCACCCGCGGCCTCACCAACTGCCTGGGCGTAATGTGCGCGAACGTCCGCGCCGTCGACCCCGTGTCCTTCCTCGGGGGCGCGCAGCCATGGGCGCGCGGTCGCCAAATCCTTGGATCGGGGGAGGCGCCCTCCCCAGAGTGCGGCCGGTGCCGCCCCGCTCGGCGGCGGAAGTCCGCGGCTTCCCATGGAGACGGGGCCCGCCGCTGATCCACGCCCCCTTGATCCATGCTTGCGATCGCCTGACGTACATCGCTCGGATGGCCGCAGAGGAGGGCAGCGGTGAGGAGGCCTCGGCCGACGCCTCGAGGCTTCGCTGCCGCGGCCTGGGCTGAAGCGAACGGCGGGCCTCGGTGGTCCGCCCAGGGGGGGCCTCCCGGGTCGGCCCGAGCACGAGCACGGTGCGGGAGCAGCGCGCATGTAAACAAAAGAATGGGAGCGGCGAGCTGTTGCTGAAAAACGCATGCTCCGTACATTTTGCCCTGGTCGGCCCCTGTTCCCCCTCCCAGTCAGGAGCCGCCTCCGCCTTGCGCTGCTCCTCGTGGTATTCCCAACCATCCTGCGTGTATTGGGCCTTCGTTCTGAATCCGCAGCGCCCTGCGTTCAATCTTCCTCCTCCTTCCTCCTCCCCACTCCTCGCATCCTTGCCTCTGCCCTCCGCCTGCCCTCATCGTCATCAACACCGTCACCATCACCATCACCATCACCATCACCACCACCATCATTATCATCAACATCATCATCATCATCATCATCAGCAGCAGCAGCAGCATCGTCATCATCAGCATCATCAGCATCAACATCATCATCAGCAGCATCAGCATCCGCATCAGCATCAGCATCAGCATCATCATCAGCACCAGCATCTGCATTATCAGCAGCAGCATTAGCATCAACACAATCATCGTCATGATCAGCATCACCATCGCCATCATCATCGCGACCATCATCATCACGATAGGCGTTGTCATCGTCATCATCTCTTGTATCGTCATCATCGTAATCACCACAATTATCACCGTCACTTTCATCACCGTCAACATCACCATCATCACCATCATCACCATCATCACCATCAACACCATCATCACCATCATCACCATCATCACCATCATCATCATCATCATCATCATCATCATCATCATCATCATCATCATCATCATCATCATCATCATCATCATCATCATCATCATCATCATCATCATCATCATCATCATCGTCAGTATCATCCAGCGCTGCACTCAAGCCAGAACTTGACTTCTTGTGTTCACGAGCCAAGGAGCTGCACACGACGACAGACCAGTTCGTGCCGAGGATCAGCCGGCAGCAGAGGAGGGGAGGGAGCAGAAAGGAGGCCAGCACCGACCAGGAGCGGAGGGAGAAGGAAAAGCGAAGGGAGGGCGGGCGAGAGAACAGGCTCTGGAGCCGATACGCATGAACGGTGCCCTTTTGCAGTTGGCACGCAGAGAAAAAAGGGCATCGTCGGTCGAACGTATCCAGCGGAGAAGGACCATCCAGCGCACCACCCAAGCCCAAACTCGGCTTCGTGTTCGCAAGCCAGGCAACTGCGCACGACGACGGACCGGCTCGTGCCGAGGGTCAGCCAGCAGCGGAGTAGGGTAGGGAGCAGGAAGGAGCTCACCACCACCGATCAGGAGCGGAGGGAGAAGGACTAATCCAAGTCCCAGAAAGGCTTCTGGCCGAAGGCCGGACCAGAGGAGGTAGCAGGGTTCTCGAGGAAGGTAGGGCAAGCACGAATGAGTTTCATAGAGAAGAGCAGCTTGAGTATGTCTGGGTGTGTCAGCTGAGATATGTCTTGGTGTGTCAGCTTGGCAACGTGGAGCGTTCCGCTCAGCGTGTGTGGGCTGTTGATTGCGCGACTACTGCGTGGGCCGATTCAACTTTCCTGGCTGGCCCTATTGCGTGCGTCGACCACGCAGCCAGCACGGGTTTCAGACATGCTCGTGCGGGGCATCAAAGATGGCGGATGGACAGGAGAGAGTAGTGGGAAGGAGGGATGGGAGAGGACTGGAGAAGGCGCCTGGTCGGTTTGGGGGTGTCCAGGCTTCTGCCTGAAGCCACGAACCCCCTCCCTTCACCTTGCTCGATGATTCGCTTACTCCAGGTCAAATCTGGCCGTCATCAAACCCACTGGGCCGTACTGACACCCACCTGGCCGCAGTAGAGCCTTCTCTCCTCGTCGTCCCCCACTTCCACGCCTCTCTCCTCCCTCCCCTAGCCGACGGGCGCCCGTGGAACTGCGGCACGGAGCCGTCCGGCCCCTGCAGCAGCCTCGCCTGCGGCTGGTTGTTCTTGTTCACGATCACCGTGAACGTGACCTCTGGGCCCCCGAGGCGCGCAGGAGCGGCGGCCTTCCAGGCCTCCTCGCGTCTTTGAAAAACACCGTGGGGGCGTTCGTTAAGGGATCTGCCCGGAGGTTTCAGACCCTGGAGGACTCCTGATCTGACGACGGCGGCGGTGATACGCATGGCCAAACCTCCTTTGGTGCTCCACCAGCTTTCAGACCCTGAATTCCTTATCCAAGGGTTCCTCATCCAATGCCCTCGATGTACCACGAGGCTTTCCATTCGTCTTCGGCCTCCAAGGGTCCTCACCAGGCCCCAGAGCCGTCAAGAGGCTACTCGAGATTGAAAGCGGGTCCCCCGGAAGAGTACCAGACCTCCGGGGGTCCGCGCTGGGGGAACAGAAACAAGATCAATGACACGCCACAGCGGGGGAGCCATCAGCGCGTTGCTGTTGAAGGAGCACGACGCTCCAGTGCCAAGACGAATGAGTAACTTGCCGACGGGCTACCAACGGCGGCGCATCATTGATACTCGTTTTCCATCCCGACGCGCTTTGAACAACTCGCGAGTGCGGCTGCCTGGGCTCGTGGCTCCTGGAGGTATGCGTGGGAGGCAGAGCGCCGACGAAGTACGGATCCTCCTCACCCTGCCATTCTGCCTCCGCGCTCGACTCTCTCCCTCGGCGGCCACCTGGACCTCCAGCAGCGGCGGGACGCCACGGAGCAGATGCAGGCGCAGGACGGGAGGAGGGGCAGAGCGAGGGGACGAGGGGCACAGCCCAGGGGGGGGGGGGGGCAGCGCGCGAGGCGCGAGGGCAGGGCGAGGGGACGAGGGGACGAGGGGCACGGAGGAGGGCAGAGCGAGGGGAGGGGCACCGCCCAGGGGGGGGGGGGGGCGGGGCAGCGCGCGAGGCGCGAGGGCCCTCCGAGCCCGAAGCCCTCCGGGGCGCGCCGCGCCGAGCGCGAGCCCCGTCCCGGGAGCGGCGAGCTCCGCGCGCCGAGCCGAGGGGGCCCCGGCGGCCGAGCGGCCGGCACCGGGCCGCGGGGCCCCTCGCAGAGTGCCCGCGCCCCGCCCCCTCCGCGCGCGGCGAGGCGTGCGCGCGGGGGGGGGGGGGAGGGGATCAGCAGCAGCAGCGGGAGGACCGCCTCGGAGCTCCACGAGGCACTGCTCCGGCGATGCCCTCCCGCCTCCCACGTCGCCCGTCCCTCGTCTCCCCACCATTCCGCCGTCCCTCCCCGCTGCTCCCGTCTCCCCTCCCCTTGTGCGCGTTGTGCTCCTATCCGTCCTGATTCCCCCCGCTGCGCCCACCTCCATGGTCCCCCCGCCCTGCCACGTCCCCCCTTGTCTCCGCTTCCTCCTTTGTCTCCTCGTCCTCCCTCCCTACCTTGCCGTTTTTTTTCCCGTCGTTCGTTCCTCGTTCCCTCCTCCCCCTGCCTGCTGAAACGGTCAGACATTCTGTCCATAACGGGTTCCCGTCCTCTGCTGAGCGTGGCTCCGCGACTGAATGTTGTTCGCATGCAACCGTCGGCCCCCGCCCATGCCTTTCTTGCAGCGGTGGCTGCTTGCCCTTGGATTCCCAGAAGAGGCCCAACATACATTCAGAGGGTCAACGACAGCTACGTGAAGGCCGCTCGTCAAACCTCCTCTTGGGTACTCCCCCGCTCCCTCCAAGAAATACTCGGATGTTTGGCTCATCTGTGCCCAATCACGTCGCATTACGGGCTGAGTGTGGAAGTGAGCATCATGCGCTGTGCAAGCGGCAGTCGTGATGCAATTCAACCGATGTGCGAAAACTCTCTCCTCCATATTTCCATCCGACCTCTCCCCTCCCTCGTCCTCCTCCTCGTCGTCCTAGCCCTGCTCGTCCTCATCCTCCCAGTCCTGCTGCTAGTCCATACAGTTGTCGTCCTTTTCAGCCTCTTTCTCGTCGTTCTCCTCCTCCTCATCCTTCCCCCTCCTCCTCCTTCCTCCTCCTCCGTCCTTCTCCTCCTCATCCTCCTCCTGCTCCTCCTCCTCCCTTCTCCCTCCTCCCCCCCCTTCCTCCTCGCACCTCCACCTCCACCTTCTCCTCCTCCGCTCTTTTTCTTTATACATAAGTTCTCCCTGTCGCACCCCGAGGCCTGTTTGTAGAGCGGGCCGGGCGTTTCGCCTGAGACATCCTCACCAGTCATGACTCTGAAGCTTATTATCCTGGCAAAGCAACCTAACAGCGATGTGTATAAGCATATCTGGAAGCATTCCCCTTAAGATTCAGGTGAGAATCCAGTTGTAGAATTCAGCTGTTCTCGCAGTCGCAGTCGCATTCGCAATGACAGTCGCAGTGGCAACGGCCTTAGGATCCAATGGAATCCTAAGGATTCCTATGTATTATTCCTTCCTAAGGCATCCTCAGACATCCTTAGGAATCCATAGGAATCCTTAGGAAACCTTGGGAATCCTTAGGAATCCTGATTCCTAGGGATTCCTATGGATTCCTAAGGATTCCTGATGAATCCTAAGGATTCCTAAGGATTCCTGAGGATGCTTAACGATGCCTACGGATTCCTAAGGATGCCTACGGATTCCTAAGGATTCCTAGGGATTCCTATGGATTCCGATGGATTCCTACGTATGCCTCAGCCTGCCTCAGTTTCAGCCTCAGCCTCAGCCTGCCTCGGCTTGCCTCAGCCTCAGCCTCAGCCTGCCTCGGCCTCAGCCTCAGCCTGCCTCGGCCTCAGCCTCAGCCTGCCTCGGCCTCAGCCTCAGCCTGCCTCAGCCTCAGCCTGCCTCAGCCTCAGCCTGCCTCAGCCTCAGCCTCAGCCTCAGCCTCAGCCTCAGCCTGCCTCGGCTTGCCTCAGCCTCAGCCTCAGCCTCAGCCTCGGCCTCAGCCTGCCTCAGCCTCAGCCTGCCTCAGCCTCCCCTCCTCCCCCCCCCTCCCCCACGGCGCTGAGATGCTTGACGCGTCCTCCTGCCGAGTCGATCCGATCCCCCTCCCCCCCCCATTCAGCCTCACCTTGTCTCAGCTTCGGCCTGCCTCGGCCTCATCCTCAGCCTTAGCCTCAGTCTCAGCCTCAGCCTATCTCAACCTCAGCCTGCCTCGGCCTCAGCCTCAGCCTGCCTCAGCCTCAGCCTGCCTCCGCCTCAGCCTCAGCCTGTCTCAGCCTCAGCCTGCCTCATCATCAGCCTCAGCCTCAGCCTCAGCCTGCCTCGGCTTGCCTCGGCCTCAGCATCAGCCTGCCTCGGCCTCAGCGTCAGCCTCAACCTGCCTCAGCCTCAACCTCAGCCTGCCTCAGCCTCAGCCTGCATCAGCCTCAGCCTCAGCCTGCCTCAGCCGCAGCTTGCCTCAGCCTCAGCCTCAGCTTCAGCTCAGCCTCAGCCTGCCTCGGCTTGCCTCAGCCTCAGCCTGCCTCGGCCTCAGCCTCAGCCTCTGCCTGCCTTAGCCTCAGCGTCAGCCTCTCAGCCTCAGCCTGCATCAGCCTCAGCCTCAGCCTCAGCCTGCCTCAGCCAGTCTCAGCCTGCCTCAGCCTCAGCCTGCCTCAGCCTGAGCCTCAGCCTGCCTCGGCCTCAGCCTGCGTCAGCCTTAGCCTCAGCCTGCCTCAGCCTCAGCCTGCCTCAGCCTCAGCCTCAGCCTCAGCCTCAGCCTCAGCCTCAGCCTCAGCCTGCCTCGGCATGCCTCAGCCTCAGCCTCAGCCTGCCTCGGCCTCAGCCTGCCTCAGCTCGGGCATTCTCAAAATATGGCACAGGACTGGTGTTCTGGGAGCACGAAGATCACGAGGTGGCCCACACTTGGCTCCGGGCAATCAAAATATGGTACAGGAATTGTGTTCTGGGAGCACGAAGTACTACAGTTGGCTCCGGGCATTCAAAATGTTGCCTGGGATGGTGTTCTGGGAACACGGAGAACACGAAGTGGCCTACAGCTGGCTCCGGGCATTCAAAATGTGGCCTGGGAATGGTGTTCTGGGAACACGAAGAACACGAAGTGGCTTACAGTTGGCTCCGGGCATTCAAAATGTGGCCTGGGAATGGTGTTCTGTTAGCTCCGGGCAGTCAAACTGTGGCCTGGGATAATGTTCTGGGGAGTCCCCGGATTCCCCGCGGCACCCGTCTGGCATCTGCCCAGACCCCCCCGGGAAGTCATGATGCTCTCCTTTGAGACCACTAGAAGCCTATCAGTCTTCGCTGTTAGGTAAAAACATGGCAACAGCTTCACAGATGGAGGGCGGGCACTTTTCAAAATGAGGCTTTCGCCTTGGCGCCGCGCACATTCGTTAAACAAATTGCAAGTTCACGGATTGGGGGCGAATCGTTTTCAAAATGTGGCTCTCGCCTAAGCGCCGCGCGCATTCGTTGTACAAAGTTGCAAGAGTTTCATGGATTTAAGGCTGTTCTTTTTCAAAGTGTCGCTCTGGCGCCAGAGCCGCGCACATTCTTTTTGAACAATTACAATTACAAGAGTTCACGGATTCCCACGATCAGCGTCTCAGAAATGCAGTGTAAGAAGGATTCGCGATTATGAGGGTGCAACGGTTACATTGATTCGCGGTGTTGACGTCCCAGGACTAGCGTCCTGGCGCGGTTCGGGATCGTCAAGACGCAGCAGTCAAGTTGACCCGTGGCGTTGGAATCCCGAAAACAATGTTGTGGCATGCTTCAGGGTCTTCAAGCGGTTGTCTTCCAACGAGGCAATTCCCTCAATGGAAATGCACCGTTGTAGGGGCCTAAGAAGAGAGTTTGGAGGGGGATATATTCCAACACTGTTGAGGACTCTTGAATTTGCACTTGTCCTCCTCCTCCTCCTCCTCCTCCTCCTGTCCCTCCTCCTGTCCCTCCTCCAACGTCTTCTCGTGTTCCTGCTGCTGCTGCTCGTTATCATGTTCCTGCCTCGGCCTCCTGCCCTTGTCGTTTCCCTAATGACGCGCTTCGTGCTGGGTGTGGTGCTCCTCGTCCCACCCGCCCCTCTTCGCTTCACCCCCCCCTTCTTCCGCCCTCTTCTACTCCACCCCCTCGGTTCCTCCCCCTGCCTCCTCCCCCCCTGCCTCCTCCTCCTCCTCCTCCTCCTCCTCTTCCTCCTCCTCCTCCTCCTCCTCCTCCTCCACCTCCTCCTCCTCGCTCCTCCTGTCCCGCCTCTTTTCCATCTTGCCAACGTCCGCTCGTGCTCCTGTTGTTCTTGCTCCTGCCTCGGCCTCGTGCCATGGCTGTCTCCCGAATAACGCTCCTCGTGCCGCCCGTCGTGCTTCTCGTCCCCCCCCCCTCCTCCGCCACCCTTTCGTCCCTCCCCCCCCGATTAGCTGTCTAGCGCGATGGCGAACGTGGCAGGTGTCCATGCTCCTCCACAAGGTATACTTCACGAGCGGCGGACATAACCATGTCCCGCGATCGCGGTCTGGACTCCTGGGCACGATCTCGTTGATACGCGTTCTCACGGATACGTTCCGCACGGAGCATCCGCGAAAAACGCACCCAGGGGCCTTGCCCGCGAGGCCGTTGATATGAATGTGCCCCACCTGCGAATATTACCAGTCAGCGGCCCCGCATAAGAGCGGCAGGTGCGATGGAAAGGGAAGAACTTTCCTACTTGGGTGGCTTATGCCACCGGGTGGTCGATCCAAGCAGCGGCGCTTTGTGCAATGACCTCCGCTGGCTCGTTTTGCGACTTGAACGGTATCGCGAGGCTGGAAACATGATCGAGGCAGTCCGTCTGCGAGCCGGCGGGGCTTCGGCTGTTGAGGGCGGCAACTATTTGCGCCTAGGGCTTCAGGCGTGGTCCAGCTTTGGAGAAGCAAACCTGGCAGCCGAGGTCCGAAATCAAGAACACCCGAAAGCAAACATCGCCGTGCAAAAGATGGCCACCAACATCTGGTCAGCACTCCTACTCGGAAGGTGGCGCGGAGAAGAGGGAATATAAGAGTGGGTGGGGGAATGCATGAGAGTAGGTCAGAGGGATGATGATGATGCTGATGCTGATGCTGCTGCTGCTGCTGCTGCTGATGATGATGATGATGATGATGATGATGATGAAGATGAAGATGGGCCAAAGACATGATCGGCGACGCGCCCGAGGCGGAAATGGGAGGGGGTAGGCCTTCTCAGAACGCGGCGGGCCTTCAAAAAAAACCTCGCGCCTTCTGACACATGTTCTGCGTCGCCAAAGATGGTTTAGAACACTTCTCGGAAAACCGGGGGGGGGGGTCCAAGCCTTCTGGAAAAAAGCACGCCCCCTCTCACTTCCCCCCTGGGCTCGCCGACGACATGAGGATTCGATTGTCGAAGATACAATATTTGCCACCGTGGAACCCACACACTGGGTTCTGGCATACTGTATGTCAAACGTGTGGGGGGGGCGCAGTCTGCGTGATGAAATTTAGACATCGGAATTGCATTCGCCTACCCCAATGCTCTCGCAACCATTCAACCCTCTCACCCGCAATGTGATTTGCAAGTCCAATTCGACTCCAATTGCGGCTGCCGAATGGAACTCGCTGGCGCGTCTCGCGTCGTCGATGACGACGATGACGGCGGCGATGGTGATCCCGACGATGGTGCTGATAATGGTGACTTTGACGATGGCAATGGTGACGATGACGGCGATACTAGCGATTGCGTTGATGAGGATGATGGAAAATGTGTGCCGCAGAAATCAAGTCATCCCGGGATGCTCTCGGTGCGCGCGCGGAAACGTGAGTGGAGCTGGCATCTGCAATATCGTTTGGTGGTGATGTTGCAGGGAAAGATGACTATGCTGCTGATGGTGATGGTGATGCCAATGCTGGCGCTAACGACGATGATCGTTATTGCGCTGACAAGGGCGATGATGAGAAACGTGCGCCCGCACAATCCAAGCCATCCTGTCATGATCTCGACGTGCGCGCGCGGAAACGTAAGCGTGTGGCTCGCCCGCTTTGAGAGATCGGTGGGTGCACGATTGCGTTTTGACGTCTTCGCGATGCGCGCGCAAGTGGCCACGACGGCCTGAATTTCGAGACTGGCCACATGACGATTTCAATGGGTGCGCGCGCAGGATACTGGCTTTGACCAGCTGTTGTCTAGCCACCTCTTGCAATTGTTGGGCAATCGCTGGCGTTTGACGAATTGACGGGCGCGCGCAGCGGCGCGCGCACGCGCGCGTTGACTTGGTGTTTCGTCGTTGTAGCGACATGTTGAACAATGCCTGTTGAGATAAACGCGCGCGCGAATCATATTGATGACATGGACGAGCGGGGTGAAACACTACCGGCTGGGCTGACTTGGTAAGGCTCGTAGAAGCAATGATCGATGAGGCAAAACACATACGTAAACTGCAGTGTCCCAGGGGCGGGCGATAACCAAAGGGGGGAGGGTTGCGGAGTCTATCTTTCTTTGACAAGAAAACCTAAAGATGCAACTCACCCTGCCGAGCCTGAAAATCGTCAACTCCAGTGCTCGCGCAGTCATCCCACCAGCCCGCTCGCAACTTGGTTTGCAAAAGCCCATGCGGCAGCCACTGCGATGACTGCTTGGCGCAGGCTGGCGCATCGCTGCGGCCGCGCTAGCGCGCGCAGGCTCGAGCGCAGAGCGGCCAGCTAGTCTAGCGCGACCGTCGCGGTGCTGACGCGCGGGCGCTTCAGTGCGGTCGGTGACTTGGGCGGGAGCGGCATCATGGCGACGTCGACAACGGTAGACACCGTCATGATATTTGCGATCCTGGTGACGACGATTACGATGACGAAGGCAAGGGCAATGACGACGCCGATGCTGATCACGCAGATGACGATGATGGTGTCCACGCGTCGGCGACGAAAGTTGCGGATGGAATTCGGCATGCGCGCGCGCGGTCGACGGGCGCGGGTGGCCAGCATGGTATCATTCGACAGGGATCGTGCACCCCCCACCCCCAAGCACGCGCGCAAGGGCGTTCGAATGATTCCAGAATGCGCGCGCGAGGGGCCCGTTTGGTCGCATTGCTGAACAAAAAACTATAGTGTTCTCAAGAATGCGCAAGAGCGCGCACAGACTTCGTCCAAAAAAGCATGCGGTAAAACCATTGATGTCTATTATTAATATAAGGGCGAGCACAGACGCGATTGTATGTATGTATGCAAGTATGTATGTAGGTATGTGTCTGTAATATACATATATCTATACACACGTATATGTGCGTGTGGTGCAAGCTACGCGGCGCTAGCTGCATGCTGTAAAATGCACGGCGTGCTCGAAACAAAACACCATCTGGTGCAATCTACGGTTGCGAACTATGTGCTGCCAGCTGCGTAATATCCTGTGTGTGCTTCCGGATACGCAGGTCACCGCAGGGGCGGCGACGAAGCGGCGACTGGCGCCCACTGCGCGAAAACCTGGTTGAGGTGGCCAGGCATGGGAGCTTCTGGTAGTCGCACGAGCGCCTAGTAGTGCCCGCGCCTGGCATGCCCCCGCCTAGTCGTGCCCGCACGAGTGCCTAGTAGTGCCCGCCTGGGCACAGGAGCTTCCAGTAGTGTCCGCCACTAATCCCGCCAGATCCTACGAAATCCCACTTGCGACCCATCCAAACCACGAAACCCCACTGCACCTCATGAAACCAAAATTTGGAAAAGAAACACGAAAATACAATCTTTGGGTTGGTGGCCACTAAGAGGGACGAGGAGGAAGAAGATGGCGAATCTGATGATGAGGATGAGCACGACGAGGATGATAATACTACGGCGAGGAGTAGGCGGAGGAGGAGAGCAGGGAGTTGGAGGAACACGAGGAAGGGCAGGCGGAGACGAATGGGGTGAGAAGGCGGAGGATGAGAAGCTTCCATACTTGGCCACCCAACCTGGCACACCCAGCCAACGTGCCTAAGAGAGGCCCACGAGCGGCCACTGGGGCGCACCCAGTCAACGTACGAGGCGCCCACAAGGCGCCCACGGGCGGCCGCCGGGCGACAACATGGCACACCAACCGAATTATTTGACTACGGCAGGTTCGTGCGGCGACGACGTCGACGTTGGTTTCTGGAACCACGTCGATCGTTCAAACTTGACACGATCGCGGCACCGATCGTTCAAGGTTGGATAACGTCGGGTCCAATGGCGTCACCGTGTCCCTCGGCGCTTCCGCGTCGCAGAATTCAACCTTGACCGCCTTCGCCGGCGTCGCCTACGGTAAGACAGCAAGAGAAACCCAGACATGCAAGAACTGATTGGGAACAGATAAAAGAGGACAGGGGGTGAAGGACGAGGAGGAAGGTATGTAGTGAGCAGTAAAGGTGGGGAAGCGAGACAAGTGAAGATGCATGATGGTCGGCAGGTGCTGTGTCCCCAATGACAATGCTGTTCTGGTGTGCCCATGCGCCACGTAGGCGCCTGGCTTCTCTGCTGCTGCTGCTGCTGCTGCTGCTGTGGGATCTAGGAAAAGAGGAGGGACAGCGGCAGCGTGGACACACGGCGGTTCACGCACGAACCTCGCTGCCAACCCTGAAATCACCGATCTCGTTTGACGAGCAGAAGGCGTCCTTTCCGAACTCGGCGGTGACCTCAAAACCGGGGGGGAGGATGGCGGCGAGCGAAAAGGTGGTGCGGCCAAATGCCTGCGCGGCGCAAGGTCGCCGGGCAAAAGGCCCGAATCTCTAGGCGCCGGAAGAAGCTGGGGGTGCTTGACGCGCTGGGGACTGGACACGTATACGTGCACGCATGCTCATACACGCATGCAAATGGATGAATGTGCGTGGGTGTGACGTGCACGTGCGCGGGAATAGTTTCACGACGTTGGCAGCGCTTTGAGAGTCGAAGCTGGGACAGTTCAGTGGTTCCGGGCCTTCAGCCACGCGCGAGAAGTAACCCTGGGCAAGAGGGACCTTTGGTGCGCGGTTGGGGGGGGAGGCTAAACCCAAGCGCGCCATCAGCATCTGTTTCATCGCACTCGGCCATCGGTGAGATCCCAGTGGCCCCGCACCAAAGAGAACGATCACTCTGGTGAAGGGCCACTCTTGCGCGTGGCCGACCCAAGGACCCCGATTCAAGGATCCCGTATCGAGCAAACGGGCTCTGAGTGAAACGGGCCCTGGACCCCAGACAGCCCACCAGGACCAGCTACTCGTCCCGAGTCCGTCAAGTGGCGAAGCTGCTTGTCGTGAATCAGCCGTGCCTGGTCGTGTTTCAGTTCTCTCTGGTCGTGTTTCAGTTCCCCTAGTCGTGAGAACACCCGAGCTCTGAGTCCGTCCTGGCGGCCCCTGGGTCCTGGGGTTGGCCCCCCCGGGAGGCCGACAGCGGCGCGACACCCCCGGGAGCCGTTTCTCTCCAGCGCCCGCCCCGTGGCCCCATGGCCATCGGGGACCCCAAACCTGGCCGCCATCGGCACGCCTCCCGCCCTCAAGAGATGAAGCGGCCCCGACATCCCGAAGACATCGGGGCTTGGCCGAAAGCTCCGCCGGCGCCTCCACACACACACACACACACACACACACACATACACACACACACGTGCACCACAACGACTCGCCACCGAGAGTGCAAACCGCCGTCGGCGCGCGGATGCTCGACGTAACACGCGCAAGCACCACACGTGTTTCGTCGGCAGCCACGTGAGCAGCACGGCGGCAACAGAAGGGGTCAGAGACGGGCCGGCGGGGAGCAAAGCGAACGGAGAGGAGAGATGGACCAGGAGAGGCGTCGGCCGGGGTGGGCACAACATTCCATGCCATGTGATAGCTGGCAGTGGTGCCATCGGCGGACAGCACCCCTCGACAGCCGAGGCATTATCAGCTTGCGGCTCGACCTCTGACTTCTCGAAGCTCTCGCCTGCCTCCGAAAGAAACGTGCGGACGAGCTCCCAGTCGGGCTGAGCACGCCCAGCAACAGGCAAGCGGAGATGGATGGCGGTGCTGATCAGGGACGGGGATCGTGTGACGGACTCGAGGGCAGGCGTTGCGGCTTCCTTTGTAAGCAGTTCAGGTCGTATGTTGGAACTGTTCCAGTGCCCGCCTCATAGGAGTCACGGATGCTCGATGCTGAGCTGCTGCAGTCGATGGTTCCATTATGGCGCGCGGGATTAAGGGTTTGCTGTACTTTCACGCTCCCTGCGACGCGGCCCACTTCATCCTGATGCCTCGAAGACTTCTCAATCTTAGTACGCTGGCGGACCCAATCTTGCAGTGAGAATACCAATGTAGCAAGTCAAATCAGCCTTCACTTGTTACGCAACGTATGCCTGCATCCTGAGCACACTTCTGGATGGGCTCAGAGTTCCTTTGGGACTCCGAGCGCGCCACGACCCCCCCCGAATCCGCTCCACCCCTGCTCTGACCTCTCCACCGTAGAACAACCAGAAGATACCCAGACTACCACTACTCCCCAGACCTCTCGCGGGTTGCGTTCTGACCGAAATTTCGAGGCTAATCCAGCGATGGCAACGAGGGCCTACGAGGTGGCACAAGAAGGCGAAAACGAGGAAAGGTTCCCTTATGGTCCCCATTCCTCCTCTGGCAGCCGCCCTTCCAGCCTTCCTGCATGCGAGACTTCCTGTTTGTGCCGATTCGCCATCTCCGGCGCAAGGACTAGTTCCTGCAGCGGATGCGCACGGGCAAAGGGCAAACGGGGAGCGCCGGCGCACTGCGCAGCAGCAGCAGCAGCAGCAGCAGCACGGGCGGGCGAGCTCGACGACGGCCTGGTCGCTCTGCAGAAACCCGAAGCCCTTCTCGCGGTTAAAGCTCACCACCGTTCCATTGTACCTTCGGGTCTCCTCTCTCCCCCCACCCTCCTCTCCCCTGGTGCTTGCTTTCCTCCCCAGCGCCCCCCCCCCTTTTCCGCATCCCCATCACATCCACTCCGCTCCATTCCACCCCCTCCCGCGCCCCTCCCCTCCCCCCGTCCCCCCTCCCCCTCCGTCCATCCTTCCATTTGCCCCGCCCCCCCTCCATCCATCATCATCATCATCATCATCATCATCATCATCATCATCATCATCATCATCATCATCATCATCATCATCATCATCATCATCATCATCATCATCATCATCATCATCATCATCATCATCATCATCATCATCATCATCATCATCATCATCATCATCATCATCATCATCATCATCATCATCATCATCATCATCATCATCATCATCATCATCATCATCATCATCATCATCATCATCATCATCATCATCATCATCATCATCATCATCATCATCATCATCATCATCATCATTATCCTCCCCTGCTGCTCTTCTCCCTCAAGCAGCCCAGCCTGCCCCATCCACTGGCATCCAATCGGCACCATTGCTGCCGCAATCAGCAGGCGCCTTGTGCTGGCCTCCCGGCGGACCCGCCGCCAGTCCACTTCCGCCAGCCTTCCGCCAGCCTACCGCCAGCTTCCGCCGAGGGCGAAGATGCGCCGAAGGCGAGGCTGGTTTCGGAACGCGCCATTATGGCGACCTTTTCTCCTAGGTCCTGGGAGTCCCTGGGGTCGAAGCGAGCGACTGCGAGTAGTAAACAACAACAACATAAACACTCTCCGGGGTCGTACCAACCCTTCGTACATATGAAGCGACTATACATCGGACCGCTCAGTACACAAGCAAACATGATTCATTTTCGCGGCATCACTCTTAAGAGTCAGATCGTTGGCAGGAGGGCGACCACGAAGGGGGCGTGGAAACATACTGATGAAGGAGGAACTGGAGACATGCTTCGTGTGGAGTAACAGCGCATCGCGCTAGGTTCTCATTGCATAAAAGCGCCATGCGCGCTATGACAGAACAGCGCCCTGCGCTAAGCGCTGCAAGTGCCCGAGTGCACTACGGACAGGAGACAACTGAAGACTCAATGCGGCATGGGCACATGACAGCGCCATGAGCTCCGCGGCACCCCATCCCTCTGCGATCTGCGATCAAACAGCTCAGCGCGCTATGTGACGGGACAGACCAGCACGCGCTGTGGGAGCTCCCGCCATTGCAGATCGCAAACCCCCAGGGGGCGGCGAGGTCTCGTGGCGATCCGCGTATGACGTCACTCCGCTGTCCCTCCCAGAAGCTCACGAACGTGGCGACAATTTCGCAGATCGCAGCCCGGCGAGGTCTCGTGGTGATCTGCGTGGGACACACCTCCGCTGGACCTCCCAGGAGCCCACGAAAGTAGCGACGGTTTCGCAGATCGCAAACCCCCAGGGGGCGGCGAGGTCTCGTGGCGATCCGCGTATGACGTCACTCCACTGTCCCTCCCAGAAGCCCACGAAAATGGCGACGGTTTCGCAGATCGCAGCCCCCCAGGGGGCGGCGAGGTCTCGTGGTGAACCGCGTGGGACAGGGACACCCCTCCGCTGGACGCCCCGGAGCCCGCGAAAGTGGCGACAATTTCGCAGATCGCACCCCCCCAGGGACGGCAGGGTCTCGTGGTGATCTGTGTGGGACACCCCTTCGCTGGACCTCCCAGGAGCCCACGAAAGTGGCGACAATTCCGCAGATCGCAGCACCCCAGGGACGGCGAGGTCTCGTGGTGACCCCCGCGGGGCGGCGAGGTCTCGTGGTGATTCGCGCGGGACAGGGACACCCCTCCGCTGGACGCCCAGGAGCCCACGAAAGTGGCGACAATTCCGCAGATCGCAGCCCCCAGGGACGGCGAGGTCTCGTGGTGATCCCGTGGGACAACCCTCCGCTGGACCTCCCAGGAGCCCACGAAAGTGGCGACGGTCTCGCAGATCGCAGCCCCCCATGGACAGAGAGGTCTCGTGGTGATCTACGTGGGACACCCCTCCGCTGGACTCCCAGGAGTCTTCTAAAGTGGCGACGGTTTCGCAGATCGCAGCCCCCCAGGGACGGCGAGGTCGCATGGTGGTCCCCGCGGGACACACCTCCGCTGGACCTTCCAGGAACCCACGAGAATGGCGACGGTTTTGCAGATCGCAGCCCCCCAGGGACGGCGAGGTCTCGTGGTGATCCCGTGGGACACCCCTCCACTGGAGCTCCCAGGAGCCCACGAAAGAGGGGACGGTTTTGCAGATCGCAGCCCCCCCAGGAGACGAGAGGTCTCGTGGTGATCTGCGTGGGACACCCCTCCGCTGGACCTCCCAGAAGCCCACGAAAGTGGCGACAATTTCGCAGATCGCAGCCCCCCCAGGGACGGCGAGGTCTCGTGGTGATCTGCGTGGGACACCCCTCCGCTGGACCTCCCAGGAGCCCTCAAGAATGGCGACGGTTTTGCAGTGATCTGTGTGAGACACCCCTCCGCTGGATCTCCCATGAGCCCACAAAAGTGGCGGCAGTTTCGCAGATCGCAGCCCCCCAGGGACGGCGAGGTCTCGTGGTGATCCCGTGGGACACCCCTCCACTGTCCCTCCCAAGAGCCCACGAAAGTGGCAACAGATTCGCAGACCGCGGGCACGAGGCAGGAGGCAGAAGGCAGGCGGGAGGAGAGAGGAAGAGGAGGGAGAAGGGGGGAGGCGGGAGGAGGGGGAGGAGAAGAAGGAGGTGGAGACCACAGTGCCCCATTCAAAACGAGAACCCGATCAAGGGAGGGTTGGGGACACAACTTTTGGAGCTACGCGCGGAATTCTTGGGATCGGCGCTGCCCCTCCTACCTGGCGCGCGGAGCGCGCGCCGCCAGAGGGGCCCAGCGCCGATCCCAAGAAATCCGCGCGGAGCTTCGACAGCTGTTTCTCCTTCGAGCGGTGCAGGGGGGGGAAGGGCGCCTTGGGATCGGCTCCTCCTCGATCACCTTCGCCAGGAGCTCGCGAAAATCCGGCCGCAGCGAGATGAAGAGCTGGACAGCCTCTTCATGGCGGGCTGGGCACCACAGGAAGCATGCTGAAACACACGCACACACAAACACACACACACACACACACACACACACACACACACACACACACACACACAACAATCGCACTCCCCTGCGACGAACGAAGGTGACACTGAAATGCAACAACCAAGCCCAGAGCCACGCAAGGACCAACCAACCAGGCAAGGACCGACCTAGACAGCACAGAAAGCATCTGCATCACGATCAACTTTGTGAGCCCACCCACAGATACCTCGGGTTGGCGCTAGGCCCGTCGCCACGGGGTGTCCAATGCCGACCCAAGGAATCTGGGCGGACCTCCGAAAGACTACAGATGTGTTGCAGAACTGTCTTCTTAGAGTAGAGGGAGGGAGCCTGGTCGCCTGGAGAGCCAGCTAGCATGGGGACGTGGAGGCCCCCTGGCAAAATATCGGCGGGCTTTGATACCTCGAACTCGCACGAAGCTTCAAGACCCCGACACGAGAAACTCGGGCTGCGATCCGCGCATCGTGCGAGCGCGTCAGTGTCACAAGACACAGCCAAACTCCAGAACCACCGCACCCTCGTAACCGACCTGGACCTGGAGGCGGCCGGGGGGGTCTGAACCAGGACCCCAGAAGCTCGGCCAGGAGGGGGGATGCGGCCAAACCCGCTCAAAATCCATCCTGGGCACCATCTGGTGCAGTCCGTCCCCCCGCTCCTCCTCCTCCTCCTCCTCCTCCTCCGCCTCCTCCTCCTCCTCCTCCTCCTCCTCCTCCTCCTCCTCCTCCTCCTCCTCCTCCTCCTCCCCCTCCTCCTCCTCCTCCATCCGTTCTTCGCAATCCCAGGGCCCGGAAACAGCCCCCGGAGACCAACAAAAGGCCATCACCCGCGACGTGCCCAACCCCTTCTCCACGCAATGCGTCTGTCCACATGAGCGCTCCATACATACGAACATATTGCGGAACAAATGCAGCACTCTGAAATTCTTCGCCAAACAATGTCGGCGGGCCGCCCGCGTCGCACACCTGAGCAGGAGTGGGCCACTGAGGACAGCGCCGTGGAGGACACCTGCGAAATCCTCGTCGACCGATGATAATTCCCTGTAGATTGGTATTATGTGGATGGATCGGCAACCCCGCCCCCGCCGCATTATTACGGTTCTGGAAAAAGTGAATCCGTGATCAAGATGCCGACAGAATGAACCAGTGTTGTGCCCAGTCCAGACCCTCTTCTTAGGCGCTCCCCCTCGCTCCATTATATCACTCCGGAATGGCAGACCCGAGCTTCTCATTCCTATAACAGTGCAAGCCTCAATTTACAATTGCTCTGAGATAACTAACTGGGGTCAATATTCGAACAAGATGAGTCCCAATCTGGAGCCCAGGGGTTGAGGGGACATAGTAATTACTAACATTACCGAAAAATAAACCCGGAAGCAGCATTCCCGGTTTTAGCTCAATCGACGACGCCCCCTGGGCTCCATTATTATCATTCCGGAATAAGAAACCTGGGTGCGTCATTCTCAGAACATTGCGAACCCCAGTTCATGTTCCGGAGGTGATGAAACGGGGTCAATACTCGAAGATAATGAATCCATGTCTCGAGCGCAAGGATTGGGGGGGAAGTGCACAGGATACGATTCCAAAATAATGAACCCAAATTCATCATTCGGGGGGTCCGAGAATCCCCGCCCCAAAAACATTGTGAACCCGGGTCCATAACGTTCCGGGGAGCATTATGAACCCCAGTGAAAATTCCCGGAACAACATAAACCCAAGTTTGTAATGTTCCGGGCCCGGGGGAACTTATGGACCCCAGTCAGCATCCCCAGACAGTTATGAACCCAGCTTAATATTTTTTGGGGGTCCATCCTGGCGCCGTGCGCAACGTGACGTTTGGGCACTCTGTGCTCTGTGATGCAGCGCCGCGCCCCAAATGACGCGACGGCGCCACGCGCCATGCGGGCACGCGCCATGCGGGCGCCGTACACTCCGCCGTGCCTCCCAGAAGCCCATCAAGGTGGCGACAGTTGCGCAGTTCGCAGCCCCCGAAGGAGTCGCGAGGTCTCAAATGATCAGATGCTCTCGATTCCGTGGTGCCATTCAGAAGCCCACAGAGGAGGCGACACTTGCGCAGTTCGCAGCCCCCGAGGGGGTCCGCGAGGTCTCAAATGATCTGCGTTGCGCTCGACTCTGTGGTGCCTCCCAGGAGCCCACGACAATGGCGACAATTGGTCAGTTCGCAGCCACCAAGAGAGCCACAATGTCTCAAATGATCTGCGTTGCCCTCGACTCACTGGTGCCTCCCAGGAGCCCACGAAAGTGGCAACAGTTGGGCAACTCGCAGCCCCCAAAGGAGCCGCGAGGTCTCGTCTGGATGCGCGTACAACCTCACTCCGCTAGACCTTCCAGGAGCCCCCGAAAAGTGGTGACTGTTGCACAGTTCGCAGCCCCCCAGGGAGCCGCGAGGTCTCGGCTGGGTGCGCGCATATCCGCGGGACCTCCCAAGAGCCCACGAACGTGGTGGCCGCTGCGCAATTCGCAGCCACCTGGGGGTCTCGTTTGGATGCGAATATAAGTCCACCCAGCATGACCTTCCGTGAGCCCACGAAAAGGGTGACTGTTGTGCAGTTCGCAACCACCCACGAAGCCGCAAGGTCTCGTCTGGATAAGCGTAAAACTTGATTCCTCTGGACCTCCCAGAAGCTCACGAAAGCGGTGACGGTTGCCTAGTTCGCAGCCTCCCAGGGCGTCCCAGGGAGCACAGCGCCGGAGGAGGCAGGAGGAGGGGGGAGGAGGAGAGGAGTGGCGACCACAGTGCCCTATCCAACTCGGGAACCCAACACAGGAGCGTTGGGACAAAAAACACCCTCCCGAACCCGTGGCCTCGAACCTGCCCGCCCTGCTCGTCTGACCAGGAGCAGTGCCAGCACATCTCGGGCCTCCAGACGGTCCCAAACCCGGACCCTCGCTGCTGCTGCCCGGACACACGCGGGGACGGGCCTCGCCCGCGGCCGACCTCGGCGCGGGCGCGGCCGCCCGCGGCCGCCCGCCGTGCCGAGCAGCGCCTGGCAAGAGCGCCGCTGGGGCGGGGCGGCAGACCCTGGGGCCCCCGCGCCGCGGGGCCGAACGTCACGGCAAGCGGGGCGCATCGGGCCCGGCCGCGGGCGGGCATGCCAGCCAGGGCACCTCGGTGCCCGCTGGCCCGTCAGGGCCCCTTGGGCCCAGACCCCCGACGTCATGGTTTGTTCATGGCGTCGACGCTCGGAAGTCCCGACCCATTCGCTGGGAGCGGGTTGTACTTCCGTGCCCCAGGGGCAGAAAGTAGCGAAAGACCCGCCGTCGTGATTATTCTCGTAGCCGAGAGAGGGTCTGGTGACGAGGCGGTCGCGGGAGGCGACAGGAAGCTGGGCGCCGAGGGTGCGTGGGCGGTCCCGCCCGCGGCCAAATTCGTAGCGGTGACGGCCGCAACCCTAGGGGCCGGCCGAGAGAGGTCTGCTCCGGGAGCGGGCACAGATGCCGAAGGTCAGCGGCGGCTGGGGCAGCGCTCGGCCGAGGCCGACCAGTGCGCCCTACTCCTGGGAGCAGCAGGCCGCAGAAGAGCCACCCTCACAAGAGGCACCCCTGCAGGCGGAGTCCTATCGTGAGCGTGCCTGAGGGAGGGATCGGGTACAGAAGCCGAAGGTCAGCGGCGGCAGGGGCAACGCTCGGTCGAGGCCGACCAGTGCGCCCGACTCCAGGCCGCAGAAGAACCACCCTCACAAGAGGAACCTCCTACAGGCGGAGTCTTCCCGTGAGCGCACCGGAGGGAGGGATCAGGCAGGACAGGACTGCACAGTAATGTGGACGCGCAGACCTGGTCAGGAAATGCCAGTTGCGACGGGTGTCCGGGTACTGGGTATGGTCAGCGGGGCGGCGCGACGGACCCTCCGAGCCTGTGCCGCCGCCCTGTCCGTGGCCGCGGTCCTGAGCGGAGCTCCGACGTGGAGGCGAGGGGGGAGGAGCGCATCCGGCGGCGGGAGGGGGCGGGCGCACGCTTCCCCCTCCCTCCTCTGCCTCTGGTCCCCGAGCAAACCCCATCCCAGTCGCTTTCCTCCTCCTGACATCGATGCTGCTGACATCAGGTCGGCATCAAACGCTGACATCCCCCCATATGGGGTCCTAGGGGAGTTCGCCCCGGCAGGGGCTGATCGAGATAGCGGTCTGCAGTAGAACAAACATGATGATGAAACCCGGGGGCGGGGTCCTTCCCTGCCCGGGAGGGAGGGAATGGAGAAGGGATCGACGGGACGGCGCGACGACCTCGCGGATGCAGCACGGCAGCGCACGCGGGAGAAGGATCGAGCGCGGGCCGCACCCTCCGAGGGGACAAAGCGATCCATCTCGGCGCGCCTCTCTAAGAGCAGTAGGGGGCCACACGTCCCAACCATACCAGAGAAGCGCAGGGGCGAGGCGTCCTCCTGGCACGGGCAGTCTGCCAGCGATCGTGCAAGCAGCGCGAGAAGCAGCCAGTTGCGACGAGCCAGCTGCGCGGAGCCGAAAGCTACAACAATTTGAGGATGAAGCGCAGGGTGGAGGAGCATAGTGGGGCGGACCCGGCACGTCTTGACGTGGTTGGTAAGTGGCAGCAGAAAAGAAAACTGATGGCGCCTTCGTTGGGCGTTGGAGGGGGTCGGAAGACGCCGCTTGCATCTGGCAGGTTGCAGCGGCGTGGGAGGCAGGTGAGAAGGAGAAGGGAGGAGCAAGCGGGGTCCTGATGGCGGGTCCCGAACATGGCACCCGCTCCCCGAGAGCGAGGCGGGGGCCACCTCGGGTGTCCAGCGGAGGCCTGAATTGGCACGTTCTTGGTCCACGGCCACGTTTGCAGCCCCTGCTGGAGGCCCCCCCCCCCGCCGGTGGCAGAGATCATTCGTCCAGCGCCCTGGAGGCAGGAGCTGAACAAAGAACGACATGTGGCGCCAGTGGGAGTGGGACAAGGAAGGTCGTGTCGGACGTGGCTCATCGGTTGGCCGGTCACCCAGAACAGAGGGTCTCGGATCCCTGTCGAGCTGTGGTCCTCCGTGAGTGAATGTGGGCGGGAAAGCTGGGTCTGGCTTCCAAGCAATGTCTAACCGCAGACCCAGAGTTGACGCCGGCACAAGCTCTCAGAAGATACGTCGGATGTGGCACGTCGGATGAATCGCTTTCAACGATATTTTTCCGACGTCGAGATCTGGAGACCTGTCTAAACGTAAACCTGTTGCTGAAAATTGGATCACATCCGCCGCGGGCTCGCAGCCCGGTCTAACCGTCGATCCCCCCGATGATCCATTGGCCAGACAGCCTCGGCGGGTTCGGGAGCCCAGTGTAATCGCGGACCCATACGCCACACGCAAGACGTGGCCATCGGGAGGTGGTCGATGCGAGGGTACGTCATGCCCTGCTGGCTGCTGCTCGCTGCTGGTGGAGCTAGCGAGGCGGGGTGCTGCGTCGTCTCTAGGCGGGGAAAGCCATGGTTGCCTGCAGTCTGGGTCGTGGTCCGCCATGTCTGCGGCTGCCCAATTAGTGACCATGAGTGCGTGCTGGCAGGGGAAAGGTGAGTGCCGAGATGTATAGGGTAGTGGTGCGGAGACAGCTGGGCAGAGTGCTGGGCGCCCGCCGTGGTTGGAGCAGAAGTGGTGAGCGTAGGAAGGTGACGTATGGGAGAGGCCTCCTCGTGGGCAGGCCCTGCCGCAGGTCTCCGAGGGTCGCGTTCACCTCGATGCCGGCGGAGGGCTTTTTGTTGAGGAAGGTGAATGCGGCGGCCCCTCGACGGGGCTGGCTCATGGCAGTTCCCCTGGGCTGAGGTTGGTGGCGTCTACGCGGCGCCATGGTTGTCCGGGTGCGCGTCCGCCGTGGTGGCGCCGATCATGTAGTTAGTTGTAGCCGCGGTGTTCCTCATGCCCGGCGTGGTCATCTCCCATCGCCGTCCACTATGATGATTGGGCGGCGGGGGTCGTTGATCCTAATGGCGCGGCGATGGTCGATGCGTCTTTCGCTGGTGAACGGGAGCTACGTTGCCCAGCTGCGCCCCTGATATGCGCCGCTCTGGCAACGGTGTCTGCGAACGTCCTGTTGAAGGTCGGTCGGGGCTGCGGCCCTCCTGAGGCCTCTGCCATCGGACACGCTGCTTATCAATGCCGCCAATGACGGCGTGATTGCGTGGTCAGTCGGCGTGGACATTGGCTGCTCGCGTCGGTGCCTGCAAGGTTGGCGCGTTTCGCATCTGTCACAGTCGCATAATGTGTGGCTCGCCTGTCACTGTTGCCCAGCAACTGCACGGCTGTCAGGGTTGGCGGCGGTGCCTTCGGGATGGTTCTGGTGGCATTGGCTGTCGTGGACCCTGCATGTCGCGCTCGCCATCGCCGCTGGTTCGGACGTGTCGAGTCGGCGTTGTGCCGGCGCCGCCGCCGTGTGACTGCATTGCGTGATCCAGGAGGTCGCTGATCTGTTCGGTTAGTTATGTTCCTTGCAATCTCCTTCTGGGCGTCGGTGGTCTCGGGTGGCATTGGGTCATTGGTCGGGCTGTCTGTGCGTAGCCACTATGTCTTCAGCGGGAACCCCCCTGGCATTGCCCTCCGCGTAGCGGCTGGCTTTCAGTTCGCGGATGCTGTTCTGCATCGCGCGGCACATGTCCTCCTCGACGTCTTTGTCCACCGATCAAGCTTGCGACGTTGTTGGCAACGTCGCGTTACGCGCCGCGGTTGTCAGCAACTTGGCTCGGCCGTTGTAGTTGTTCGTCCTCGCGCGCCGTTGGCATCGTCGGATGGGAGGTCTTCTTCTGCGGCGTGGTCGCTGGCTCCTTGCAGGTATGCGGTATATTGTATGGTGCGTAGTTGCTGTCTGATGGGTTGCCCTCTGTGGCGGCGCCGAGCGCTGCCCCGCCCCTTGCCTGCGGGGAGGGCCTCGGGGCGCGCATGCGGCGCGGTGTCTGACATGGCCGTTGGCGGGGCGGCCGTAGGCCACGGCGGGCGTTGCGGCAGGTCCCGTTGGCCGAGTTGCCTGCTGTCTCCCGTTGCGCGAGATTAGGTCATCTTGCTGGCCTTTCGTTCGCATTGGTCCTGTCCATCGATTCTTTCGGGCGCGCGGTACCTGCCGCGTCGGCGGTGCTGCTGTTGCTGAACCTGACAGCTCCTGGCGGCGGTGATTTGAAGTTGGGTGCTTTGCTCAGCGCCCCAACTGCTGTGATCGTCGTCTTGGTGGTCGGCACAACGTCTGTCGGTAACGCGTCATCGGCCGGGTTGTGTGATCCGTCATGTGTTGAGGAGGGTGCTGGCGTTGTCGGTGCTGTGGTTGCTTCTGGCGTTGGCGTGTGCTTTTGTTGGTTCGGCATTCGGCACTGGGTGCGCTAGGTCGGGTGAGCGCAGGGACATTGCTTAGTCGATCTGCTGCTGCTCGCCCTGGCGGTCAGTTGGGGCTGGCCCCGCTCCCATGCCGGCTGTAGGCGTTGTCGTTGGAGACTCGGAGACCCCTGCATACTAAAACTCACTGATGGTCCTGATGGCGCCTTCGAAAATCAGTGCGCGGTCTCACCTGGGCCCACATGAGTTGTCGTGGGCACCTTGCTGCTTCGTTGGCTTCCTCGAGGTACTGTGCGAAGCGGATGGTATCCACCTTGTGCAGATAGTCGAGCATGGTGTCGAGCTGCTCCGTCTAGCCACTGTTCGTGTCGTTGGAGGTCGCTACGGAGGACTCCAGCACGCCAAGGCCAGTGTAGACAGACCTGGCAATGGGTGATAGTGACCGTTGCTTTCGTGGTGGTGGCGGCCGTCTGTGGACACGCGGCGCCAGTGGCGCGTGCCAAGGACAGTGTTGTGGGATTCTTCGTGGTAGACGGCTTCGACGTGGGTAGAAGGGAATCCGCCGACCCTGTCGGCGTGTGGGAGAGGCTTTTCCGTCTTCCCCACAGCGTCGTCACCTCCTCTGCTTTCCGAGGGCTCCCTACACAAGTCCACATAACAATTGAACAACGTCGCCTTCCTTTGATTCCTTCCCCGCCGGGTGGGGGGGGGTCCGGAAGGGGGGGTCCCGGGAGGGGGGTCCCCGGGCGACTCCCCGGGGGGGGGTCCCCCCTCGGATACGCAGCCCCCCGCCTCTCATCCTCCTGCGTCCTGGGGCTTTGTTGGCCCTCCGCGGCCGTCTGCGGGCCCTTTCAGCCCATCTTAAAACTCCTTGGAGACATTTACCTTTCGCCATTTTGTTACTCTCTTGGCAGCCTCTGGCGGTACTCTAGACAGCCTCTGCGGGCACTTTTGGACCTCGCTTGACGCCGTCTTGGAACCCTCTCGGGCCACTTGAGGGCGCTCTTTGCCTATCTTGGCACTCTCTGGAACCGTTCCTGAACCCTGGAGGAGGCCTCTTGAGCTGTCTTCGGACGACCGTGCAGGCATCTGGCGCCGTCTTCGAGCCATCTGAGGGCATGTCGGACTCCTCTACCTCCATTGTCTTCGTCGTCGCTGCCTACAGGGTCGGCGGCATCGGCCGTAAGGCCTTCACAATAGGCATATCCATCCCGTCTGTAGTGTATGGTTGTTGTGATCGTCCCATGTCGATTCTTGGGTGTCCAATTTGAAGTTGGGGACTCGGTCCGTCCAGGCGGTCGGCGAGGGGTTGAGCCACGAGACCCATGGTTGTTGGAACGGCAGCTCGTGGCTTCGGGAGCAAGGCATCCCTGAAGGCCTCTGGAGCTCCCTCAGCCGTTGGGCAAGCTGGGCTCGGCTGCGTCGCTTTCGGTGCGGGGGATAGGATACATTTGCGGTGGCGGTGCTGGGCTGGTGTGTGTTGTTGGTGTGGTGTGTCACGCATGGGCCCAGTGCACTGGTTGCCTGCTGGTGTGGGGCAAGTGGTGCTGGCTATGCGGTGAGTCCTCTGTTCTGCGGCTGGCTGTTTCTGTTGGTGGCGTGTGCTGGTCTGGATTGGTTGCGCCTAACAATATGATTACCCGCGGGGCTGTGTTAAATCAACTCGCTGGCCCTTTGGTGCGGCATCAACCAACGATCTGTACAACAACTCCGTGGTCGTCTGTGGAACCGTTTGTCGTGGAAGTTGCGCAAAGCCGTTAGCACTTTGTTTCCTCGTTCTCGGATGTCGCCGTCAAGGTGGGACACGAGTTCGTGGATTTCGATCGTTCGCATCCCGCGGGCACCCTCAATGATGATGGAGTCGGGCTCCTCCCATGGTGTCGCGATACGTGGTTCAGGATGTTGTATTTGTATGGCCTCGGTGGGCTCTATTTTCGTAGGTTCAACAGTCGTGATAACGGCTTGGGCGAATGCCTGGCTAGCCCGTTGAGCTCCACGTCGCCGAAGGGGGCCCAGCGTGGGTTGTCGTTGGAGGGTGGGTCGTAATGACCGTCGCACCTGCTGTCGCACTCGCCTATGACAACGGGTGGAACACAGTACTCCGTAGTGTTGCAGGTAGTCCAACTTGCCGTAGGTGTGACCAGTGGCACATGAGTGCCGGCTGGATCGTCGTTGTCGGCGTGGAGTCCGCCGAGGGTCTGGGCCGTCATGCTCCAGTTTCGTGGGCCGTGGGCAAGGTTGCCACTTTTTGGGTGGATCGCCCTGGCGCCGTTGGAGAAGATGACGTCGGCCACATAATGTATTACAAGGGAGGCCCGTCCACAAGAAACCTTCTGCAAGAAACCCAACCCTGAGACCCGAGGACGCCCCTTGATTATTGGTGCGGGAACGTCACGCCTTCCAAAAGCATCGAAACCCAAGGAGACCAGGGCACCCTGGAGGCAAGCGGGGTGTTCCTCAGCATGGCCCCCCACTGTAGTGGCGTGGCTTCGCCTCCTTGGGCGATAGTGCCGTCGACGTGTTGGTGCCATGTGAGGAAGTCCATCTTTCAGGGGGACGTAAGACCTGGGTACAGGGGACTCGGAAATCCCCGACGGGGTCGTCAAAAAAATGACGAGGCCGAGCCTGCATTTTGACGAGGCCTCCCGCTGCAGACATCCCACGAAACTCCTCCTCGTCAAAATCCGAGGCGCGGTCGTCAAAAAACGATGGCGAACCCGAGTCCTGGCAAACCCGGGTCTTACGCTCCCCCGAATCTTCTTGCAGGCCTCCTGGGTGTAAGTGACCGAATGGATAAACCTCCGCTCCGCGTCCTCGGAGCCGGGCGTCTTGTAGCCCTGCCCGCGAAGATTCTTGTGGATCTGCTGAGTGTTGGTGAGGGCCTCGCCTTTGCTGCTCTGGTACTCGATTGTCGTCGTCGTCGTCGTCATGCTTCTTCTCCTCCTCTCCTCCTCCTCCTCCTCCTCCTCCTCCACTTCCTATCCAGACCCCCAGCGATGTGACTGTTCAACGGCGCAGACCCCTGGGGACCGGCTTTGCACTCGCCGTCATTTTCTGACGGTCCCAGGGCCCAGTCGGGGCACCCAGAAGCCAACACTTGCCCCCTAGAACAATCCCGCCCTGATTCGTTCCCTAGGCTACGGCATGTGCACCCTACCCCTGCAGATCAGATGTCCGAACAAACGGTTGGGGCTCAGAATTGGGAGGATGCCTGCAGCCAGGCCAACCCCACAGGGAGTGTCCGATACCCCGGCGTCGGGGTAGGGTTCGCAAGTGGTCGCAGAGCCACGGCGCGAGGAGGTCGGGGTCTGGTCGCGCGGCGACGGCGCCGCCTGCGCGATGTCCTCGTCGCCGTGCTGCGCCAGGGTCTGCGCCAGCGCCGAGGCGGAGGTGGACATCCCGCCCGCGCGAGGGGGGCGTGCGCTGGTGGCGCTGCTCGTCGGCCGACGGAGCCAGAGGTTCGACGAGCCGCGGCGCGGAAGCCTTGGAGGAACGCGGGGACCCGCCTGCGCACGTCGTGCTACCATAGGGAGTGCGGGCAAAAGAACGATGGTCTTTCTCTGGCCACGGCCGGCCTCGGCCGCGGAACGTCCCGAAAACCAGGGCCCCTCCCGAGCACAACGCGGTCCTCCCTCCTCCCTCCCTCCCTCCCCCCCTCCCTCCCTCCCTCCCTCCCTCCTCCTCCTCCTCCTCCTCCTCCTCCTCCTCCTCCTCCTCCTGATTCCAGCGTCTTGGCTGTACCCTGACGCCCGGACGCTGGCCCGGCAGGCCAGGCTGAAGGAACAACCCACGGCGTCGTAAGCAGGAACTTTCGGAGGTCCGCGCGGATCTCCTCGGTCGGCGCTGGAGCCCTCCCGGCGACGCCTCTGTCGCCGCCCCTCGCGCGCTCCGCGCGCCAGGGAAGGGGGTCCAGCGCCGATCCAAGAAATCCGCGCGTACCTCCGACCGTCGCTTCGATACCGTTCTCATTGTCCGAGGGGTGGAGGCGGGACGCCGCGGCCGTCGGAGTGGGGGCGCGGGCGGTCTGGGCCCGCCGTGGTGCGTGCAGCCTGCTTCAGGGTCGTATCTTCGGGGTGCCGCCCACAAGCGTTCTGAAACACTCACACGGGTGCCCCGTGTGGGAGGCTTGGGTTATCCGAGTTAGGGCGGCCCCCCATGAGTGATGGAGCGGCGCGCTTCTCTCTCCCTCCCTGCCCTACGCAGCCGTGCCCCCCTTCCTTGTTTCACCTTTTCTGCGCTCCCCCCGTCCCTAAGATTCGCTTATTTGACGAACTGATAGGGCCAACAAAAAAAAACATCTGGAATCATTAAACCGCATGCCCCTGAGAGATCCACCTTGGGCAAAATAAAGTTCGGGGCCCAGGGGGATAATAAACACTTCCCCGGCAGATCGGATGATCATGATCATGATGATGATGATGATGATGATGCTGATGATGATGATGATGATGATGATGATGGTGGTGGTGGTGATGATGATGATGATGATTGTGGTGGTGGTGATCGCACTCCCCTGAGCGCGCCAGAGAGGGGGGCAGTTCAGCTGCCCTCTGCCGCGGGCCTCCTGATGAGCAGGCTCCGCACGCCGCGCCCCTTCTTGGCAATGTGGCGGGCACGCGCGCGCAGGAGAGGCAGCAGGCATTCGGGCCCGAACCTGTGCGAGCTCCTCAAGGAGTTAAAGGTAGAAAAAAGCAGGTCGTGGACAAGAAACAAGGAGAACAGCTGCTGACTAGACTGGCATGGCATAGTGCACAGCATACGCGCATCGAGGCTCTGATTCAAATATTCGACTGGCAGGAATGGCAAAACAGAATGGAGCAAGCTCAGGACATGAGGGCAATCGAAGTAATGCTGGACGTGGTCGCCGCCTGTGGCCAGGCAACCGAAACGGCAGGTAAGACGGCCTTGCCTATACCTGGCAGAGGTCGCCCACGCGTTGCAGATGGTTTTGAGAATGGCCGCAGCCACAAATGGGCCGACGCGCGTGCAGGCAATTTGGAGCCTGAGCACCGCAAGGTCGATACTAGAGGCATCAGCAAAAGGAAAAGCGAACCGAATTCGATTGCCCAGGAGAAAACTCGCGGAGCTACAAGGGGCCTCAGAAAGCAATTTCTTCAAAATCTGTCTCTGCAACTCGTGAGTGTCCTCATCGAAGTGGTTCCACGGCAGGGCAGTTAGTCGCTCGTAATTGTGAATCAGGTGGAAAACAATGGACTCGGCACGCCATGCCGGGTATCGCTTGACCATCAGAACATCCAAGTCCTCTTCCTCAAGCTCATGAAAGCGCTTCCGAATGCTATCAAAAACCTTAGACCGAACAGCGACCCGATACATGGCAGCCTGATTCTCCAGCACTAGGTTGCGCGGGGCAATGGGCCAATGCAACGCAGACGAGAGATTGCGGAGAAGATCAGTAGGGATGCTGTAGAAGGGGCACGCGGTGAGAGTCTGCAAACCTTTGGTTTCCATGCGAAGAGCGTCCTGCGATATGTAACATAGCTGCATCACGAAGGTGGGAACCGAGAAGGCCAAGGAGTTATATGCATAGATACTTTGAGTAAGCCCAAGACGAAGCGACCGAACATGACGGACACGATTAATATATTTCTGAAGCGGAGCGGACCAGGATTTCTTGTAACCTCCAGGGCCCAGAAAGACACCCAAGACTTTGCCACTAGTGCCGTGCATAAGCGAGCGAACGTTGGTGCGAACGGACTCGAACAGGGCGAAATGCTGGTCGTCTGGCATCTCTTGCACGTGCACGATCATACACTTGGCAAGGTTCAAGAGCAGGCCAGTGCAACGGCTGGACCTAATAACATTCTTCAGCACAATCGGAACAGCGAGCAACAGGTTGGATGCCGAGATCTGGATGTCATCTGCAAAGGCACGAGGGGTAGCACAAACAGGAGCTAGCAAGTTAGATAATCGGCGCAGCAGCGGGTCGATGCATAACGCAAATAAAGCACCCGACAGCGGACATCCTTGTTTAATGCCTTGGGTGATCGAGTAGCCTGGAAACTTCTTTCCTGCTAGGCAAGTGTGTGTGTAAATACCGGTGTATAGGAACCGAATGGCATTCACGATATACATGGGTATGTTCATCATGATTAGCACATCTATGATCCAGTCGTGGCGCAGCGACGGGAACGCGGCGCGGAAATCCAAGAGGAGTAGCCCAGCGTGCGGCATGCCGCGATAGCAGGCGCATTCAAGAATGTCTGCCTCAAGGCAGAGCAAGTTGTCGAGCATGGACCTCTTGCGCACGAAACCCGTCTGGGAGCCTAAGACGCTGTATTGGTATTGTTGGCTAAATGGTTCGCATATGGCCAATGATACTATTTTGTTATCAGTGTTGCTGAGAGCAATAGGGCGCACCACAGACGCTTCCCGAGAGATCTCAGAGGTTCCAGCTTCGTGAGGGCAGAAGGCCTTAGGGAGGTATACCGTGAGAGACTCGTTGAAGCCTTTATGCGGGGGCCCATATGTAGGATTGTCCAATATCGCGAGATAAACTTGATACAAGGCATTGTGAGCAGCGTCTCCAGCGAACCGCCAGGCACTGTAGGGAATTCCGTCAGGGCCAGTCGCGCTGTCCTTGCGGCTGACGAGCTTACCTATGAAGCTATGCAGGTCGAGCGTCCACTCGATACCTGGGGCAACCTGCTGAATCTCACTGCTCAACAGTGTCTTCTGGAAGTGGTATCCCCTGTCCTGAGGCTTCGCGGCATGGACCCGCCCCCAGTGGGACGCAAGGTTCTGAGCACTGACTTCGAGATCAGGCGAGGGGTTCCCGGTGGGGTCGGGGACCGAAGCCAAAACGATTCGGCGCCTTTTGGGAGACCACTGTCGCAGAAGCTGGTGCAACCTGAGGCCTCGATCGTCGTCGGGGGCTCCGCCACCCTCGACGTGTTCGCGAATTTCTCGCTGAAGCAGAATGCTGGAGCTCGGCCATTTCCCGATAAAACGACACAGAATCTCTAAAACAACATTCATCAGCATGAACATGTAGACTAAGATGAGGAATAGCTTGGATACACCTCCGAACGCCCCAAGACTTGCCATCCCGAACAGCCCGTAGAAACTTCAGGTAAACCGACAACTTCTGCGCATCATTGTTGGGGCCTCGGAAGAACATGCGAGTCATCAGAGCATCCTTGGCAACATACATCGCGTCTTTGACGGACAGGAGGTACTCGAACGGGCCCCTGGGCATTTCAACCGAACTTATGGCAGCATCAACCTCAGAACCAAAATCAGGATGTTTGGCAATCCAGGAGGGGATCGTCGGGGTAGTTCTGCCGCCAGGCGAAAACTGAAGCCAAACAGGAATATGGTCGCTCGGCTGGGCGACATCGTGAGCAAGACCTATGACACCGCTTCTTGGTGTCGCATCAAGAACGTCGGTGGTGGCAGAAGAGATGTAGAACCTATCCAGGCGACCAAGGCTGAGAGCACCGTCCTCCCTCCTCCCAGTCCGATGAGTGGGCTCCTGTTGGGCAACTTCAGCAAAGTGTCCGAAAGCCCGAGAAAACATGTGTAGAATAGCGGTCCTCTCAGGGGTGGGCTCCCTTCCGTCTGTGAACGTCCTCATCTCCCCCTCCTCCAAGAAGTTAAAATCGCCTCCCAAGATGACTGTGGCCTGGTCAGCAGGCAGAGCGTGAGCAGCAACCGCGCGGATCACACGATCCTTCTCAACGTCGGAGAGGGTAGGGTCGAGGTGAAAGTTAATCAATTGCAGCGTGCCTTTCTCGCCTGTCAGTGTAACTGCTATGCATCGTCCATCGATAATGTTAACTACGTGGATGTCCTGAAAGAGCTGGAGCAAGGAAGGATCAATAGACATGGTAACGCCTCCCGCAGCCGCAGAAGAGCAAAAAGAGCCAAGGTGCGTGTGTGCTGGCACGTCACGATCCAGCGAGGAAAGATCTTCTTCGGTCCCGTGGGTTTCCTGCAAAAATACTACTTGAAAGCGTTGTACAAGACTTCTGAAAATCTGCTGTTTCCGATGCTGTCTCTGTGGATCGCCGTAAACACTGCCAAAAAATGCACGAGTATTCCAAGAAGCAAGACCCATAGCACGAGAAATAACAAATGGATGCCGCTGCTCAGCAAGAGCAGCTTCACCTCCCCCAGGAGAGTGTGGATCAGGAAGGTAGGGATCATGAATAGCTGGAGCATTCCCAGGAGGAAGAGAGTCAGGCGGTGTCGAAGTGGCCTCCCCCCGTTCTCGCAGCAGGGCTCGCAAACGTTCAGGATCGAATTCATCGTCACTATCGCTCCCAGATACTGGCTCACTCCGCCCCTATTCGCGGCGAAGCGCAGCAGTGACCAGCTCGGGCAGCTTGTCTACTTGCTCGTCGGTGAAGCCGTAGCGCTTCAAGTTGCCGCGGTTGGGCTCGACGTTCGGGTTGTCGGTCTCGATGACATTCTGCAACACGACGAGCTCGTCAACGAGGTCGCCGTTGACCAAGAAGCAGAGGCCCATGTACTTGTTGCATCGGAGCTGCGAGTCAGGACGCCATGTGCCCGCGTCGGTCATGACCTGCTTGATGTGTTGCCAGACCTGGCCCAGCACCCAACCTTTCTTGCGGATGTCGATGGGTTCGTCGGTGCCGACCCGAAGCCGATGCCGAAAGCCACTGCCATCTCCCCATTCTAGCGTCATGGCACGCAGCTGCAACAGGGCATTCTTGGCGTCGTCGGCGTCTTCGAAGATGATGACGTAAGCGTACTTGCAGCTCTTGGTGATCGCGCTGCACTTGTCGCGGTAGGTGGGCGAGAGAAGTGTCTTCAGGAACTCGAAGTGCTTGTCGAATGCAGAAGCCATCAGCTTGACAGGGAACCCTCGCACCCAGAGCTTCCGCCTGTCAGCAGGCGCCGCGCTAGCTCCACGGGGCGTGGCCACGGTCCCCCATGTGCTGGTGATGCCAGACGCCGTCGAAGGTGGTCGTGAAATCGTAGCGACAGAGGTCTTCAGCTCCTCGAGTGCGGCATTGATGACGCTGATCTTCTGGTCGGTCTGAGCGCTAAGTAGTGAAACCGTCAGGCATGTGTCGACCATCTCGTCAGAGGCTTCGCCGCCCGTGATGTTGCCGTGGCGCTGCTGCAGGGCGATGATATGGTTCTGCATGTGCTCGAATTTGATGTCCATCTCATTGCGCATGTCGGTCTTCATGCTCTCCATGTCTTTGGCGAGGCTGGCAAACTTAGCGTCGTGGGCATTGACGGTGGCTACGACGGTGGACATTGATGCCAGCAGCTGATCCATCTTCTGGTCCATGGAGAGAGTGGCGGCCATCGCGGCAGCCAGAACGTCCCAGATGGTTGGATCTGACAGGGCTAATAGAAACACCTCCACCGCGCACACCCTGAGGCTAAAATAACCTCGAGCCTGGCCCTCGGCAGCGACCAAGCACGAAGCGCCAGGCCGCACGTTTCGTGCTTGAGCCAAAATGGCTACGGATGATTGTGGTGGTGGTGATGATGATGATGATAATGATGATGCTGATGATGATGATGATGATGATGATGATGATGATGATGATGATGATGATCCTGGGCGTTCCTCTAGATCCTCGCTCTGATCGTCCTTGGCGCTCCTCGAGATCTGGCACCTAAAGCCTGCCTGCGCTCCGGAGGTCATTGACGCCCCTCACCAGGAAACCTCTCTTGCGAACCTCCTCGCCTGAAATGGTGAGAATCCCATAGTTGCCACACGTTCGCGACTTGCGCAAGCTGAAGTGGTGAGACCCCCATTGCCATGCCACACGTCTTTGGTGATGTTGCTAGTCAACATAAGAAGATAACAACTTCGGCTCGCAACTTTCCCCTCGATAAGAAAGTTCGGCCTTGCCGCCACTCTCCCCCGACCAAATCTGCATGGGCCGGGGATAATAAGCTGTCTAGGGTTTAAAGGGGGGCTGACTTATTATCCGGGGGTCGCGGTTATGGTTGCTGCAGGCAGACCTGCGAAGGCTGGACGGCTTCCAGGCTTCTTGTCTCCGACATAGCTTGGGCATCCCACCTTCCTAACACTCCAGGGTGTCGAACGCCACAGTTATGTCTACAGCGCGGGCGGATCGTCTGAGCGAGGCTCTGCGCAAGAGGCAGATGCAATCCTTTGAGAAAATATGCCCTCTGGCAGATAGTAGCTACTTGAGGTCGTTGATGTGCGAACCTGGGACAAATACACCAAAGCAGTGGCCTCTGGCCTGGAGACGCGGCCGCCCCATGCTGAAGTGGGCCCACTGCGCGTTTAGACCATTGCAAGAAAGCTGAGATACGGCAGTCCATGTTCCCCCTCCTCATCTGCTTCACAGTCGTCCTCGTCCTCCCTCTCCTCCTTCTCCTCCTCCTTTGCCTCCTCTGCTTCACAGTCGTGATGCGCTCTGTTCTTCTGCTCCACAGTGGGGTGCTTTGCATTTGTGTCGCATCATGTTCGCAGGGGTGCCAATTGCGCACTCTTCCGCCCGCGCGTCCTGACCTGAAACCGGGCTCAGTGGCGACAGTGGTGCCCAAGCGCCGTGCCAAGGGCTGGCGCATGGCTTCTGTACTACTCCCGTCCCTCCTTTCCCGCCCTCCCCTTTCGCGTTCCACTACCTCCCGCACCTCCGAGCGGCGTTGCAATCAAGCTTGCTCCTAAAACTCTGCGCCAATAAGGCGGAATCGTGTTTCCCCAAAACAGTACCTGCACTAGGGGCTCTCGCTCTGCTTGCTTGACGTCATTGGTCGGGCGTGCCAGAGTAATTCGTGGAGTGTGCCAAGTTTTCCGCCGGTGCCCGGTTTTGGGGCACCCGTGGGCGCCCTGTGGGCGCCACGTGTGGGGTGGGTATGCCACGAGTTCGCCCGGTGCCCGCCAGTAGGCGCACGCGGGCGCCTCGTGGCCGCCTCGTGCGCTGCGTGGGTGTGCCGAGATTTTGGCCTGGTGCCCGCCCGCGGGCGCTTCGTGGGTGCCTCGTGGGCTGTGTGAGCGGGTGTGTGTGTGTGCGTGTGCGCGCGCGTGTGCATGTGTGCGTGTGTGTGCGCGTGTGCGAGTGTGCGTGCGTGCGTGCGTGCGTCCGTGCGTGTGTGTATGTATGTGTGTGCGTGTGCGCGTGAGTGTGTGCGTGTGTGTGTGTGTGTATGTATGTGTGTGTGTGCGTGTGCGCGTGTGCATGTGTGCGTGTGTGTGTGTATGTGTGTGCGCGTGTGCGCGTGTGCGTGCGTGTGCGCGTGCGTCCGTGCGTGTGTGTGTGTGTGTATGTATGTGTGTGTGTGTGTGTGTGTGTGTGTGTGTGTGTGTGTGTGTGTGTGTGTGTGTGTGTGTGTGTGTGTGTGTGTGTGCGCGTGCGCGTGTGCGTGTGCGCGTGCGTGCGTGTGTGCGTGTGTGATTATTACTTGCCTTGGGCCGCGTCCCTCCTCCCTCCTCTTCCTGCATGGTGTCAGAATTCGGCCCAACGGTACCCCCGTTCATGCCTTTCATCGCTAGTGTAGTCACCCTCTGCCTAACCGCCGACGGGAAAATGTGTGTGCCGAGGTTTCACCTGGTGTTCGCTCGTGGGCGCCTCGTGCGTTATGTGTGTTGCTCACATTCGCTCAGGCCTCTTCGCCCTTTACAATCGGGCTGCTGGCCGCAACTATCGACCCCCATTTGCCTCTGGCGTTTCGTGCTGCACTGGCTGTCTCCGCGTCGAAATTTTGAATCGGCTGCGAAGGAACATTTCGTGCACGCTTGACTCTTCCTGCATTTCAGAACCAATTCCGCTTCGTGCACTTCGGCACCTGTATGGCCGCTTCGACGTTTTCCAAGTGCGCCCGCGATACTTCCGTTTTTCTTCATGTGTCTGCGTTCATCCAGACCCCCCATCTGCACCATCGGGTGACCATTGAGCTAAGCGTGGCCCGCCGTAGTACTCGCTGTGGTGCTGTCGCTCGCTGGAGGAAAAAGTGTGTGTGTGCGCGCTTGACTGTGTGTAGAGGTTTCTCCAGGTGCCCGCCGAGTGCTTCCCCGTCAGGGCCTCGTGAGCTGAACGGCCAACTCGATTCATCGCGCGCGCTTCGCGCGCGCTCAGGTTCTAGCGCAGACCGGGGGGTCGCTGTAAGAACTTGGACAGCGTAGCGCTACCCTGCACAAGCGCGTGACAGAGTCGTACGCATTCTCACCTTCATCCTCGTTCCCATCCTCGCACGCAGACTCCTCATCATAATTCTACCCATCGCCAACAAAAAAAGCAGCATGGCCATTATCCTCATCATCCTCATCAGCATCATCATGATCATCATCTCCAGCAACAACAATAACGACACCGACAACGACAACAACAACAACAATTACTAGCACGTGTGGACACTCCGTTCTCACCAGTGCCAGGGTTTTCATAGGAGGCGGGCAATACCCCCACTTTGTGGGGGGGCCGGTTCAAGCTCTACCAAATTTCCAAACGACTCTTCGCCACCACCCACACCCAGCTTCCCGCCCTATGACGTTCGGACACTTCACTTCGTGGCATGCGGACGACCGTGGCTACTATTCAGGGCCCCGCGGCCGACGACGACGGCGTGCGCGCGCGAAGAAAAAACGAATGTGTCCCGCATGGTATTATTTGACAGGGATGATGGCCCTGGCAGGTGCGCAACCGTTGTTGCAGAAGTTCGAAAAAGTTGCTCGCAAAAGCCCGTTTGACAGAAATGTTTAAAAAGTGTTGGGTTTCCTACGAATCCGCAAGAGCGCGCGGGATGAAATTTTGACAAGTTTTTTTTTTTTTTTTTTTTTAAGCCATTGTTTTTTTTGTTTATGTTTTTATGTTAAAATCGCTACGAAAACTAAGGTTTTGGAAGGATTTCGTCTTGCGCGCGCGAATGTCCACTTTACCTTATTTTTTGCAAGGGATTCTTGAAGTTTGGCTATGTTAGAACAAGAAATGTCCACTTCAGCTTATTTCTTGCAAGGGAAAGCGGGCCGTAACAAAACAACCGGATCCGGACCAACCCGTTTTGCCTGAGACTTCCTCACGAAAATGATGAAAATGTGGCTGCGGCCTAGGCGCGGCGGGGGGGTCGTGCACCAGGGGTCCCAACAATAATTATTCTTTAGAAGTAATAATGTTCAACAACAACAACAACAACAACAACAACAACAACAACAACAACAACCACAACCACAACCACAACAACAACACCAACAACACCAACAACATATGGGGAACATCCTGGGCCCAGTGCCGCTAGCCATGCGGTCACGTCAAAATCGTGCATCGTCATCATCACCACCACCATTATCATCGTCATCATCATCATCACCATCGTCATCGTCATCGGCATCATCAAAATTGTCATGATCAGCATCATCACCACCATCAGCATCATCATCAACATCCTCATCCTAACCATCATCATCATCACCACCACCACCATCATCATCATCATCATCAGCATGATCATCATCATCATCATCATCATCATCATCATCATCATCATCATCATCGTCATCATCATCATCATCATCACCGCCGTCATCATCATCGTCGTCCTCATTACCCGAATCATCATCGTCCTTATCCTCGCTCCCACTCGAATCGGCATCTTCATTCGCACTCCCATCATCATTATCATGAACACTGCTTCGCTAATCGTGCCCATCGTCACTGTCATCGCCTTACACATCACCCTCCTCAGGTGAACATCAGCATAGTCATCGTCGTCGTCGTCGACGGCTCGATGTTCCCAAAAAGGAGAGGCCTCCCAGAACATCCAGCCGACTGCGCGCTTCGGGGAGCCTCTTGGAGGCGTTTGGGGGGGTAGGGGGGGTGGCGGACGTCTGGAATTTGTTTGAAGGTTTTTTCGGGGCCCTCGTCTGTCGTTTCGGAAGCCCCTTGGGCCGCCTGGGACATCTGGAGTCCTGAGAGGCTGGCCCATCGAGATCGAAAAGTCGAGTTCTGAAGAACCTGGAACGTCCCATTGGATTTTGAATTCTCGAAACGTGGTGTTGGAATCTTCTGAGCGTTTTGGTGGCATCTTGGAGGCCTCTTAGGGGCATCTTGGTGCTGCCTTGGGGCCTCCAGGGGGCCTCGCAAGCTGTCTTAGGGGGCGTTGGGCCCGTCTGACGCCTTCCGAAACCGTCAGAGTGGGCTCTTCGAGATCGCTTGAGTCGTTTTAGGAGGCCCTTGACGGCTCTTGGAACCGTCGTGGTGGCCTCTGCGGCTCTTCCTGGGGCTCTTTCGGGCAAGTTTGGGGCCCTCCTGCAGCCTCAGAGACGGCTGCCAAATTGAGAAAAAGGAGTCGGAAGCAGCATCATGATCATGACGGTGATGCTGATGACGATGATGATGATGATGCTGATGATGGTGATGAGATGATGATGATGCTGATGATGACGATGCTAGTGATGCTGCTGATGATGATGAGGATGAGGATGCTGATGATGTTGATGATGATGATGATGATTTTGATATTGTCGTTGATGGTGGCGATGTCGATGATCGTCATCATCGTCATTACCACCACCATTTCATCAGCATCCGTATCCTCAGCGTCGTCACCATCGCCTTCTTCATCATCGACATCCGTATCCTCAACACCCGTTACTGCCACTATATCATCAGCATCCGTATCCTCATCACCGTCACCATCACTGTCACAATGACAAACATCATGGACCACACGACAATCAGCAGCATAATCAACCACATGATAACCATCAGCATCAACATCATCAGCATAACCCTCATCATCAGCCTCCTCCGCAGCATCATCCTCAGCATCATCATTACCATCGCCATCATTACTACTCATCAGCATCATCACAATCATTCTCATCATCAGCATCAGCATCATACGTGCCGACATCAGCATCCGCATAAACACCATCATCATCATCAACCATCTCATCACCGTCACCACCACCATCATTATAACTACTACCACCGTCACCAGCATAAGTATACTCCTCATCATCATCCGCACCTGCATCTGCATCTGCATCAGCATCAGCATCAGTCGCAGTATCATCACCATCCTAATAAGTATCAGCACCATCATCACCATCCTCATCATCAGCATCATCATCAGAGTCATCAGCATCATCATCATCATCATCATCATCATCATCATCATCATCATCATCATCGGCAGCATTCTCATCACCAGCATCATCATCATGAGCAGCATCATCATCAACACCATCAGCATCACCAGCAGCATCGTCGTTGTAATCATCGTTATGATCGCAAAGAGGAGCATCAAGAGCGTCGTCATGAACATCTTGGCCACACCTTGGTCCGTCCTGGAGGCCTCCTGAAAGCCTCTCGGGGGCCTGTTGGGTGTCTTGTGGGGCCGTCTGGAGCCATCATCAGCATCATCATCAGCACCATCATCACCAGCATCGTCATCATCATCATCATCATCATCATCATCATCATCATCATCATCATCATCATCATCATCATCATCATCATCATCGTCATCGTCATCGTCATCGTCATCATCATCGTCATCATCAGCATCAGCATCATCAGTATCCTCATCCTCATCCTCATCCTCATCCTCTTCAGCATCATCATCATCATCATCATCATCGGCATCAGCATCAACAACATCATGATTAGCATCACCAACATAATCACCACAATCATCATCACCATCACCATCATCATTTTCATCACCATCGCCATCACCGTCACCACCACCATCATCATCTCCACCACCATCACAATATGCATACACATATCACCATTAGTCAGACAATCATCGTGATGACTGTTATCATTGTCGTGGTCGGCCTGCCGTCGGACTGATGTCCCGGGAGAGACATCCAGGAACATCAGGCCGGCTGCGTGTAGGGGGCTCGGAGGGGCAGGGAAGGAATGATTCTGGCCGGGGAGCTGCTTGGGGCTTCGGTGGAGCCGTCTTGGAGCCATCTTGACTTGTCTTTGGGGGTCCCAGTCGCCCGTCTTGGGCCACTCTGGGGCTCTTCGAAGACCATTCCTGGACTATCCTGAGGCCTCAGCGGCCTCTCGGGAGCGAACAAGCGGGACCTTCAGAAACCTATGGTTTTCCGCATGTGGGAAAACGATTTCAGCCTCCTGGCTGCCTCTTGGAAGCCTCTTGGGGGCCTCCAGGGGCAGTCTTGGGGCCATCTTGAGCTGTCTGAGGCCCTCTGGAAGACAACTGGGACCGTCTTGACGGGATCGAGGGCCGTCTCGAAGCCATCTTCGCCGTCTCGGAACCATAATGAAGGGTCTTGGGGGCTCTAGTCGACCGTCCTGGGCCGCTATGGGGCTGCTCGTGGGCCACTCTTGAACCATCCTGAGGCCTGAGAGGCCCCTCGGAAGCGAAAAGGGGAGTTCTACAAACACCTATGGAGTTATCATGTTTTGACTGATTCTCGTCTCCAGGATGCCTTTTCAAGGTCTCTTGGAGGCGCGGGCCTCCAGCGGCCGCCTTGGGGCGATCTTGAGCGCTGTCTGAGGCCGCCTGGAGGCTACCTGTAACCGTCTTGGCGGGCTCGATGGCCTTCTCGAAGACATCTTCTGCCGTGCCAGATCCATCTCGAAGGGTCTTGGGGGCCCCCGTCGACCGTCCTGGCCCGCTATGGGGCTGCTCGTGGGCCACTCTTGAACCATCCTGAGGCCCGAGAGGCCCCTCGGAAGCGAAAAGGGGAGTTCTGGGAACACTTGCTGTTTCCCAATGGTTTTTAAAGCATTTCCCTGGGTCAACATCAAAGAGGGTTTTTGCTGGAGGTCCAAATTTTCTCTCCCCTGAATATCCATAAAGGGGAACCGGACGGAGGCGTCTCCCAGGCCTGGCGGCGGCCCGGCGGAGCGGCCCGGCAGCGCTCACTATGGTGGTCTGGTTCGATGTGGTCTAGAGATAAGAATTCTAGAAATGAGAATCACTACGGTGTTCTGGCTTGAGTTGGTACAGACATGACACCCACTATGTTTTTCTGGCTCGCTATCAGCCCTCCCAGATCCAGAACTGAAACGCCCTATTCGATTCTGGCTCTGGTTCGACTCAGTCAAGAAACGACACTCACTAAAGTATTATATTAGATGGTTCGATCTATGCTCAAGTATTCTTCACACTAGAATCTCCGCAGGGGGGGGAGCGAATGTTCTGGCTCGATTTCAGCCCTCCCAGATCCAGAAATGAGATTCACTATTGCGTTCAGGCTCAGTTTGGTCCAGAAATGGCACTCACTATGACGTTCTGGCTTGATTTCGGCTCAAATATTTCTCACTCGAATCTCCGCAGCGGGTGAGGGGGCGGGGCGAATGTTCTGGCTCGATTTCAGCCCTCGCAGATCCAGAAAGACTCATTGTGGTGTGCTGGCTTGACCTCAACCGTCGCAAGTCCAGAACTTGTGGCAGGGGCATATGATTCTCCCCATTCCAGCTGTCCTAGGTCCAGAAAGTGTGGCATGGCCATGGGCTTCCAACCATTCCAGCTGCCATGAGTGGGGTCGCTCGGTCCATAATGCTGTTCCCAGCGCGTTCATGCCCCCCTATCGACATTATGAGCCTCACCCTCATCAGCAAGTTCCTCCCCGCAATCGTATCGACAATGTGATGAGGTCGTTCTCGCAAACCGACGTTTCAGGCGTCCATCCGCCTCCGCACCTTGGCTGCTATTAGGATGCCTTGCTGGGAAAATGCTTTTCCCAAAAAGCCTTTGAAGCTGCTTGGGAGCCGCTTGGGAGCCGTTTTGGGCCGTCTAGGGGCCATCTTGAGCTGCCTGGGGCTGTGTGGAGGCCATCTGGAGCTGTCTTGACGGGCTCGAGGGCCGTCTCGAAGCTATATTCGGCTGTCTCGGAGCCAGCTTGACGGGTTCTGCGGGCTGTAGTCGATATTATTGGGCTTTCCTGGGGCTCCTTGACAGCCGTTGCTGGACCATCCTGAGGCCGCAGAGGCTCCTCGGAAGCGATGCGGCGAGATCTTGGAAACATTGTTTTTTCTGTGTGAGGAAGGTTTTAGGGCCATCGTCGGGCGGTCTGGAGGCCAGCTCAATCCATTCGGTCTGGTCTCGGGCCGTATATATCCCCGGGCCCCGGTATATATATATACGTAGAACCCCGCAATTGCGGATAAGAGTGAGGGGGCGGGCGCGGGCGACGCGGGCGTCGTCGAGCCGGCGGACCTCGTGGCCCCCACCTTCCCTGTCGATGGCGCTCCTCCTCCTCCTCCTCCTCCCTCCTCCTCTTCCTCCTCCTCCTCCTCCTCGTCCTCGTCCTCGTCCTCATCGTCATCGTCATCCTCCTCCTCCACCTCGTCCTCCTCCTCCTCTTCTTCCTCGTCCTCCCTCTCCCCCCTCGTCCTTTCATCATCGTCCTCCCATTGTCGTCCTCCCCCTCATCGGCCTCCATCATCGTCTCCCATTGTCGCATCATCATCATCATCATCATCATCATCATCATCATCATCATCATCATCATCATCATCATCATCATCATCATCATCATCATCATCATCATCATCATCATCATCAGCATCATCAGCATCATCAGCATCAGCATCATCATCATCATCATCATCATCATCATCATCATCATCATCATCATCCCCCTCCTCCCCCTCCTCGTCCTCCTCCTTCCCTTCCTCCCCCTCCTCCCCCTCCTCGTCCTCCTGCTCCTCCTCCTTTTCTTTCTCCACATTCTCCTTACATCCTCTCTTTTTCCGCGTTCTCCTCGTCCCCTGTTTACTCCTCCTGCCTCCCCCTCCTTTCCCAAGATAACTGCAACGCAATCCGTTTTTCCACTTTATGCTCCCCGCCTTCTCTGATCAAGGCAACTCGCCAGGGCAGAGTTGCTGGACGGGCTGGTGTGGATGCGCGGGGCTTGAAGAGGTCCTTGCGGGCTCAGACGGCATGCAAAAATCAGCCGCCGCGCTTGTGCGGCATTGGTTTGTTCAGTGAACGTGGTTTAGGTCGCGGGTGGGTCGCGGGCTCTCCACCTCCACCTGGAAGGAATGCAAAAGCAGCCCGCCGCAGGCGCCAACAAAAATTGGTTTGTACACTGAACGTGGTTTGGGTCGCGGGTGGGCCGCGGGTTCTCCACCGGGAACGAATGCAAAAGATGCCCGCCGCAGGCGCCGAACAATGTGGTTTGTACCCTGAACGTGGTCGCGGGTGGGCCGCGGGCTCTCCACCTGAAACGAATGCAAAAGATGCCCGCCGCAGGCGCCGAAAAATGTGGTTTGTACCCTGAACGTGGTTTGGGTCGCGGGTTGGTCGCGAGTTGGTCACGGGGTGGGTCGCGGGCTCTCCACCTGGAAGGAATGCAAAAAAAGCCCGCCGCAGGCGCCGAAAATGGTGGTTTGTACCTTGAACGTGGTTTGGGTCGCGGGTGGGTCGCGGGTGGGTCGCGGGGTAGGTCGCGGGTGGGTCGCGGGTGGGTCGCGGGTGGGTCGCGGGTGGGTCGCGGGTGGGTCGCGGGGTGGGCCGCGGGCGGGTCGCGGGGTGGGTCGCGGGGTGGGTCGCGGGGTGGGTCGCGGGGTGGGTCGCGGGGTGGGTCGCGGGGTGGGTCGCGGGTGGGTCGCGGGTGGGTCGCGGGTGAATCACAAAATGGGTCGCGGGTGGGTCGCGGGTGGGTCGCGGGGCGGGTTGCGGGCGGGACGACGACAACAAACAACAAACAACAACAAACAACAACGAGAATCCGCACCGCGGAATTCCTCTTCAGCCACGCACCCAGGGACAGTGAATGATCGTTCGGCCCCCTCACTCTGACATATGTACATGTAGATGTGGTCCTGTTACGAGGTTGCCGCACAGCTTGCAACACACAGGTTGCACCACACAGCTTGCACCACACAACTTGCACAGCACAGCCTGCATCATATGGCTTACGCCACACAGCTTGCACCACATGGCTGCCACCACACATATTGCACCACATGGATTGTACCGCACGGCCCACAACACGTAGCTTACACCTCGTAGCGGGCACCGGATCGCTTACACTACATACATAAACCAACACAGCATACACCACACAGGTTGCACCACATAGCTTGCACCGCATTAACTCCTGCACAACATACTTGTCACCACGTACCTTGTGCCCCATAGCTGACACATCCACAGTGCAATGACTTACTGTGGGGATCCATGCTGGCAGACACATGCGCATATACATATGCATATGTATGTGGATATCTATATATATATATATATATATAAAGATAAATACAGAAAAATTGTATAGGTGCGTGTATGTGTGTGTGTGTGTGTGCGATGGCATGTTCCTCAAGACAGCAACGCAGGCGCAACAACAAGAGCTCCATCGGACGCGATCCAGAAGCGAAGCATTCCTGAATCTTCGGCAACAACCGAACGTGTAATGCCTACTATGGTACCAGCCCTCCAGTCCCCCAACAAAATCTGTTCGCCACAGGCTGAACTCAACAGCTTGCCTTCTTGGTGCCTCCCAGCTGGCTCGCTGCCCGACTGCATCTTTGGTGCCTCCCGCCATACATGCTTCGAGAGCAACGCTCCGCGCAATACCCCGCCTGCCCCCTCCTTCCCCAAGCCTCCGACTCCGTGACTGTTTTTCGCATTGTGGACCCCTGGTTGTCTCAACCCCCTCAGGGACCGGTTTTTCATCCCGAACCGCATTTGTTGACGATCCAGGTGCCTTTTGAAGGGGCCCGAGAGGCCAAGGACGGCCAGAACCATTCCGCCGCGAAAGCTCTACAACCCGAAGGGGTCTGGGCTCTCCCTTTCCCCCCTCCCACCCCCGCAGTAGACACATATGCTCCGATCCTCCGACACCCTCCACTCGGACCTCATCCAGGAGGCCTTCCACATCCACTGCGCCTCGGCCTTTTGGCGCCACTTCCCAGAAAGTCCAAGACGCAGTGGGCATGGATATGTCGCCACGCCGTTTGTTCTGAACGCGCCCAAGTAGACGAAGCAAGGCACCGCGGCAAACCTACGGTCAACTCTGCTTCTGAGGCGGAATCTTGCCTTGTTGCCGAGGCGCCCTCTCAAAGACGTACGGCCGCGCGTCGGAACAAAGGCGCAGCAACAGATGGGACATCTCGCTCGCAACTGTGCCCCCCCACCCCCCCCCACCCCGCCCCGCTCCTGCGCCGCCGCCGCGACCTGGGCGCAGCTGCTTCCGTCCGCGCCGTCCGGCTTGGGCGCCGCGCCAGGGGGGAAGATCGCCGAGGCGCGGAGCGCGCTGGCGGGGCGCTGGGCGGCGCTGGCGGGGCGCTGGGCAGCGCTGGCCGGGCGCCGTGCGGCGCTGGCCGGGCGCTGGGCGGCGCCGAGCGGCGTCGCTGGGCGGCTGGCGCCGAGCGGCGCCACTGCGCAGGCGCTGGGCGGCGCCGAGCGGCCGCCGCCCGCGAGGGCGCAGGCGGGGCGCGGCGGGGCGGGCGCGAGGCCCTGGTCGCCAGCCTTTGTGGTGCACACGACCGGCTCCTGGGGGAGCGCAGCACGGGATTCCCGATTCAACGGTTCCTCATCCAGTGCCCTCTCCGTGCCCCTGCTTGTCCTAGGGAGCCCTCGTCGCCGAGGCTGGATTCTCCTCGAGATGCTGGTCAGAATGCGCCTCTGGAGAGGTCTGGGGAGTAGCGGTGCCGCTGCCTCCTGGCTCTCCTCGCCACCCTCAGGTCCGGGCGTCGCAATTTTTCTGCGCCTGGCGCTGTTGCCCGCCAGCGGGCATCGGGGCCTTCACAGATCGATCCGGCTCGAGAAGTGCCGCAGACAGAGGGGGTCCGGGGCTCTGGTCCTGATTCTCTGCCATGTCTTAAATTTTCTGCAACGCAAAAGGTGAGGGAAAGCCTTGACTCACCACGATCCACACCTGGCGACTAGCAGCTGGCTGATTGTGTAATGCTTTCCAGGAGGGGTGCAAATTCATAACACAGATGCGCACTTTCGGAGCTGAGCGCGGATTCCTCGGATCGGTGCTGGACCCCCCTGGCGGCGCCTCCAGCGCCGCCCCTGGCGCGCTCCGAACACCAGGGAGGAGGATCCAGGGCAGAACCAAGAAATTCGCGCGGAACCCGGAATGTTATGTTTATGCAATTTGTCGCCCCTCGAAAAAATCACTAACTGCGCCACTTGCTGGGCGGAAGGCGTTGTAGGTGGAGGGTCGGGGGGAGGTAGCGATACGGCTCTCCAGGGATGCATTCTATACAGCATGTCGAATATAATCCAGACGTCGCGACGCGGGCTCTCCAACACGAGCAGCGGTACGGTAAGGGCATTGCATAAGGAACCTGGACAGGGAATTCAGGGTCTGGAAGATGGTGCAGCTTCAACTGAGGCTTGGCCGTGGCTATCGCCGCCGCCCTCATCAGACAAGGAATCCTCCAGGATCTGGAGCCTCCTGGGCACATGCCTTAACGAACGCCTCCACCGTATCTGCATAATGACCCAGACCCCCGACGTCACGAGAACCCCCAGAGGTCTCGAGCCATTCCCCGGGCCGGCTTACCATCCTGAGTCGTGTTCTGACGGGCCCGAGGTCTGGCAAGGGCCCCCCGAAGCAGAAAATCGTCAAACAGTCTCCGCCGTGACAGAAGGGGGTCTGGGCATCAGTCTGTCTATCTTTCTCCGCTGAGCTCCGGCGCCGGGGCGGCCTGGGCCTCCAGCAGCCTCTCGGGAGCGGCCGCGGCGACGCCCGCCGCGGGGGCCGCGGACGCCGGCCGCAGCTGCTCGGCGGTGCCGGGCCTCGCCGCCCGCGAGGACGGCTCGGCGGTGGCGGGCTGGAGCGCCGCCGCCGCGGGCGCGCTCGGCGGCTGCTCGAGCTCCAGGAAGCAGGCCGCGCCCACGAGGTGGCAGGCGTCGCTGGGTAGGAAGGAGCCGCCGCTGGCGAGGTCCCCGGAGCGCTTGCCGGCCGTCACCTTTCGGGGCCCGAGCTGGGTCCAGAAGAGAAGGGCCGGATGCCCAACAGCGAGTGTTGTACAAAAGCGACAGAGGCCGCTGCCGGGCAGGCGGCCTTCTGTCAGACATGGCGAAGGCGAACGTCCGCGGCAACACCGACAGCGAGCCCTGTTCAAAATGGGCAAGAGTTGCTGTCGGTATTCGTACCCCTTCTTTCCGTACTCCGGTGGCAACTCATGAGAGCCTCCCCTTCCATCTTGTCGGGTCTTGCGAATCGACGCTAATCGAGGCTAAATCGACGCTAAACCGACACTACACATCAACGCCAATCGACGCTAGCCGACGCTAAGTCGGCGCTATCTCATCCACTCCAGACGCTACTCAACGCTGATCGACGCTAAAGACAAAAGTAAGAGGGTATACCAGGCTCCCATGATTTGCCACCGAACTGTACCAATTGGTGTTGGGGTTGGGGCAAAAGTGGGGTTGAGGCAGAGGTGGGGTCGGAGGCAAAACCACTCCAAACGGCCCCCGGGAGCAGGAAACGCGTCAAACAGGAACATCCAGCTGGGCCCGCTCCCCAGCCCGACCTTGGGACATCTGCGAACCCCGATTTTTAACATGCGAAGAAGGGTATAACATAAACTTGTTCGCCGTCGGAGACGCCTTCCCCAGGGCGGCTGGAAAGTTTATACCCGTACGGTGGCACGTCAGGGTATAAACTTCCCAGCCGCCCTGGGACAGGCGCCCCTGGTGAAGGAACAAATTATGTTATACAATTCTTGGCCCGCTGAGATCATTCCGTGCCAAGTTCGATCGTACCGGCCACCGGCCGCGGCAGCGGGGCCTGCGGCTTCGGGGAGCTCGCAGGCGGCGTCGCCGGGGCGTCGGCGCTCGGGGCCGCAGCGGCCACGGCGCCGCCCAGGGCGGCCTCGGCGGCGTCGGCCGCGGGCTTCGCGGGCGCCTGGGGCCGCTGCGCACGCAAGGCCAGCTGGGCCTTCACAGGGCTGAGCCTAGACGGTGCTTTGGCCATCTTGTGTTCGTTCTTCCCCGTTTTGTATATCGGTCCTCCTCGTCTGTTTCATGTTCGTTTTGTCGTTCGTTTTTCCTCCTTGTGGCTTCGCTCCGCCTTGAATTCGAAACAAAACGAAAAACCAAACGGGCCACGAGATGGGCAAAACAGTGCTTAGGTCCAGCCCTGGGCCTTCAGCAGGTCCATCGGCGAGGGCGCCGAGGCCGGCCGCACGCTGCTGGGCGCGCTGGCGGGGCGAGATCCTCGGGCGGGCGGCAATGGGGGATGACCCACATGGGGGGGGGAAGAAAGGCCCCAAAGGGGCCCTGTAAGGCCCCTTTTGGAGGCAGCTGGTGCCCAAGAGTGGCCCTAACAATGGCCCAGTTTAGGGCCCTTCTCTTCACCCCCCACCTCGGTCACCCCCCGTTGCCGCCCGCCCGAGATCCTGGGTGGAAAGCGCTCCGGCACCTCGCCTGGTAGGCCTCCTCGGAAGAAGAAACGACGACGGCACAGCCGCTCCCACTCTGTAGCGTCGCCAGCTTGCGGCAGTCACACACACACACACACACCCGTGCTGGCGGGCATGCTGCGTGACCCCTCTCGGGAGTCCTCGGGGGGAGCCCTCGGGAGGCCAGCGGGGCTGATGTGACCCCGTTTTGGTCCCGTGACCCAACGGGACAGTGTGACCCCGAGCCACGAGAGGAGTCATGTTCCGCCATGGATCGCAAAACCAAAAACACGGCACGCATGCAAACACTAGTCGGCCACGTTTAGCTACGTATGGCCACTCGCGATAAGCTTTCGCGCAAGTGCACCAAAATTACCGACGCGCTGACACACGAAAAAGTCATGGATGCATGTCCTGACCCAGGCTTGTCATTGATGTGGACGTCGTCAATGACCCCGCGTTGGCAATGACCGCCGCTCCAGTACAGAACTTTTACGACGCGAACGAACTGGACGGCGGCATGCACATCACCCCAGCAAAGCACCCTAATAGCAGCAACATTTGCTAGTTACTTCAAGGGAGTCCTGGGAGACGCACAAGGCAACCATAGGGTGGTCTCTCTCGCGTAGTAATCGTACGCGAGAGTATAGCTCTGGCAACACGAAGAGTCGTAGACGCAATAGGGTGTGCTCTCTTGTGCAAGAAGCGTACGCGGTGGTGGAGCTCTGGCAACACGAAGACGAAGAACTTGACGTGCGGCAGCATGAACTCTTTTGTGCACGAATCGTACACGGGGGGGAAATCCGACAACACGAAGAGCGGACATACTACGGAGAGCAAGGCCATGTGCCCTTCAATGAACACTTAACAACAAACGCGACCGCCTGGACAACAAAATGTAACCGGCACTGCTGCGAGAGCACTCTTGCTGAATAAATTGTGGGCCGATGTCAACCGAAACGGCTACCGGACTCGGCGGTGTCGGGCTCCCCGTCGCCCTTGAGGCAGTCTCGTGCTGTCTTCTCGACAACTACTCGAATCCTTCTAGCGAAACGCTATCAATGAATATATAGAGGTGAACTCTTGGAGGTCCGCGCCGTTTCCATGGGTCGGCGCTGAAACCCCTCCTGGCGCGCAGCATGCGCTAGAGGGCGCCAGCGGCGCCGCCAGGGGGTCCGACTTCCGACCAGAGGACTTCGCGCGGACCTCTGGAAGTGCATGTTTATGTACTCCGTCCGGCCCGGACTGCGCAACCACATGTGAAACCTCCCCTGCAGGAGAGATGCCAAAAAACTGGCAGGGGGCCAGAATCCGAGGGATGCCGGCAGCCAAATAAACGCCCCCTGTGGCCCCAGCGCCGACTGCGCCCGCCAGGGGTGATTCGAGGGTGCGCACTTGGTCGCAGACCGTGGGTGGGCAGAGAGATACCGATACTGCCACCCCCCAGACCCCCAGATCTCTCCCAGGGTGCATTCTGACCAGATTGTCGAGGCGACTAATCGCCTGTGGCGACGCCGGCCTCTCAGGAGGCCTGAGAAGGCGAGAGAGAGAGAGAGAGACGGCTAGCAATATCGGTGCTTGCCCAGGCACGAGATGCCTTGTTTTCTCAACTACGAGGTCCCCCGAAGTCTCGACTTTCCCCCGGTACCGGTTTGTCGCTTTTCATTCCGAATTCCTTTTGCTTGTCCCGGGGCCCTGTGAGGGCCCGCAGAAGCTGAAAACGTCCACACGACTCCCGTCATGATTCTTTCACGCCTCGGGGGGGTCTGAGTCGGTACTTTTTCCTTCTCTGGAGATCGGCTCCTCCTGTCGGTAGACGGGGCTGTCGGCGGGAGCCGGCCACCTGCTAGGCGGCGACAGCCGAACCCTACCCTCGCCGACCATCGATTCTCCCGAATCGACGGGAGGCGGGTTCGGATTTCGCCGCGCGTTCGACGAATTCCGAACCCCACCCCCGCCGCTCATCGAGTTGCCTGAGTCGTGGGATTGGCGAGGGTGCTGGCCCCATGGTGGTTTTCGGATCGTACCTCCTGCCACCGGCGGCCGTTCGGGACGATCCTGGCACCCCTGGACTGCTCTCGGCGAGGCGCAGCCGCTGGAAGGCATCCCGAGGCTGGAAAGCCGCCGAGAGCCAACGAAAACGCCCCCAAACCTCGGACCCGAAGCCTGGATGGCGGATCGTGCATGGCCCCGCCGCCCATCGAGTTGCCCTGAGTCGTGGCTTGGCGAGGGCAGGGCTCGGATTTCGCCGCCGGCCTGCGGAGGCTCCCGGGGTACTGCAGCGGGCACTCCACCCGGGCGCTCCTGACCTCGAGCACGCACGAGGGGGGCCGCACGCCGGGGGGCGGCGGCTCCCGCGATCGCAGCTGCTCCCTGCGCGGCAGGGAAGCGAGGGAGGAGGAGGAGGAGGAGGAGGAGGAGGAGGAGGAGGAGGAGGAGGAGGAGGAGGAGGAGGAGGAGGCAGGGCAGAAGGCAAACCAAGGAGGACACAGAGGAAAGGAGGAGGAGGGGGGGGAGGAGGATGCAAAGGAGGAGGATTTTTGACATCCACCGTGGCAACCAAAGGCGACGACCAGAGGGCGTCGCCTCCTGCTATCTGGCCTGAGGCAGGCAAGCGAACATTGAAAAGAAGCAAGGAGGGCGGGCGCGAAAGCCACGGGGCGATTTCCCGCAGGAAGGGAGGATCCCCTGTGGCTCACCGCCCGCCCCCCCATGGCCCGCGACCTGAGAAGAATGAGGTCAGGGCGAGACGCACCACACGCGGGGAACGCATGCTGCATCTCCTAGTCTGAGTCATCAGACCGTGGTGCAGCGACGGCGCCGAGCAGGGCCACGTCCTCTTCAAGGGCGAGGGCTGCTCGGGCGCGGCCGAGCGCAGCAACCGAAGAGGCAGGCTCGGACAACTGCTGCACAGCCTGCTGAGGGGGACTCTCATCAGGCGTGTCAAACAAAAAAACAGGCGGCTTCCTCTTCCGCATCGAGCGGATCAAATGGGAGAGAGGAGGGGCCAGCAGCGTTGACGATGGTGAACGACGACTCAGACGACGGGTCGACAACTCTATCACGCTGCTGCCCCTGTGGTGGAGCAGGCAAGGGAGGATCCACCTCCAGCTCCACATCATCTGGTACTGGTGCCCCCCCTGCAGCGGAAACAAATCTACGCACCAGCTTAGCAGTCCGCAACTCCCGTTCTCGGTCGGTGAGGCGCCGTGGCAGCTCCTCGTGTTCCAAGTCTTCGTACCAGGGGCCGACCTCGACTGAGATACCTTTGCGCTTTGGATGGCGGCCAGCCCCCACAAAGCTCCAGGCGGACTTAGCGCCCGCACTCTGAGGTTGACCATCGCACTGTCTAAGCAAATTGCGAGGCTGCCCGTGGGAGGAATAGGCATAGCATCGCATACAAATAGTGAGAGCGGCACCATCGGAGCATAGCAAAGCAATGCAGTTGTGCCTGAGGGCAGAAAGCACCGCGGAAGTCAGCTTGGAATCTCTAAGGCACTTCCCAGGGGCGGGCGGGTCCAGACCTCCAATCCAAGACCCACCAGGGATCTTCCGCGGCACGCCCTTGGCCACCTTGAGACATTCAACGCACTGCCAAAAAGATGAGACACGCGTCCACTGGTGAGGCCTCGGTTCAACTTTCGGCCTGGGGGCTTGGGCACAAGCGGGACTCCCGTCAGGTTGAGCCGCGGCCACTCTGGCATCAGCTCGGCCGAAAGACGCATGACACACTGAGAAATCGAGAGGCATCGCTCAAGCCGTTCCACATCCTCGGGGTTAGGTTGTGGGTGGCGGGCAAGCGAGCTTTTGGCGACACTGTCAGCAAGGTCGTTACCTTGCTTCCAGAAACGCTCAAGCTCGGCTAGGCCGCTGGATTCTTCAACGTGAACCTTGACCTTAAAAACCCCCTCTAAAAGCTTACGGTGGGTGGGGAGTAAAAACCCAGAGTGCACACGCTTGTAGGACAGAGCCCTGGGCAGCGGCTCATTGGCTTGGACAACCACATTCTTACAATCAGAGTAAATGGAGCTGCCTGGCATGGCATGCACGGCAGCAACAGTGTAGGCCCCAAACTCTCCCCCTTGGGCAGTCTGGAAGTTGGGGGCCCACAGGGGACAACTAATGCGACAGATTTCATTGCCGTCATCACCTACCATCACTATCCCCCACCCAGCCCTGGAGAGTTCTTTGACAGTGTACGAAACGCAAGAACCGTCCACGAATATGTGTCCAGAAATGCTAAACGAAAGGTCATTGGCTCAAATGATCTCGAGGCCAGTGCCTTCTACATCATCACGAGCAGGAAACGGAAAAACGTCACCTGGATGCCGAAACAGGCCACGAGTGTACAGCAAGTGATCTTCCTCGTTGTTCTCGGGCGTGAGGTCAGGCGGAGGCAGGAGGGTAAACTTCGGCTGAAACTGTCAAACACTTCCTGCCTCTTGTCATGACACGCTGGGCAGAACCAAAGCCGATGTAGCATAGTATCAGGAGCACTCCCACAAAGTTCGCAATCCGAGCAAACAGAATATCCTGCTTCGGCGGCTCTGGTCCTAGTCCACGTGGCATTACAAGCAACAGCCTTGGCACAACCTCGCTGGTACGGCGTGCCCTTCTTGGAGCGCAAAGTAGCTGCCACAACGTCATGGCAAACTCGAGCTCCTGGAAGATGCGGGAGCAGTGCAGCACCGCTAGCCCTCTCGTGCGTCCTCTGAACTGCAGCCTTCAAAAGCTTCTTAAGAAGAGCTGGGGACGTCACAGTAAGCGAAGCTTCGGTTCCAAAATCATCCAAGAGGGTACAGTAGTTGGGCATGCTCCAAGAAATCCTTTTTCAATGCCAGCTTCATAGCCCCCAGGGGCCCCTGAACCCCACGCCAGGTTTTGGGCCCAGGGGATCCGAAAACAACCCTCCAAGAGTCCCTCAACTCAGCCCACGGGGTGACAAAGGGAAAGAGCTTGGCTTGGTTGGCCCAAATCTCCTTGGAGTACCGCACGATCGGCGCCACAGCAGGGTACCAGGTCGGGTCCTGGGATAAAATCAGGACGGAGGTCCGTGACCTCATCTTGGCAGACGGCTGCATAGTACTGGCGGCGGCAACCTGCAGCCTGTCCCATTCAAAATCCGAGAGCCCGTGAACCTCAGACCCAAAAGTGAGGCTGGGAAGGGGACCCGCGGCAAAAACTGTGACAGCATGCCGCCCGAGGGGCCGCTTGGCTCGCTTGAGCCTTCTAACCTTTTTGTTGAAAACCCGCTTGCTGTCAGAAAACTTCTTGCCCCTACCAGGAAGCCGACGGGAGGTACCAGGGGCAAAGTCAATCCCCAAGTTGACGGTCCCTTGGATGATGGGCCCCGCGAGGCCACCAAGACAGTCCCTGACTTGCGTGGCGAGCGCGTCCGACGAGGCAACGAGGGAAGCTTTATCAGGGGAGATGACCGCACCCATATCGGCCTCGATGGCCTCCCTGAGGTTGGCCGCGGCCTCAGGGAGGCGAAGGAGGAGGAGGAGGAGGACGAGGAGGAGGAGGAAGAAGAAGAAGAGGAGGACCTTCTTCATGTTTTGTTTGACCGTTCACGGAGGCGTGCGCGAGAGAGGGGAGGGGAGGAAAGAGGGGGAGGAGAGCGAAACGACCGCCCGAGCCAGGGAGCCCACCTGCCGCAACAGCCTGCGACCCTCCGGAGAGAAGGGGGAGCACTTACCCCGCAGAGGACGCAGCCGCATCGCCCGCCTCGGCGGGCAAAACAGGCCCCGCCAAGAAGTCGCGCTCATCTGGGCGCGTTGCAGGGCCGCTGGTACCCCTTCACGCCAGGGGAACAGGCCTTCCTGGATGCGCGACAAATTCTCGCGCCCCGTGCGTGAGGGTTCACACTTGACGGCAAGCTGCCTGCCGTCCACTGTGCCGCACTTTCCACACACACACACAACATAAAACGTGAGCACATACTTCCCCAACCTCTGAGGCGTGTGGGGAGGGATGAATAGCGCGGCCGCCTCCGACATCTACGTTCACTCCCGCCGCAAACTCGCCTGACGCGTGGGCGCCTTTGCAAACAGTGGCGGCCGCGCAGATCGCCCTGGACTGCGGGACAATCATGATGCGGTTGCTGCAAATCCATCTGGTCACACTAACGACTGATCGAAACGCGAACAGCCACGATTTGAAGGGGAAAGGAGAGGGGAAGGTGGAGGAAGCCGACGGGAGGCATAGACATCCCGCACGCTCAATGCACAAAACCAAAAACAAGGGAAACACCCTTGGATATCCAGGCGCATCGAATCGGCATCGCATCGGCTCGAGTTCGAATCGGAATCGAATCGGTTTCGACTTGCGCCAAATCGAACCGATATCGAATCGGAATCGGGCGCGCTCGCGTCGGATCGACTCGATCGAATCGGAATGGACACTGAAAGCTGAGAACTGAAATTGATGAGGCGCGGAACTCACAGCACAGCCTGGAACCGCTGACCCGGCTGTCGAACTCGCGTATCGCAACGGCCATCGAGCTGGACTTACATCGCATGCTGGCTCTGACTGCGATGATGATGGATGCGCTGTTCTTGCCGAACCAGTGGTGCTTCGTGACACGGGTATGTTTGAGCCCCCGGGGACTCTGCCAACCCAAGAGTGGCCTCGCGTGCTGAGCGCTCTGGGCCCCGAGATGCTAACGGAAGTGCCAATGTACATGCGTGAGAAGCGACACGCAACTGTCGTGGACTTGTTCGTCCAGGTTTATCGGCTGCTCGGCTCGTCGCGGTAACTCCAACTTCAGCTTGCGAGTCTGCGAAGGAGTGTCTTCGCCTGCCTGCCGCACCTCGGTCGCGTCAATCTCGGGTGGCTCCTCCGCCTTGTATAAGCTGGCTGTTCTGCTGGTGGGTGCTATTATGATGCTTCTGTTGGACCAGTCGCTGAGCGAATTTATCATGCCAGACAGCCGCGAAGATGAGGGTATTCTTGAGCATAAGATCTGCGTGGTCCAGTGATCTTGCCCAGTACAGTAGGGGCCCGACCACAAGAAACCTTTCACAAGAAACCCAAACCCTGAGACCCCAGGACGTCAATTGATTTCTGGCGTGGGAACGTCACGCTTTCCATAGCAGAACCATCGAAGCCCAAGAAACCCAGGGCTCTCTGGAGGCAAGCAGGGTGTTTCTTGGCACGGGCCTCCACTGTATGACCCAAAGTTCCAAATGCAGACACGGGGGCAGAGCGCGCGGTACACAAAATCCTTGGGCGCTGCTCTGTCGCCCAAACAGCTAGCGCGACGAACGGCCCAGCCCATCATCGCCAAAACACGAGGGCGTTGGCGCTGTATTCTCTCGTCTACGCTCAGCGTGCGCCCATATGCGCGATGCGAGGAGCGATCGCCGCATTGCGCAAGTTCTTTGCAGCATCCAAACATGTCTCGCGGTGTTTGCAGCATCCAGACCACCGTGGCCTCTGCATAGAATGCAGGGCGACATCGGTCAAGACTATCGGGAATGGGACGCCCAAGAAACCGATCACGAACAAAACCTAAACAGCAAACCGTAGTCATGATGAGTGGCTCCAGCAGCAGCGGGAAAACGGCGAACGGATGAAGCGTTCCAGAGCTCTGTGCACGCGCGCAGAATCAACGCGTCGACTGCCTTACCAGCCAATGATGGTTGAGCTCGCTCCTCCGTCCACCCGGAATCCACAAAGGTCCGAGCGTGCAACGCCCTGTCTGGGTGGAAAAATGCTTCCAACCTCACGATCGCAACCAAGCCAGACGGAACCCGTAATTTGCGATGCACGAGTTCCGTCCATGCTGCCGTATCCCCCAACACAAAAAAACACCGATACCTCCGTTGCTGCGGTGCCAAGGCATGGGCGTCCCGACCCATCTTCTAAACAACTTGTACAAATACTGGCTTGTCAGGGTAGCGCCATCCAAGAAACTGAGGGCAAACGGTGCGATGGCAGGGGGGGGGGGGGCAGAGGAGGATGCAGAGGAGGGAAGAGGGAGGGAGGAGTTGGAATGGTGCACACGCAGGTTCGAGCTTCGAATGGTTGTTATTCGGCCCGGGTAAGCCTTCGACGGGACTCCAATAGGAACCGAACGGATCGCGATCCATTGGAATCCCATGCGGCTTGAACGGGGCAACTTGAAAAAACTGATTCCAATGATAATGAAACAGGCCGCAGACCCAGAGGGTTTTTGTTTGATTCAAACAGAAGTCAGATTTGAAACCAGATTTCAGTATGATTGGAGCAGGCCGTCGCGATCAGTCAGCACATAGCGTTTACGATCATTCAACACGGAGTGCTTGGGGAACACATCGACAGGCAGGACACATAGATAGAGAGAGGGAGAAAGAGAAAGAGAGAGGAACAAAACAAATATCGTGGCAGGGACAGCTAGTACATAATAACTCAGACATGTACACATATACACATGGACACATACAAGGCTGTATCATTATACAATGGAAAAACACGGAAGGATACGAGCAGAACTAGAGAAAGAGAAAGAGAGAGGGAAACAGATGGGGAGAGAGAGAGGGAAAGATACAGAAGAAGCAACATATGACTATCGATGTAAAGAGGGATAACCAAGGAAACTGAGGGTCGGAAGCCTGATGCACTGCAAAGGGTGCTCCTTGTCCTGGTCCAAGACCGCGGCGCCCAAACGGGACGCCTCCCAACCGCTCCGGCCAGGGTGCTGGTGTGCTCCGCATGTGTGCTAACCCCTCAATGTCGGCGGCGCGCCAGGGGGGAAGTGAGAAGGAGCGGGCCTTCTCATAAGGTTCGGAATTTCCCCATCCTTTTCAAACATGTCCTAAACCTTTCGCGAAAACACAGGAAACTTCTCAGAAGGCGCGCGGGCTCCTGAAAAGTCCCGCCGACTTCTGAGAAGGCGTTCTCCTCTCAATTCCTCCCCTCGCCCGCCGCCGACAATGTCACCATCCCGTCATCATCTCATCGTCAAAATCATCACATCCTGAACGGTCCCTCTGTCCATTCTTTGCATAGCTACTGTATCTCGCCAGCCTCCTCCTCCTCCTCCTCCTGCCCCTTGGCCGCACCCATTGGATCTTGTTTGGGGCGGCAAAAGGGTAAGCGCAGGGATGCCATCACTTCGGGGAGGAACGCTCTGGCACCTGGTTCGCTTGCGTCCGTCAAGCCTTGTGTCTCCTTCGATTCTGAGGGGCACCGTAAAAGGGGGACCAGCTCAGGGGGGAACATCGTCGATAGATCGGCGATGACCAGCTCAGGGTGGGCTGTCGGGCCCCAATCGGCGATTGGGGGCCCATGCGGTCCCCCCTGAGCCCAGCCCCCCCCCCGAACACGCTGCCCCTGAACCTCGTGCCTTCTTTTTCTTTCTTTCTTTGGGTCTCCCGCTGGCACCACAATGCGCGTGCAAGGTCAATCTGTGAGTCCGTGTTACGACACCAGAAGCTCGTAATTCGTGCCTTCTTTCAGGCCCGATCTTCCCGCCGCCCCGCGCGCGTTCCTTTCAATCGAAAGTTCCACCCGTCGGCAGAGAGCGTTGGTACGGTCAGGCGGGCAGAGAATCGTTTCACGCTGAAAGAGCTGGGCGCGGCGACGGACAACCTCGGCCCATCGCATCCGAAACGTGCAGCGATTAACCATCCGTCCAGACTGATACCCATGCTAGCCTCTGCACTCGGACTGTTGAGCGATCCTCTCGCCTCCTTCAACCCGTCGCCGAAAACACATTCATCACGCCACTTCTGTTCTGTTCGCGTTGCGCATGGGCCCCTGCCCGAAGATCGATGAAAAGACACACGCATCAGGGGCGGAGAACGGGACCCCTGGCACGGGCCGTGCCAGGCCCCTGACAGGCGGAACGCCTTGCTTGAGCAGCACGGCCTGCCGCTCAGACGTTCTCGGCGGTCCCAAACGGGCGCGTGCACTCAGGAGTCCCCACCTTGCCACTGCTCGGACGCCCATTCCCTGTGCGTTGATTGGCCTCGCGCGCATTTTTCATCTCAAGATGGTGCAAGGTGCAAGATGCCCCAAGGTGGGCACTGGAACCGCCGTGCCCAGTGCCATCTGCCAGTGGTGCCTCGATGACTGGCCCCAGATCGCCACACGTCGGCCGCGGGCGCGCCCGGTGCCCTGCAGGCGCTGGTACGCCATGCCTGGTGCCCATGCGGCTGGCGCCCCCCCCCCCCCCCAAGACCCCCGATGCCATGATCTCTTCTAGAGAGCAGACGAACCAGCGTCATAGCGCCCCGACAAGCAATGGCGCTCGGCAAACGCTCATGAGGAAGGAATCTAAACGTCCAGGACCGTTTAGTAAACCATTCTATGGGTCGGGTTGATGTTTCTCCCCCTTGAATTTCTGAACAACGAGCCCCAGAGGCCTCGAATGATTACCCTGGACCGGCTTTTCATCCTGAATCGTTTTTGACGGTCCCGAGGCCCGGTAAGGGCACCCGAAGGCAAAAAGCGCCCGCTGCGATTTTGTCATGGCTCTATGGGTCTGGGTAGTGAAAAGGGGCCCAGGGACACACACATCAACAGACACGAATCCCAGGATTCCCCACCTTTCCCCACATGTTCTGGCTTCTCGTCTGCCCCCCCACTTCCCACATTTCCCCACCTTTCCCGGGGAGTCGAGGCCTATAACTGTACTTACCCTGACCTTCCAGGAGGGCTAAAAAATAGCACCCGACGTAAAAACCTATCCCAGAGCTATTTTACGTCTTGGTTTTAGGCTGTTTCGTATCGTTTTTTAGGTTTTTAGGTTTCCAGTGCTAAAAAATAGCTTTCTGGAAGGTCAGGGTACCTGTGTGTTCTTGCCCCTCCTGGGCAGTCTGTGCCCTGCGGTGCGCGCCGCGGGCTGCCCCGGCGGCTCCCCGCGCACGGTGCCCCGTGCCCACGCTGCCCCATGGCCCCCCGGGTGGCTGGGCGCCGCGCGGTGCCCAGGGCGGCGGCCGTCGTCTGCCGTCCGCCGTGGGTGCCCCGTGGTGCCCCGTGCCTCCTGCTCCGTGGGGCGCGGAGGCCCAGAGAGCCAACAGATGGAAAAAAGCAAGACGAACATGCTTCGCAGTTTTCGGCCTCTATATATAGGCCCTCGCTGGGCCCCAGGACCGTTGAGAAACGACTCGAGATGAGAAACCGGTCCTGGGGAATGGGTCGAGGCTTCTGGGGGCCCCGCATGGCAAAAATCACGACATCGGATCTCCTGGGGGGGGGGAGGGAGATGGGCTGGACCAGGAGGGGCGGGGGCGAGGGAAGCGAAGCGGGAGGGGGATGGAGGGGCGGGGAGAGGCAGGCAGAGAGCGCACCGCTTCGGACGATGAGTTTGTCCTGCCCCGCAGGATGCTGGCTCCTCATGGGCAAGCCGCTCAATGGCAGGAGGCGCCGCATGAATAGCAGGAGTGGGAAGGTCCTTCCCCCCTGGCGAGGTTAAAAAGGGACCCCGACTGACAAAAATACTAGAACGGCGTGGCGATGAGGGCGTGGCATGTCCCCTCTGCGCGACCATGCTGCAGGGAGGCACCCGCTTTTAGCGCGCAGGGCATGCACACCTCGATGCCCTGGGGAAGAGGGCGCCGCGTGGGAGCAGCCCCCTTGGCGGCCTAACGCCTGGCCTTCGGAACAAGTTGCCAGGTGTTCTCGCAGCGCAGGACAAAGGGAGAGGCTAGCGATGGTGCGCTAACGGTCAGCAGCAAGTCGCGCCTGGAGACTATCCTTGGGGGCAGAGGGCTTGTTGGAATCATTCCAGGCGGTCTGCGCTTTTTGGAGCCTGTCAAAGAGGGGTCTTGACTGTTCTGGATACCCCGCAGCGTGCGTGCGAGGCTGGAGGCGCGCTGCTGCAGCGCCGTGGTGCTTGTGGTTAGTGCAGTCGTAAGCTTTTGGACAGTCTGTTGCCTGGGCACGGTGAGGCGATGCTTGAGGGCACTTCTCGGATCGGTGGGCTTTGCTGGTATCCCTCGGGCACCTGCACCCTGTCGGAGGTACTGGGACCCTGGTGGGCCGGGGGTCTGGGCCTGGTGGCAGGATGCGCTGCGCTGGGGTACTGGGTGTGCTCCAGCACTGGCCAGCCAAGTAGGTTGGGGCGACGGTGCCGGCCCACGGGGGGGCGCAGTCCGCGGCCCCTCGCCTACCATGCGCAGGTCCTCTCCCACGCCGTTAGCGCCTGAGGTGGGGTCCTCGCTTTCATCGTCCGCGTCGTGACCATCACTGTCGTGACTTCCTAGTGGGACGGGGTGGTGCATGTCGGATCTGACGTGTGGCCCTGAACTGTGACAATGCGTTGCGGTAGCACAGTGGTATCGTCATTGTGCAGGGCCTGGCCGAGACTGAGTGGGTCTTCTACCTCTTTTTCTTATTCTTCTTCTTCGAAGTTGTCGGGCGGGATATCCCACGGATCGTCAGGTTCGTCATAATACTCTGGCCCTGGTGGGCCTTGCGAGTGAGGTGGGTCACCGGGCGCCTGGTGGCTCATCACCCCCGCCCCCACTGGTGAGGGGGTTGGGCGCTTCATTCATTAGGCAGGATCGCGGGGGACGGGGGCAAGGGAGGCGAAGTGGCATAGGAATGGAGGGATGGGGTGGGGAGAGGCAGGGAGGGAGCGAGTGGGAGAGGGAGAGAGGAGGGGCGAGGCAGAAGGAGTGTGAGAGAGAGAGAGTGAGGCAATAAGGAGAGGTGGGAGCGCTCCTTCTTCGCCAAATCCTCCCCCTCCTCCTCTTCCTCCTCCTCCTCCTCCTTCTCCTCCTCCCCCTCCTCTTCCTCCTCCTCCTCCTCCCCCTCTTCTTCCTTCCTTCCCTCCTCCTCCTCCTCCTCCTCCTCCTCCTCCTCCTCCTCCTCCTCCTCCTCCTCCTCCTCCTCCTCCTCCCTTTAAGCCACTGTGACCCTCCTCGCTCGTCGTCCTTCTCATCCTCCCTCTCCCTGCAACGCCCCCCCGCTCCCCCCCTGCAGACCTCTTGAGGATCCTCCCAGATCCTTTCTTGGAACCAACAGAATACCCTCGTCAAACATGCAAGAACTTCCCCGAGACCCCTGCGCTCTCGCCTTCTCCCTCTTCCTCTCTTCTCCTTCCTCCTCCTTCTCTCTTTCCTCCTCGAATGCGAATCCAAGAATGATAAGAAGCAGTTGAGGGCAATAGTAATACATGCTTGCGCGGCCCATGATTCGCCGCAGCCACGTCTCTCGACCTCACCTGGATCATTGGAGGCAACAAGAGCTGATGCAGCTCCGTAGCTGCTGCAGCCGCGGGGGGAAGACTCATGACAAATATCCCCGCCGAAAGAGCCCATCCCGCCCCCACCTGAGAGAAGAGGACGTGGAGGTCCTCACTCTATCACTCCGGGGCCAACACTACCTCCTTCTAGAGCCATTTTGGCTCAAGCCTACCCGCCCCCGGGCGCGAGCTGGCTCCGGCACAGTGGCCGACGCGATGGCGGAGGCGCTCCTCGGCGCTGCGGTGCGGGGTGGCTCGTGGCTCGCAGCGGGCAGAGACGGCCAGTGGCAGGTGTGCTGCGCCACTTTCAGCAGGGCCAACCTTTCGACCTGAGCTTCTTTCTGACAGCCCTGGGGCCCGTGAAAGGCCCGCGGAGGGCCCCGAGGGGCCGAACACGGCGAGAGACCTCAGGATGGCATGGGAAGGACAACTGCATCAACATAAGCCGTCCGAGCTCCGCGCGGATCGCTAGGACCTGCGCTGGACCACCCTCCCTGGCGCGCGAGCCCCCCCACAGGTGGCGCCGGAGGCGTCGCCATGGGCGCCAGCGCTGATCCAAGGAATCCGCGCGGAACTCACGAGGTGATGTTGATGCCCCCTTCTCTTCGGGGTCGGCCAAGGTCATCGCAGCGCACGCGAGGTTTGCCGTCAGCCTCCGAGGCAGGAGTCAGAAAGGAGCTTCGCGCAACGCGTCCCACGATGCGCGATTATCTTCGCGCCCTCGCGAGGCCGCCCTGGCGAAGGGCAGCTGTCATGCCCAGGCCGCGACGCGCGAAACGCGATTCTCTTCGCGCCCCTGGGGGTGACCGAGGCTGAAGGCTGAATGCATGGAAGCCAGGTCAGATGCCAGGCTACGCGGCTCAAGGCGGGCCCCCGCTCGACGGGGCCGAAGTGACGACAAGCTGGGCTCATTGGGGCTGGCCGCGGGCCGGCGTGCCAACAGGGGCACCTCGATTCTAACCGCTGGCCCGCCCGGGCCCTCGGGACATGGAGGGCCGAAGGTCAGACACCCTCGAGGCATTGCAAAAATCACGGCGGACATAACCGGCCCTCACCGGTCCTCGGGGCTGTCAGAAAACGGCCCCCGATGAAAATCGGGATCTCTTGGGAGCGAGCGAGCAAGAAGCCATACGCCATTCGGCGCGTGGGCAGTTGAAACAACGTACCGCCAGGGCAAGAAGGTCAGTGTGCAGCGCGGCCGTCAAGCCAAACTTGTTGCAAAATGACGCCACGTTCGTTCGTCCGCCATGCAATCAAATAGGGCGGAGTCGGAGTCAAAACGGTTGCGACTCAGACCGAATTTTACAACAAAAACATGACGTCCAGGGGCTCGGTCAGCACCAAGTGAAGGGTCGATGGATCGATCAGCGGCGCCGCCAAGGGGGCGACAGGTGGCACGACCTCAGCAGCACCAAGCAAACGAGCTCAGGGAGGTGGGCCTTACGCCGCGCCAAGCCTTCTCCGCGCCATCCTGCGGAGGCAGAACTTGCGCGCGAGTGTCGGCCCAGTCGAAACCGTTCTGTTGCATCGCTCGCGTGGCCTCGCTCAGCACCAAGCGGAGGGTCGGTGGAACCATCGGCGGCACCGCAAGGGGACGACAGGTGACAGGACCTCAGCGGCAACAAGCAAACGACTTGAAAGAGGCGGGCCTGGCCTGCCTCCTTGGCCCTGGCCCTCTCGTGGATAGCCGCCGCCCTGGCCTCGTACGCGCGGGCCCAGGGCTCAGGGCACAGCGCCCGAGGTCGGCGGCTCGTGCGCGGACGCGGGCAGCACCAAGGGGCAGGCGCTGCTCGGCATGTCGGGCCTGGGCCTGGGACGTCGGCCCGCAGCTCTACGGTCAAGCCTGGATGGGAAGGACGCGCGAGAGGACACGAGGCTCTTCCGGGCGCCGCGCTCCCCTTGGAATGCATCGGACATGAGCCGCGACACGTAGGGCACAGGGGCACTCTTGATTTGGAAGGGCCGACCTGCCAATCCAATTCGACTCTGCTCCAGGAGCGTGTGGTCGGCCTGGCGGCCGAGGACGTGCGCGCTCCGGCGAAGGCTGCCCCCATGAGGAGGAGGAGGAGGAGGAGGAGGAGGAGGAGGAGGAGGAGGAGGAGGGAGGAGGAGGAGGAGGAGGAGGAGGAGGAGGAGGAGGAGGAGGAGGAGGAGATCGGCGCCTCGGCCTGCGCCCCGCGGCCGCCCCTCGCCGCAGGAGGTCGCCGGAGCCCCTCGCCTGCGGCAGGCCGGGCGGCTCGAGAGGCACAGCTCGGGAAGCCGCTGCGGGGCCACGCCGTGGCGGAAGTGGCGCTCGTGAAGGTGGCACGGCGGCGCACGACGTGGAGGACGCGTGGGCCGGCCTGCGCGTGGCCTGCTGCAGCGCCGGTCGCCGCACACGCGGCGCCGCGTTCGTGGAGAGGCCGCCGACGGAGCAGGCGCGCGCGGGCCCGTCGTCCCCCCCTCCCTCCCCCTCCTCTCCTCTCCTCTTCCTCCTCCTCCTCCTCCTCCTCCTCCTCCTCCTCCTCCTTCTTCCCACAGCCCTGAAGGCAAACGTCTGTGAGGCGTCCGCACATGCAACGTCAGCGGTAAGAAGGCAAGGCAGAGAAAGAGAGAGAGTGCCGCGCCATCCTCAGCCGTCCTCGCAATAAAGGTCGAGATGGGAGTACAGATGGGCAACGTCAGCTCAACCTCCTCCTCCTCCTCCTCCTCCTCCTCCTCCTCCTCCTCCTCCTCCATCCTTCTTTCTTATACATAACTGTTCCCTGTCGCACCCGAGGCCAGTCGAAAGGGCGGGCCGGGCGATTCGACTGACGCGCCCTCACCATCTACGACCCTGAAGCCTACAAGTCGCAGCAGCTTCACGGATGGTGGGCGGTGGTTTTCGAAATGCTGCTATCGTCTCATCGCCGCGCGCACTCTTATTGAACATTTGCACGAGCTTCGCGGATGGAGGGCGGGCCGTTTTCAAAATGCGGCTTTCGCCTTTGCGTCGCGCACATTATTCATTATCAGTTACGGACATTTCAAGGATGGACGGCGGTCAGTTTTCGAAGTGTGGTTCTCGCCTGGGCGCGGCGCACGCTTGTCTTTAACCAGCTGCAAGAACTCTATGTATGCGATTATCGCCTTAGCATCGCACACACTCGTTTGAAACATGCAAGGGCTTCACGGATGGATTATCCCGGCAAAGCAACCTAATAGCGATGTGTAGGAGCATATCTGGAAGCATCCCCCTTAAGATTCAGATGAGAATCCAGTTGTAGAGTTCTGCTGTTCTCGCAGTCGTAGTCGCATTCGCGATGACAGTCGCAGTGGCCTGCATTAGCCTCAGCCTCAGCCTCAGCCTGCCTCAGCATCAGCCTCAGCCTCAGCTTCAGCCTGCCTCAGCCTCAGCCTCAGCCTGCTCCTGCATCAGCCTCAGTCTGCCTGCAGCCTCGGCCTCAGCCTCAGCCTGCCTCAGCCTAAGCCTGCCTCAGCCTCAGCCTCAGCCTCAGCCTGCCTCAGCATCAGCCAGCCTCAGCCTCAGCCTCAGCCTCAGCCTCAGCCTTAGCCTCAGCCTCAGCCTGCTTCAGCCTCAGCCTCAGTCTGCCTTCAGCCTCAGCCTCAGCCTCGGCCTGCCTCAGCCTCAGCCTGCATCAGCCTCAGCCTCAGCCTCAGCCTGCCTCAGCCTCAGCCTCAGCCTGCCTCAGCCTCAGCCTCAGCCTGCTTCAGCCTCAGCCTCAGTCTGCCTTCAGCCTCGGCCTCAGCCTCAGCCTGCCTCAGCCTCAGCCTCAGCCTCAGCAGCCTCAGCCTCAGCTCAGCCTGCCTCAGCCTCAGCCTCAGCCTCAGCCTCAGCCTCAGCCTCAGCCTCAGCCTCAGCCTGCCTCAGCATCAGCCAGCCTCAGCCTCAGCCTCAGCCTCAGCCTCAGCCTCAGCCTCAGCCTCAGCCTCAGCCTGCTTCAGCCTCAGCCTCAGTCTGTCTTCAGCCTCGGCCTCAGCCTCAGGCTCAGCCTCAGCCTCAGCCTCAGCAGCCTCAGCCTCAGCCTCAGCCTCAGCCTCAGCCTCAGCCTGCCTCAGCCTCAGCCTCAGCCTGCTTCAGCCTCAGCCTCAGTCTGCCTTCAGCCTCGGCCTCAGCCTCAGCCTCAGCCTCAGCCTGCATCAGCCTCAGCCTCAGCCTCAGCCTGCCTCAGCATCAGCCTGCCTCAGCCTCAGCCTCAGCCTGCCTCAGCCTCAGCCTCAGCCTGCTTCAGCCTCAGCCTCAGTCTGCCTTCAGCCTCGGCCTCAGCCTCAGGCTGCCTCAGCCTCGGCCTGCATCAGCCTCAGCCTCAGCCTCAGCCTGCCTCAGCATCAGCCTGCCTCAGCCGCAGCCTCAGCCTGCCTCTGCCTCAGCCTCAGCCTCAATCTGCCTTCAGCCTCGGCTTCAGTCTCAGCCTGCCTCTGCCTCAGCCTGCATCAGCCTCAGCCTCAGCCTGCCTCAGCCTCAGCCTGCCTCAGCCTCAGCCTCAGCCTCAGCCTGCCTCAGCCTCAGCCTCAGCCTGCTTCAGCCTCAGCCTCAGTCTGCCTTCAGCCTCGGCCTCGGCCTCGGCCTGCCTCAGCCTCAGCCTGCATCAGCCTCAGCCTCAGCCTGCCTCAGCATCAGCCTGCCTCAGCCTCAGCCTCAGCCTGCCTCAGCCTCAGCCTCAGCCTGCTCAGCCTCAGCCTCCTGCCTTCAGCCTCAGCCTCATCTGCCTTCAGCCTCGGCTTCAGTCTCAGCCTGCCTCAGCCTCAGCCTGCATCAGCCTCAGCCTCAGCCTCAGCCTGCCTCAGCCTCAGCCTGCATCAGCCTCAGCCTGCTTCAGCCTCAGCCTCAGCCTGCATCAGCCTCAGCCTGAGTCTGCCTTCAGCTTCGGCCTCAGCCTCAGCCTGCCTCAGCCTGCCTCAGCCTCAGCATCAGCCTGCCTCAGCATTCAAAATGTGGCCAGGGAATGGAATTCTGGGAACTCGAAGAACACGAAGTGGCCTACAGTTTGCTCCGGGCATTCAAAATCATACCCATGGAAAGTGTGGCCTACAGGGCATCCAAAATGTGGAATGGAGTTCTGGGAACTCGAAGACCACGAAGTGGCCTACAGTTGGCTCCGGGAAGAATGGAGTTCTGGGAACTCGAAGACCACGAAGTGGCCTACAGTTGGCTCCGGGCATCCAAAATGTCGGGAATGGAGTTCTGGGAACTCGAAGACCACGAAGTGGCCTACAGTTGGCTCCGGGCATTCAGAATGTGGCCCGGGAATGGAGTTCTGGGGGGTCGAAGAATGGAGTTCTGGGAGGTCGAAGAGCACGAAGTGTGTGACTGTTTGCGAAAAACGAGGTTCCCCGGCAATCCCCAACGGCCCCCCAACGGCCCCCCAACGGCCCCCCAACACCTCCCCAACGGCTGCCCAGACCCCCCTGTGGAGTAATGTGCTGCTCTCTTTTTGAACCACTAGAAACCTATCAGTCTTCGCTGTTAGGTAAAAACGGCTCCTTCTCAAAATGTGGCGCTGGCCTTATCGCCGCGCGCATTCGCTCTAAGAACTTGCAACAGGTTCACGGCTTCCCAAAACAATCGTCCCAAAAATTGTGCTGGCACGATGTCGGAATGTCAGGGCTTAACAGTCACGTTGATTCGGGGTGTTGAAGTCCAAGGAATGGTGTCCTGGCACAGTTCAGGATCGTCAAGACGCAAAGGTAATGGTGATTTGCGACGTTGAAGTCCCTGGCACAACTTCGGAATTTCAGATGGCTGTCTTCCAGCGGGGCACTTCCCTCAGTGATAACGCACCCTTGAATGGGGCCCAGTGGAGAGGAAACTTGGAGGGAGGGTTTCTTGCAAGATCGTTGACGGGCCTTCGGTTTACACTTGTTCTCCTCCTCCTCCTCCTGCCGCTCTCGTCCCCGGGGCGGAGGGCGTGCGAGGTGGTCGCTGGAGACAAATGGACGGAGGCCCGTCGGGGGGAGAACGGGCGAAGACTGTATCGGCGCAGGTCTGCGTAAGGTCAGGGGCGTCTGTGCCCAGCTTGGCCTCCCCGATGCACAACACGCAAGCGTTGGCACGGACGTTTTGAAGACGGCACGTGCTGTTTGTGATATCTGTATCTTTATATATATATATATACATATATATATACATATATATATATATATATATATATATATATGTGTGCGGGCATATCAGGGCGATAAGGTGCCCAGTTTGGGGAGCACCTGCATCGCTGGCGCGGGCACTTCGGCCCCTCAGGCATGGCCGAGAGGTTCCAGGAGGCTTCTCCTGCCTTCTTCCGCTCGGGTTCGGACGAAACCGGGTGGGGGGGCAAAGGGAACGTTAGCGAATCAGCCCACGCAGCGTTTTTTTTTTTTCCCCCGGCGCCGAGAGGCGCCCATGCACTCGGGGAAGGGCGCCTGGCGGAGGGGCTGGAACTCGCTGCGTGCAGCAGATGTCTGACCCCCGCCTTTCCCAATTCCCCCCCCTCGGATTCGTGACTCGTCCGACACGAGAGATCCTCGCCGTCTCGATCTCGGGTCGCGCCTCGGGTCTCCGGCGGCCGCTGGGGACAATCCGGGCAGCCATGCACCCCAAGAACGGCCGCGGCCGAGGCTGGAACACCGCCGAGAGACCAGGGAAACCCCCGAAAACCTCGAACTTCGAAGCCCCCCTTCCCCTCCCCTCCTCCTCGGGCGGGCGGGTGATGAGGGGGGGTGGCCCCTAGACGGCAGGTGAACCAGAAGGCCCCAAGGGGGCCCTTCAAGGCCCCTGCCGGCTCCGAAAGGGGCCCTCCAGGGCTCCATCAGGGCCCTCTCCTTCACCCCCCCATTGAGGTCACCCCCCGTTACCACTCGCCCGACCTTCCCTCCTCCCACCTCCCCATTGGGGCTCCTGGGATGGAGGAGGCCCCCGCGCCTCGCCTTCTGGTAGTGCCTGCAGCCCTCCTTCTGCTGGGCGCCTGCCACGCCGGGGCAGCGGGCGGCGGGGTCGAAAAGCGCACGGCCCGGGCTGCCCAGGCGGGGCCGCAGTCGACGCCGTCGCCGTCGTCGCCGTCGCCGTGGTCCTCGTCGTCGTCATGGCCGTGGCCGTGGTCGCCGCCGCCGCCGCCGTCGTCGTCGTCATCTCCGCCGCCGTCGTCGTCGTCGTCGTCGTCGTCGTCGTCGTCGTCGTCGTCGTCGTCGTCGTCGTCGTCGTCGTCGTCGTCGTCGTCGTCGTCGTCTGCTGCTGCTGGCGCGCCGCTGATGGAGCAGTCGTCGCCCCGCCTCGTCGACGGCAGAGCGCCCGCCGCGGAGAGGCCGGGGTGCGGCTGCCACGGGGCCAGAGTTGCGTTTCACTGCTGTGCGCGCTGGTTTGACCAGGCTCGGGCTCATCCCCACTCCTGAGACCGACACGCCCAATGCGATGGCAATCTCGGGGATGTGCCTTCAGAAACTGGGAGGAATCCATGAGATCGGTGCCGAGATAAGGAGATGCCAATCTCAGGGACAAGGTATGCTACTGGCTGGTAGTGGTTGGGAGTCGGGCTCTGCCTGCGCAGTCGCCTGCATCTCGGGTGCTGGTACTCGTGGCTCGTCTGTTGGGGTCCCTGCCTTAGACTCGGGGGAGACGAGTGGGGCGAATAGCAAAGGGGAGAACAATACATGTATCCACCGGCGCCGACGGTCCATGTCTTCGGCGACGCCCCTGGAAGAATACGAGTGTAATGACCGCCGCTGGGCTATTCGCCCCTATCGTCGCCTCCGACAGCTGCCGGGGGTCCCGTCCCAGACGAGCGGGGTTCTGAGATTTCAAAATACGGGGTCCCAAGAAGTCCCGACCCGTTCTCCAGGGCAGGTGTTCCACTCCGGGTCGTTGTGGGACGGTCCCAGGACCCTGCGAGGGCCCCCAGAGGCCGCAAGCGGCCATAAAACTCTCGTCCTGTCAAATTCACGACGCGGGCAGTCTGCTGTTGGGACTCGATTGGCCCAGCGCGTGAGGAAGTGAAGCCCTCGATGGTGCCTCCTGGCGCCGTCTCTGGGGCCAGGCTGGGGAACCGGGACGAGGCCTCCAAGCTACGCCGCCCTCCTGGCACGAGGAGGTCGTCGACAGATCGGCATCTGAGGCGCATTGCGCGCGAGGAAGGGGGGTGCCCACTCACGCCTCCTGACGCCTTCCCTCAGGATCGAAGAACAAAAACCAGCACAATGCTAGCCAGCGCGGCCTCCACATATCCGCAAGTTATTGTACTGTGGATGTGCGAGCGATGTGGTTCAAGCTATGTGGTGTAAGCTATTTGGAGCAGCTGATCTGCATCAACTCATAAGTTGTTAGCTCCATTCCTCGCGCAATCATCCCACCCTCCCTCCAGTAACCTGTTGGGCAAAGCCCAGGCGGCCGCGATTGCGGTTGCCGATTGGTAGTTGCTCGCGCATCTGCGCGGCCGCGCTGGCGCGCGAACGCTCGCGCGCAAGGCGACCAGCTGGTTTAGCACAACGGATGCGGCCGCGATGGCGCCCACCGATGGGAACTGCCCAGCGCGTCTCAGAGGCCGCGCCGGCGCGCGCGCACTTCAGTGCGGGTCGGTGATTTGGGCGGCGCCGGACCCACCCAGCGCAACGGGGCGGCAACGAGGCGGCAACGGGGCGGCTGCGCGGCGACACCTCGACAATGGCGGGGCGGTAACGAGGCGGTGACGGGGCGGCGGGCGGCCACGGGCGGCAACGAAGCGGCCAGCGGCCACGGGCGGCAACGTGGAGAAGCTGTTTGCCAGACCAGACCAATGCCGGAGGGAGGCAAGGAAGAACCCGCGAGTGGAAGCACTGTTGGGGGAAGCGTGAGCTTTCGAGGGTCCGCGCGGCTCTCCTGGATCTGCGCCGGCCGCCTCGTCCTGTACGCGCGCAGCGCGGCAGGGGCGGCGCCGGAGGCGCCGCCAGAGGGGCCCAGCGCAGGCTCAAGATGTCCGCGCGGACCCTGGACAGTTTACGACTGCAGTCGGACTCGATTGGACAGGACACGCGAGAGGACACAAGACCCTTCTGAGGGCCACATTGCCCCATGAATGTAGGAAGCATGGGTCACCAGACACAGGACACAAGGGTACCCTCGATTTGTTGGCAGGGTCGACTTACTAATCTAGGCCGACTGTACGCGGTTTCCTCCTCTACGACAGGAGGCAGCTCCTGGGAGGTCTTTTTGGGAACGTTCAAGGGCTACCTGACTGAACGGCCCCAACAAGCCGGATAAGTCATCCAGACTATAAATAGGACTGCGACTAAGCCAGATTGGGCGGGATGAAGCGGAGTGAAGCGGGACATGCTGGATCGGGCCGGTTTTCGACTACGGATCGGCCCGCGCCGATGCTGAATGTAACCTCCCAAGAATTGCGTCCTAGAATTTCCAGGGGATCCCGGGAACCCGAGGAGGGACCCCAAACCAGCGCTCGCGCACGAGGATCCTCGCAGAATGCCCACATCAGCCGCAGAACGGACGGCTATTTTGAATCCCTGACGCACGACCGATCCACCGCAGAACGGACGATCAACCGGAGGAGGAGGGCCATATCAAACTCAGCACCCGCCCCGAGACAAGGCGAAGAAGGCAGAATGAGGACACATCTGGATGAGGGTAAGTCTGGGATCTCTGAGGGCTGGCGGGTCCGGAGGAAATATGGCACCGCGGCCGTTTCAGAGCGCCCTGGAACGCTCCAAGAGCGCTCCGGAACGCTCTGAACGACGTATCCTTGTCAGAGCCTCTTGATTATCATTCACGATGCGGCCCGTTACCAGCCCCGCCCCCCTCCTCCCTCCTCTGGTAAAGACACGATTTGCACCAGCGCCGTCTCGGAACTTGCCATTCCTAGGCATTCCCAGACGGCGCTGGCACGAATCGCCACGTTACCGGCCCGCTCCCATCCTCCCCCCGTGGTCACGCCCTCTCGTATCCCAGGCCTGCCCGACAAGTTCCCGCCTTAGAAGTTCAGGCGTGTGTGGTTTTACATTAGCAAGGGCCCGCTGGAGAGGTGGGGGCGCCATGGAGCTGCACGGTGCACCCAACGCGAACACACTATCATAAGCACGCGAACTCGACCGGATCAATGCGAGACGGAGTCGCCATCCACCTCAGGCGTCGGAGTGGTCGATGACATGGCGCGCAACGCATGTTCGAGAGCACGACCTTGAAATCGAATGAAACACATGCGTACGGCTACTTCGTGTCGTGAAGACTTGGGCGTTGGCTTCTGACACCGCGTTGATCGTTCAGCCTTGAACGATCGCGGCTTTCCGATATCGCAGATCGTTCGATGTCGACCGGCTCTGATAGATCGGCGGCGTTCAACCGTGAACGCCCCGTGCTGGGGTCGCCGCCGCGTCGATACGACGCGAAACTGCCATAGACGTACACTTTCGGAGGCCCGCTCGGATTTCCTGGATCGGCGCTGAGCCCCCCCCCCCAGGGTAGCCTAAGGGGTCCCTCGCCCGTCCAACACATCCGCACGTCCTTTGGAAATCAGAATTCAAATCATTTGCTTCTTCGATGTACGGGAGCCGCTCTCCATGCATGAAGATGCTGGCACATCCAAGCTTTGGGAGGGCTTCTATGACTGGGGAGCAGGGCACTGACTCGACCACAACCTGTCGGAGGCCCGCGTAGACCTCCGAAAGTCTGGGCGTATGCAGCGATCCTTCCCGATTCTAAGAATACGCAGGCCGCAAGAAGCCTAGAAGGGCGCAGCGACGCAGCAACGGCACGACAACCTACGGAACGGAACCGACCGCACGCAACCGACTGCGACTCAGCCGAACCGACCGAACCGCATGCACTCTTTCCCATCATCGGCAGAAGCATCCCGACCCCGATCTGGACAGAATAAGGTAGCTCTCCAAGCGAGCCCACTCTATCTGGGGATGGGTACAACAACGTCCGATAGAAGTAGCATCCATCCCCACATAGGATGCGAACGGGAGGCTCTTGTCGTGACGACTTGCGCGGTGGTTTCTGACACCGCGTGGATCGCTCAACCTTGAACGATCGCGGCTTTCCGATAGCGTAGGTCGATCGATGTCGGCCGGGTCTGGACCACTGGCGGCGGTCAACCTCGGACGCTCGCGCTGGAGTCGCCGCCGCGTCGATACGACGCGGACCTACCGTAGGTCGGCTGGCGGAGCCACGGTTTCCCCGGGTGGTTGCGGGTCACCGTCCTTCACAGCGTGTCCGCGAGGGCCCGAAGGCATCCAAGGCCAGAGTGTAAGTGGCGCGACCCCGGGTCCGTGACCCGGGGTCTCTGGTCGTGGCCCGCGTTCTCTGGTCGTGGACTCTGGTTGTGGCCCGTGGCATCTGGTCTCCTGTGCGGTCTCCCGTATGCGGCTTTAGAGTATGGCGCAGTCTAGGGTAATCTAGTGCAGTGCAGCATAGCAGTAGAATCATTGACTCTCTGTTGTCCTATCTTTCTCTCTCGCTCTCTCGCTCTCTCTCTCTCTCTCTCTCTCTCTTTCTCTCCAGTATCCTCAACAGCTGCTTACATGGCCCTTCAGCTACAACAGGAAATCGGAATGGGGGAGGGAACGGAGTGTCAATCACGCGCCGCCGTGGAAAAACGCCAGGGTAACACTGTCGAGCAGACACCAAGCCCTGAGACAAAAACGAAGGAGTAACACGCCGACGGGCTCACAACGGGCGGTGTGTCATTGAATCTCTTGTTTCCTCCCAGAAAAATAAGGTGCACATCATCCCGAACCCCCCTCCGCTCCCTGAGAGCCCAGACGGTGTGACTGGTGGTGGTCCCGGGGCCCCGGTGGCCGAAACCGGAGAAAACCACGCAGCAATTCGCACAGGCCGCATCGCCGGAGATCTGGAAGGCCGCCGGGGCTGAGCAGGAGCCCCCCAGAGGCCCCAGACGGTCCCCTCCCAAAGGCCTCTCCTGCGGATGTCTTCCCTCTTCTGGGGGTTGGCAGAGTGGCGCCAGCCTCTCGAGCGGTCTCGTCGGAGATCCAAGAAGGCCGCCCCCCTCGCGCCACGCCGTTCTGCGCGCCACGCCGCTCTGCGCGCCCGCCACCCTGCGCACGGCGCCGGCGCGATCGAAAGCCGGCGGGCACTGCGAACCAGCGAAACACACGCGACCTTGACAAAAACCCATCGCCGGAGATTTGGCCAGGCAGCCCCGCCCCCCCCCCCCCGACCCCCGACGTCACGATTTTTCACCACCACGAGCCACAGAAGCCTCGTCACATTTCCATGGACCGGCTTTTCGTCCTGAATCGTTTTTGGACCGTCCCGATGCCTGGTGAGGGTCCTGGCCCAGAGGCCGAAAGTAGCGTTAGGTCGGGCATGTCCTCCTACAGAGGGATTTTGGACGAAAAATCAAAACATAGTCTTAAAATAAAAAAATCAAAAATAGGCAAAACATCCTCCCCCAACTATGTTGCGACTATTTTTGGTTATTCCTCCCGTAGAGGGACGCGCCTGATTGAAAAGTAGCGCAAGACCCTGCGCCGTGATCTCCCCCCCTGCGCCACGCCGCCCGCGCGCGACCCCTGCCCTGCCACCCGCGCTGACGGTGCATGGCGCCCGGCGTGGCGGGCGGGCGTGGCGCGAGCCTGCGCCGCCCTTCTTCTGAGGCGCCGCGGCCGAAGGATAGCGCTTGGGCACCTCGCGGGCGGGCTGGGGGGGGGGGGGGGGCTTTTTTTTTGATTTTGCGCGCGGGTGATCGTCTGCCGAACACTCCTGCCCGTGGCGCCGAAACGACGAGCGAGGGGCCCGAAGGAGGGGCCGAAAGAAGCGAGGGACGGACCAGGACCCAGACAAAGCCGAGCGAGGGACCGAACCGAAAAACAGGGACAACGAAAAATCGAAGGCCCGAGACAAGCGGGGGCCCGGGCCTCCTCGCTCGCGGTGAAAGGCCCAGACCCCCGCGAAGCCACGAGGGAGTCGCGAGGCAGGGTGCTGCGCTCTGGTCGGCCGCTGGGGGCCCTGCGCGGGCCTCGGGGTCGCCACAAAACGCCCTACAGTACCATAGGACGACGAGCGGGTCCGAGGGAAGGGGTCGAGGCCTCTGGGGCTCGACGCTATCAAAAAATCATGATGTCGGGGGCCTGGGGAGAGAGGAGGCTATTTTCTGGGCAGGCTCTGGCAAGCTCACTTGGGCGCCCACCCCCCTCGCCGCCGCCACGGGCCGAAGGGGCGTGCACATGAGCCCGGGCCTGCGTGAAGCCCAGCACTCCTTCCGGACCTCGCCACCCCGCCCCCACGCCTTCCATGCAGGTGGACTCGCCGGAGTCCGAAGAAAAACGCCCCCCGACCCACGTTTCCGGCGCGATGTTGTTCCATCGGGGCGCTCTCCCTGGACCTCGGCCTCGGACGGGCCGTGTTCCCACGTTCGCGCGGGGTCACCCAAGACGGGTCCGGGTTGAAGAGCTATCTCCGGGGAAGCGGTCGGGCCCTCTGCAGGGCCGTGGATTGAGAACATGAGATCGGCAGATGTCAAGGCATTTCGCGGCGGAAGAGTCCTCGCGTCGTGAGGTAGAGGTTTCGGCCCCCGGGGGCCCTTCCCAGCCCCTGGGGCCTTAGAGCGGGTCAGGGAGAGGCCCCTGAGGGCCCCAGTTGTCACATAATGATTGTGTGTGTTGAAAATGTGAGTGTGTGTATATGTGTGTATACGCATACATATAGAACCAGTGCGCACATTTCGAGTTCGCTCAAGCTCTAGCGCAAGCTGGGGGCAGTTGCACAAGCGAATGCGGTTGCCTGATCTAAGTAATCATGATCACTGTCCACATCACGATCGTTCCCATCATCGTCACCGACGCCATTCAGAACATCGTAATCCTCCTCCTCCTCCTCCTCGTCATCATAATCATCAGCATCTCATCATCATCATCATCATCACCACCACCATCTCCATCATCATCATCATCATCATCATCATCATCATCATCATCATCATCATCATCATCATCATCATCATCATCATCATCATCATCAGCATCAGCATCAGCATCAGCATCATCATGATCACCATCATCAGCATCATCATTGTCACCACGTCCTCATCAACATCAGCATCGTCATCGTCATCGTTACCATCAGCATCATCATCAGCATCATCAGCATCGTCACCGTCACCGTCATCACCATCAGCATCAACGTCAGCAGCTTCAGCATCCGCATCCGCATCACATTCAGCATACGAACCAGCAACATCATCAACATCAACATCAGCATCACCGTCAGCATAGTCAGCATCATAGTCATTTTCACGTGTATCTTCTCCATTATCACCAGCAGCAGCAACTGCATAATCATAATCACCATCACCATAACCAGCATCTTCAGCAGCAGCAGCAGCAGCATCATCGCCCTAACCATCATCATCACCATCAGCTACAGAAATCAGCCCTACCCTCGTCATCACCACCATGATCATCGTTATCACAATGATGGTCGTCGTCATGACCATCATCGTCGTCAGCATCACCATCATAATCATCATTGTCGTCATCGCCACGCGAGCGCTCTCTCGCGCGACTTCACTTGCACTGCTATTGCAAAATTCTGGGAGCCCTCCGAGGCCGCGCTGCAGGGTCCAAAGAGGATCTCGGAAGGGCTCCAGGAGGACCCGAAGAGGGCTCCAGAAGGCCCTCGAGAGCAGTGATAGGCAAGTCAAGCGAGCGCTCTGCCGCATGACTGCACTTGCACTGCTGTTGGAGCCCTCTAAGACTCTGGGAGCCCTCCCAGGCCGCATGGGAAGGCCCGAAGATGGGCTGGGAATGGGAAGGGCCACAGGTGGGCCCGAAGAGTGCCCCGGAAGGCACCCCAAAAGCATTGGAAAGGTAAAGCACGCGCGCGGTCTCTCGCGTGATTTCTTTGTCAATGATACTAGAGCCCTTTTGGAGCGCTCCCACGCCGCGCTGGAGGTGCCCAAGAGGGTCTCAAAGGGGCCCTGAGGAGGCTCCTCCTGGGGCCCAAGAGGCCTGGGCCCTGGGGGCTGTGTTGGCACCTCCTGGGGGCGTCTGGGACGCTCTTGGGGCGATCTCGGGGGCCTCTGGGGCCGTCGTGGGGCGTGCAGAAGGCGGCAAGGCCGAATGGTGGAAATCGCTAAAAACATCGCACACTTGAAATTAGTTCCTTGGGGCTCTCGTGGGAGTGCTCGTGGAGGCATCTAGGGTCGTTTTTTTTGTTTCCCCCAACCCTCCTTGGTTGGGTATTCGTTTTGAATAAGGGACTGTGGTCTCCACCTTCCTCCCGCCTCCCTCCCGCCTCCTGCCTGCCTCCTCCTGTCTTGTCTGCGGGGGGCTGCGATCTGTGGAACTGTCGCTACTTTCGAGGCCTGCTGGGGGGCCCAGCACAGTGACGCCACGCGCGGATCCAAATTGGACCTCGCCATCCCTGGGGGGCTGCGATCTGTGAACCTGTCGCCACTTTCGAGGCCTGCTGGGGGGCCCAGCACAGTGACGCCACGCGCGGATCCAAATTAGACCTCGCCATCCCTGGGGGGCTGCGATCTGTGAAACCGTCGCCACTTTCGAGGCCTGCTGGGGGGCCCAGCACAGTGACGCCACGCGCGGATTCAAATTAGACCTCGCCATCCCTGGGGGGCTGCGATCTGTGAAACCGTCGCCACTTTCGAGGCCTGCTGGGGGGCCCAGCACAGTAACGCCACGCGCGGACCCAAATTAGACCTCGCCATCCCTGGGGGGCTGCGATATGTGAACCTGTCGCCACTTTCGAGGCCTGCTGGGGGGCCCAGCACAGTGACGCCACGCGCGGATCCAAATTGGACCTCGCCATCCCTGGGGGGCTGCGATCTGTGAACTTGTCGCCACTTTCGAGGCCTGCTGGGGGGCCCAGCACAGCGACGCCCGACGCGGATTCAAATTAGACCTCGCCATCCCTGGCGGCTGCGATCTGTGAAACTGTCGCCACTTTCGAGGGCTGCTGGGGGGCCCAGCACAGTGACGCCCTACGCGGACCCAAATTAGACCTCGCCATCCCTGGTGGGCTGCGATCTGTGAAACTGTCGCCACTTTCGAGGCCTGCTGGGGGGCCCAGCACAGTGACGCCACGGGCGGATTCAAACTAGACCTCGCCATCGGCTGCCATCTGCGAAACTGTCGCCACTTTCGAGGGCTGCTGGTGGGTCATGCGGGGTGAGGCACCGCGCGGACCTGAGCGGGACCTCGCCGTCCCTGGGGGGCTGCGATCTGCGAAATTGTCGCAACTTTCGAAGGCTGCTGGTGGGTCCTGCGGGGTGAGGCACCGCGCGGAATTGAGCGGGACCTCGCCGTCCCTGGGGGGGCTGCGATCTGCGAAACTGTCGCCACTTTCGAGGGCTGCTGGTGGGTCCTGCGGAGTGAGGCACCGCGCGGACCTGAGCGGGACCTCGCCGTCCCTGGGGGCTGCGATCTGCCAAATTGTCGCAACTTTCGAGGGCTGCTGGTGGGTCCTGCGGAGTGAGGCACCGCGCGGACCTGAGCGGGACCTCGCCGTCCCTGGGGGGCTGCGGTCTGCAACATGTCGCCACTTTCGAGGGCTGCTGGTGGGTCCTGCGTGAGGCACCGCGCGGACCTGAGCGGGACTCGCCGTCCCTGGGGGGCTCGAGAAACCGTCGCCACTTTCGAGGGCTGCTGGTGGGTCCTGCGGAGCGAAGCACCGCGCGGACCTGAGCGGGACCTCGCCGCCCCTGGGGGGCTGCGATCTGCGAAACTGTCGCCATGTTCGAGGGCTGCTGGTGGTTCCTGCGGAGTGAGGCACCGCGCGGGCCTGAGCGGGACCTCGCCGTCCCTGGGGGGCTGCGATCTGCGAAACCGTCGCCACTTTCGAGGGCTGCTGGTGGGTCCTGCGGAGTGAGGCACCGCGCGGACCTGAGCGGGACCTCGCCGCCCTTGGGGGGGGCTGCGATATGCGAAATACCGCCAGTTTCGAGGGCTGCTGGTGGTTCCTGCGGAATGAGGCACCGCGCGGGCCTGAGCGGGACCTCGCCGTCCCTGGGGGGCTGCGATCTGCGAAATTGTCGCCACTTTCGAGGGCTGCAGGTGGGTCATGCGGAGTGGTGAGGCACCGCGCGGACCTGAGCGGGACCTCGCCGTCCCTGGGGGGCTGCGATCTGCGAAATTGTCGCCACTTTCGAGGGCTGTTGGTGAGTCCAGCGGAGCGAGGTACCAGGCAGATCTGAGCGGGACATTGCAATCCCTGGGGGGCTGCGAGCCTCACGAATGCCGCTTGCAGAAGTATATGCGCCCATGTCACGTCATCACCTCCGTATAACGTCTCCCAAGCTACTCATGCCCCGCATTGCGCAGGGGTTGTGTACGTTGCCAGGGTATTTTTTTGTCCCAGCCCTCCTTGGTTGGGTATTCGTTTTGAATAAGGGACTGTGGTCTCCACCTTCCTCCCGCCTCCCTCCTGTCTCCTCCTGTCTTGCCTGCGGGGGGCTGCGATCTGTGAAACTGCCGCCACTTTCGAGGCCTGCTGTGGGGGCCCAGCACAGTGACGCCACGCGCGGATTCAAATTAGACCTCGCCATCCCCGGGGGGCTGCGATCCGTGAAACTGCCGCCACTTTCGAGGCCTGCTGGGGGGCCCAGCACAGCGACGCCACGCGCGGATTCAAATTAGACCTCGCCATCCCTGGGGGGCTGTGATCTGTGAAACTGTCGCCACGTTCGAGGCCTGCTGGGGGGCCCAGCACAGTGACGCCACGCGCGGATTCAAATTTCGCCAGACCTCGCCATCCCTGGGGGGCTGCGATCTGTGAAACTGTCGCCACTTTCGAGGCCTGCTGGGGGGCCCAGCACAGCGACGCCACGCGCGGATTCAAATTAGACCTCGCCATCCCTGGGAGGCTGCGATCTGTGAAACTGTCGCCACTTTCGAGGCCTGCTGGGGGGCCCAGCACAGTGACGCCACGCGCGCAAATTAGACCTCGCCATCCCTGGGGGGCTGCGATCTGTGAAAACTTTCGAGACACTCGCCACCTCGCCCATTGGGGGGCTGCGATCTGTGAAACTGCCGCCACTTTCGAGGCCTGCTGGGGGGCCCAGCACAGCGACGTCCTACGCGGAGTCAAATTAGACCTCGCCATCCCTGGGGGGCTGCGATGTGTGAAACTGCCGCCACTTTCGAGGGCTGCTGTGGGGGGCCCAGCACAGCGACGCGGATTCAAATTAGACCTCGCCATCCCTGGGGGGCTGCGACCTGTTAAACTGTCGCCACTTTCGAGGCCTGCTGGGGGGGCCCGGCACAGTGACGCCCTACGCGGATTCAAATTGGACCTCGCCATCCCTGAGGGGCTGCGCTCTGTGAAACTGTCGCCACTTTCGAGGCCTGCTGGGGAGGCCCAGCACAGTGACGCCACGCGCGGATTCAAATTAGACCTCGCCATCCTTAGGGGGCTGCGATCTGTGAAACTGTCGCCACTTTCGAGGCCTGCTGGGGGGCCCAGCACAGTGACGCCACGCGCGGGTTCAAATTGGACCTCGCCATCCCTGGTGGCTGCGATCTGTGAAACTGCCGCCACTTTCGAGGCCTGCTGGGGGGCCCTGCACAGCGACGTCCTACGCGGATTCAAATTAGACCTCGCCATCCCTGGGGGGCTGCGATCTGTGAAACTGCCGCCACTTTCGAGGGCTGCTGGGGGGTCCAGCACAGCGACGTCCTACGCGGATTCAAATTAGACCTCGCCATCCCTGGGGGCTGCGATCTGTGAGACTGTCGCCACTTTCGAGGGCTGCTTTGGGGGCCCAGCACAGCGCCGCCCGACCCGGATTCATGTAGACCTCGCCATCCCTTGGGGGCTGCGATCTGTGAAACTGCCGCCACTTTCGAGGCCTGCTGGGGGGGCCCAGCGCAGTGACGTCCTACGCGGATTCAAATTAGACCTCGCCATCCCTGGGGGGCTGCGATCTGTGAAACTGTCGCCACTTTCGAGGCCTGCTGGGGGTCGTGTTCTGGCCATGTCATGTTGCTACTGCCCCGCTGACATGTCAAGCCCCCCTGCCCGCGTCCTCCTCTTGGTCCTTGGCCTTTCTCTGACGGTCCATGGATTCAACTGGACAGTCATCTCTACCGCGCCCTTATCCCTTGACCGGGCTCTTGCGAGCCTCCCCAATGCTGGTCGCAAACGTATATACGTCCATGCCACGTCACCGCCCCTTTATAAAGTAGCCTGGGCTACTCATGCCCCGCATTTGCGCAGGGGTCGGGTACGTCGCCAGGGTAATTTTTCCCAACCCTCCTTGGTCGGGTATTCGTTTTGAATAGAGCAGTGTGGTCTCCACATTCCTTCCTCCCGCATCCCTCCTGTCTCCTCTTGTCTTGCCTGCGGGGGGCTGCGATCTGTGAAACTGCCGCCACTTTCGAGGCCTGCTGGGGGGTCCAGCACAGCGGCGTTCTACGCGGATTCAAATTAGATCTCGCCATCCCTGGGGGGCTGCGATCTGTAAAACTTTCGCCACTTTCGAGGCCTGCTGGGGAGGCCCAGCACAGTGACGCCACGCGAAGATTCATTTCGGCGCCCACTTTCGCCCCCCACTTTCGCCGCCCACTTTCGGCGCCCACTTTCGCCGCCCACTTTCGGCGCCCACTTTCGGCGCCCACTTTCGCCGCTCACTGTCGCCGCCCACTTTCGCCGCCCACTTTCGGCGCCCACTTTCGCCGCCCACTTTCGCCGCCCACTTTCGCCGCCCACTTTCGCCGCCCACTTTCGCCGCCCACTTTCGGCGCCCACTTTCGCCGCCCACTTTCGCCGCCCACTTTCGGCGCCCACTTTCGCCGCCCACTTTCGCCGCCCACTTTCGGCGCCCACTTTCGGCGCCCACTGTCGGCGCCCACTTTCGGCGCCCACTTTCGGCGCCCACTTTCGGCGCCCACTTTCGGCGCCCACTTTCGCCGCCCACTTTCGCCGCCCCCTTTCGGCGCCCCCTTTCGGCGCCCACTTTCGGCTCCCAGTTTCGGCGCCCACTTTCGGCGTCTCCCAAAACATGCTGAACTTCTTTTTCAAACACCATTCGGGGGGTACTCCCAGCAATGAGTTGTGGGCGTCGCGGAGCAGCGAAGTCACCGAAACGAAACTGTTTGGGTTTCGGCTGGTGGTCTCGGAGCCACGTAAGGGACCTTCTGTGGGCTTCCCAAGGCTGCCGCGAAGTCCCATCTGGCGCCACGCTGGAACAGTCGAGGCCGTCTTCGGGGTCTCTTGTGGCCGTTTTGGAGCCCAGTTGGCGAGTGACTGGGCCCTTCTGGGGCTCGTGTGGGCTCGCTGGAGAGCCCCGCGCAATTTCGGAAACCTTTTCGGCTTTTTGGGGCATGATGGGGTCGCTTGGAACTCCTCCAAGGGCACGCCACGGCTAGCACGTTCGGTGCCCCATACCCCGTGGCAACGGCACCAGCAGCGGCAGCAACAGCAACGGCAGCAGCGGCAGCAGCTGCAGTAGCAGTAGCAGCAGCAGCAGCAGCAGCAGCAGCAGCAGCAGCAGCAGCAGCAGCAGCAGCAGCAGCAAGTGCATCAGGAGCAGCAGCAGGACGACGACGGCGTCAGCGACGAAAGGGGCGGGCGGATAATAGGAAGAGGGAGGAGGAGGTGACGGCAGTGGCTGCGCGACGAAGGCGACGCTGGCGGCGGCAGAGGCGGCGGCAGTGACGGAAGCGAGGAGGGCAGAGGGAAGAACAGGCGAGAGACAGGGGGGAGGCAGAGCAGGAGGAGGAGGACGAGGAGGAGGACGGCGAGGAGGAGCGGAGCGCACCTAGGGGGCCCGATCCTACCTACACCAGCCCTTCAAGCCCAACGGGCGACAGGGCGAGAGAGGCAGGCGGGCGCGCGCAGGGGGCTCCTGGCCTGAGCACCTCGCAATCCAACATGTCTGAAAAGGGGCCCTGGGACACACACACACACACACACACACACATAGACACAAGTAGAAATATTCCACATATTTTCCAATATTTCCTCGGTTTGGGTCTTCCCCCCCCCCACACTTTCCATGTTCCCCCCTATTTTCGGGGGGGGGGGGGGG
>CAUYUJ010017943.1:0-75000 GCA_963575745.1 Prorocentrum cordatum
GGATGAGGAGGAGGAGGAGGAGGAGGAGGAGGAGGAGGAGGAGGAGGAAGAGGAGGAGGAGGAGGAGGAGGCCCTGGTAAGCCGTCTGGAAGGCCTCTGGGGGGGTCGTCTGGGAGGCCGTTGGAGGCTGCCGTTCCCGTTGTCGTTCCCGCTTCTTGGGTCGTCTAGAAGGCTTAGGGGGGGTAGACGGGAACGCGACCGGGAACGCGACCGGGAACGGGAACGGGAACGGACTTATGGGGCGTTCGCGCGCTTTTACGGGGATTCCCCCTGTGAACGCGGGAGGGGGGCGGGGGCGTGGTCCCCCTAGTGGACCACGTCCCGGACTTAGGGACCACGTCCCGGACGCCAGTCCACAGGCAATCTCCTCACTCCTCTCGGTTTTTGCGGACTGCTGCGCATGTTCCCGCATGCCTCGGAGAGGTTTCCGATCCGCTCCGGGGCGGCTCCAGGTGGCCACGGTGCTTCCCAGGAAGTCCTCCAAAAAGCCCCCCAAGAGAGCCCTATAGGCTCCCAAGAGAGCCTGCGTCGTCGTCGTCGTCCTCCTCCTTCGTGGTCGGCGGCACCAGCCGCAAAGCCATCCGAATCTCCATCGACCCGAGTCTGGGGAGAAAAGCTCACCCCTGCGGCCCAGAGAAGCCAGAGACGAGGTCCAGACCTAGTGGCCCGAGGATCCAGACCATCAATCGGTCGGAGGTCTGGCTTCGAGGACCAAGGTGCTTTGGACGTCTCGCTCTTGCTTACCTTTCCTCGGCCTCCCCGACGCCACGGCTCCGCAGACCTCCAAACGTGTTGGCAAAATCGACAACGCGAAGGTTCCCGAATCGAGGGTCGAAGCTCGTGATCTTCGGGCCGTGCTTGTGCCTCTCTGGGCCTCTGGAGGGGCCCAAGAGCTCAGCCAAAACGCGAAGCCGAATGGACCCCATGTGCATCAGGAGCCCTACGAGCCCGAGGAGCCCTGCCCATTGGAGATGGGAGCCTTGTGAGCCGTACGAGCCCACGAGCCCTACAGGCCTCATGGGCCCTGCGAGCTACGACGAGGTCTACGACGAGGTCGATGAGGGCTACGAGGCTTTACGAGCTACGTGAGCCCACAATGCTACACGAACCGCGCGAGTCTGATGCGCCGTGTGATATTTACGAGCTTCGCTAGCCTGACGTTCCTACGCCTCGGAACCCCTTTTTAAGGCCTACGGGCTGTGCACGCCCTATGCTCATCATGAGGCCTACGAGGTCAGAGGGGCCTTGAGCCCTACGAGCCACATCAGCCCTACGAGCCCTATGATCCTATGAGCCCTGCGAGCCCTACCAATCAGATTAGCCCAATACGCCCTGGGGTCTCATGGTCTCATGGGTCGTGTGAGCCCCTGATCCCAACGGGCTCTTTGGGCCCTATGAGCCTGTGCGATTCTTCCTTTGTTGTGGCGTTCTGCTGCTCTTTCGGACCTAGCAGGCACCCCGTGCCAGTCGGGGATGCGCGCCTCACGCTCGCTACTCGACGAATATTTTTCTCGGCGAAACGCAGCGAACTTGGATACATCTTGTATGTGTGTGTGTTTGTGTGAATCTCTCTCTCTATATATATATATATAGATATCGGGCCGTTATTTGCTTCCCTCTCTCCCTCTGTGGGCCTCCGGGGCCAGATCCTAACAGGCCTGCGCCTTGTTTTTTCCTTCTCTTCCTGTTCGGGGGCTGCAAGAAATCTCACTGACTCAAGGTGCCTCTCGCTCTTCGCTCCACTTTGGAACCCCTAGGGCCGGGTGCTCTGGAGGTCGTGGGGGTCTGCCTCGAAATCCGGGGAACACCTTGGGCCGTTGACACTTCTGGCAACACCCGACCTATGGACATCTGGAAGCTGGAGGCCTCCCAAATTGGGTCTGAGTAGACGGGGTCGGAGGGTCGCGCTGCATCGCCAATGCATCGCCGATACATCGCCGATGCATCGGCGATGACTCGGCGACGTCGGCAATGCATCGGCACCGTCGGCGTGGATGCGGCGCGATCCTCCGACCCCTCTTCCGCCTCTTGCGCCCAAAATGTTCTCTTTCCAAGGTTGGCGGCAGCAACCGTCAAACCTCTGAAATCCTTTGGCAGCCCCGAGGCCCAGAGCCGTGCCTCTTACCCCGTCTTATTGTTCCGCCCAATTGTGCAAAGGAGGATGGGGAGGTGGGGAAGGATGACGGGACGCCAGAATGTAGAATATGGGGACGTGGTGTAGACGTTACGCGCAACGGGATAAAGCCGATGGACCACAGCGGAGGCATCAAGGATGCGCCATGGTGCCGAGAAGAGGGACAGGAGGATGGCAGGTAGCAGTTGAAGGTGGACGACACCGTGTCTCCCCGGCCAACTTGCGACACTCCATGGCGCTGGACTCGCAACGGGCGATGGCGCATATCTCTGCAAATGCAACTCGATGGGGGTGGCTTCCGTTTCGACCCCGTGACGTGCATGCCGTGCACATCCCCACGGCTCTGCCACAATTGCATGTTTACAAAACTTGGCCCAAGACAGTGCGAGCAATGTGTTGCGTCCCTGGGTGGCCTAGCATTCCAGACCGCCCAAATGGACTGGAGCAAGTGGGGTGGGAAGGTCGCGCCGCATCGCCGATGTATCAACGATGCTGCGCTGCATTGGCTGGAGAGCCCGATCTCCTCCTTCCCACGTCTCCGATGCATCGCTTGTGTAACGGCGATGCATCGGCGATGCAGTGTGATCCTCCGACCTCGCCTGCTTCAATCCTGGTGGGGCGCTGTCCAAGCATGCCCCACACCCGCGACCACGTGCCTTTTCGCAGCTGGGGCCCCTGGAAGTCTGTCCCCTGCCACGAAACCGTTTGCTCATTCCGAGCCGTTTCTGAACGGCCCCAGGACGTGACGAGGGCCCGCCCAGAAGCCGAACATGCAACACACAACCTTCCCGTTGTGAGCTCGTTCGTGACACATCAAGGCTGTCTACGGCGATTGTACAGCCGAGATCCCACCGAACAGGCAGCGAAACCGACCGCGAACGAAACCGACAGGCCGCAAGCGGCCTAGGAGGGCGCCGCGGAGAAGAAGAGGGGACCTGAGACCTGAGAGATGCCGTGGCCCTGGCTACGATGTGAGGCCCCTCGTCTCTCTTCCCCTCTTCGACGCCGGGCTCGGTCTTCGGGTCCCCGCTCGGGCCTCTGGCGGCCGCTCGGGACGACGGGACGATCCGGGCACCCCCGGGAAGCTCTCGACGAGGCGCGGCTGCTGGAAAGCTCTCGACGAGGCGAGAAGGCCTCGAAGAACCAATTACCCCAGTGCGACCCTACCTAGAAGTTGGAGCCCCTACGAAAGCAGCATTAGTTGCTATGCTATGCTATGCTATGCTATGCTATGCCATGCTATGCTGCGCTATGTTATGCTATGCAATGCTATGCTGCGCTATGATATGCTATGCTATGCTATGTTATGGTATGCTATGCTATGCTATGCATGCTAAGCTATGCTATGCCATGCTACGCTGTGCTATACTAAGCTATGATATGCTATGTTACGCTCTGCTATGCTAAGTTGCGCTATGCTATGCTATGCTATGCCATGCTATGCTGCGCTATGCTATGCTATGCTATGCTATGTTATGCTTGGCCATGTCATGTTATACTATGCAATGCTAATGCAGCGCTGCACTAAGCTAAGCTGAGCTAAGCTAACCCTCTAGGCAGAGCCTATGTAGGGACTTACACCCATGCATGCCTATGAACTGGGTGTGCTATGATATGCTGTGCTGCGCTATGCTATGCTACGCTATGCTATGCTCTGCTATGCTAAATCTCAGCGAAGCTACGATGAAGGTAAGCTAAGCTAAGATACACCTGAGCTAATCTGACGCTAAGCTAAGCTGAGATCACACAAGCTAAGCTAAGATGAGATAAGCAACGTTAAGCTAAGGGGTCGTAACTGGGGGAACCGCGGGGCGGATACTGGGGGAACCGCCCGGGGCGCTTTCCACTGCCCGGCCCCTTTAAGCCCAGAGAGTAAGAACCCTTCTAGACCGAGCCTAGGTAGGGAATGACAACTTCCTCCTCACCTCCCCTTCGAGGACGGAAACCGTCCTCACCCCCCTCTTCAGGGATGACTGGCGGGGGTTGCCAAGGGGAGAAGGAGATACGTGGATGCGAAGGCGGCATCCAAGCCACTCAGGGCACATGCAACCCACTTGTAGGCTGGTTCCCACACGACACTGCCCACCTCAGCATCCACTTGTACCCCCGCGGGCATCCCAGTTGACGCCCCCCCCCCCCCCCGAGCCTCGCAGGTTCCCTGGGCCGCCCTGGACCTCCATCTGGCCTGGCCGCCATTCGTTGGGGGGTGCGGCGAGCACGCTCGGGGGCGGCCCCGCCCCACGAATGGCGGCCAGGCCGGCAATGCCCGTAGGGCCGGCAAGGCGGGCGACAATGCCTGCCTTGGAGGTAGCCAGGGGGTCTGAACTGGCTGGGCCCCCACAGAATCGGTCAGGAGGGGGGGATGAAGCTAACTCCACGCAAAACTGGTCCCCGGACCCCACCCGAGGTCCATCTGGTGAAATTGTCTTGACCGGACGGCCCCGGGCCCGAAGACGGCCCTGGGAGGCAGGGAAAGGCAAAAACCGTGCTCGAACCCATGACCTCGAACCTCGCCCACCTTCCCCGAGATCCGAGGTCGTGTCTTTTCCCACACGCGGTCTCCGGAAGTTCTTGACCCATTCCCCGGGACCGGTTTCTCACCCTGAGTCGTTCTCCGATGGCCCCGAGGCCCGGCGAGGGCCCCTCGGGGCCGAGATCCGCGGAGAACCTCCGCCTTGACTTTTTCCACGCGCTGGCTCTCTGGGCCTCCTGCTCGTCGTCGGAACCGATGCTGGGGCCACCGCCGACCCCTTGCGGGCTCCAGCGGTGCCCGGCGAGGCCGGCGGGGCCGGCGCGGCGCGCCTCGGCGCGCCCTGCGCCCCCTCGGCGGCGCGGCCCCGCCCGGGAGGCACGGGGGCCCGGGAGCTCACCATGGGCTGCCTCGGCGGCTCGGCGGGCGGGCTGGGGAGCACGGGCCTCCCAGCTGGGAAGCTGGGCGAGGGCCGGCAAGTCCGTGGCTGCCATTAAGCGGTCTTCCCGGAAGAGAGCAAAACACGAATTCCTGGAATCGAGCTCGGCGCACTAAACGGGCTGCTTCCCGGAAAAGTACAAACAAGTGCCCGGAGCTCCGTTGTAGCAGCCACGGGTTTGCCAGCCTTCGCCCGGCTTCTGTCCAGCGTCGTGCAGAGATCACCATGGGCTGCCTCGGCGGGCGGGAGGACTGGGAAGCACAGGCCTCCCAGCGTGAAGCCGGGCCTGTCCCCCTACAGGCGGATTTTGGACGAAAAAGAAGACATAGGCAAAACACAATCCCCAATGGCAAAAAATACAAGAAAATCGCGCCCCAGAGTATTTGTCGACCCTTTTTGAATATCCCCCCTGTAAAGGGACAGGCCCGACTGAATCCCAGCGTCGTGCAGAGATCACGGCGGGCAGTTTCAGCACGCTCCCTGACATCCTGGCGCCGCATTTTGTTTCACAGCGGGCGGTTTCGCCCAGTTTCGGGCCCGGGGACCCTCACAGAACCATCCGGCTCGAGCGAATCGGCAGAAAGACTGGGTCCAGGGCCCTGGCCGAGTCTTTCGTGAAGATGTTGGATTTTGCTCGAGACGTCGGACCTCAGAAAGAGCGCACGACGCGCAGTTTCGACACGTTGCTGGCCTCCTGGAGCCTCTGCAAGGTGACGAGGCCGCCCAAGAACTGCCCGGGATGAAAAGCTGGTCCTGGGGAAGAGGTCGAGACCCTTGGGGGTCCAGGTTGCGAACGTTCACGACGTCGGCGGCCTGGGAAGGTCGAGTGGGTGAGCGAAGAAAAGAGAGAAAAAGAGAGAGAGAGAGAGAGAGAGAAAAAAAAATGATCCCCATGCCCGTCCCCTCAAGCAAGCATCATGGGCCCTCTTAGCAATCATTGAAAGGTGGACGTGAATCGTGAAAACCAATCAAGCATGGAATTACCCAGGCAAATGCTTCCATCTGTGCGGAACATGCTCGACCCACGAACCCGGAAATGGAAGTAGAACTGCGAGGCATGGAAACGTTTCAAAGCGCCTCAATAGGGCGATGGGCAGTGCCACTGCTGAAGACATCGACGGTGGTGATGATGATGATGCTGTGCCGTGGGCAGTCTCGTGCTGCGCTGCACCGTGTCGCGCCGCGGGCGTGCCAAAGGACGCGCCGGGGGACGTGCCAGGGGACGCGCCGCGGGACACGCTGGGGGACGCGCTGCGGGACGTGCCGCGGGGACGCGCCGCGGAACGTGCCAGTGGATGTGCCAGGGGGCGTGCCAGAGGGACGCGCCGCGCGGCATGCCAGGGGGACGCGCCACGGGACCCGCCACGGAACGCGCCGAGGAACGTGGCAAGCGACGCGCCAGCCAGGGGAAGACATATAGAAATCCCACTAGCCCTCTGGGCGTAGGTGGTTTAGGGCGTTTCCTTTTCCACCCCTCCCATTTTGACTTTTTCTGGGGGGGAGGCCACTTGAACCCCCCCCTTCTTTGATCGATCTCCTCCAAGATGGCCCCAAGAGGCGCCCAGGAGGCCCCAAGATGGCCCCAAGATGGCTCCAATGTGGCCCCAAGAGGCCCCCAGGAGGCCCCCAAGAGGACCCCAAGCGGCCCCAAGAGGCCCCCCCGAGGCACCCAAGACGCCCAAGAGCCCCCCAGGACCGCCGAGAGAACCCCGAGACGTCCCAATTGGCCTCCACGAAGCGCCCAAGAGATATCCCAAGAGGCTCCGAGAGGCATCCTAGAGACCTCTGGCCCCTTTGCTTGCCCTTCTCCTCCTGTTCCTTCCTCCTCCTTCTCTTTCTCTTCCTCCTCCTCCTCCTCTTCCTTCTCATCATCATCCTATTCATCTTCCTCCTCCCCACTCCCTCACCCATCAACCCAACCTCCTCCTTCTCCTCCTCCCTCCTTCGAACGGTTCGGCCGTCCACCTCTTTGCTCCCGCACTTCCCTGATCACCTCAACTCGCCTGGATATCGTTTCTGGATGGGCTGGGGGGATACTTTTGATCGCGAGCGCACCGGATGACGCCGGGCGCCGTCAAGGTCGCAGCGTGCAAGCTACGAACTAATTGCGCCAATTCTGGGGGGGATACGCGAAACGTCTAGAATTTGAAGCATGGCAATTATCCAAGACACACTGTTTTTGAGATTTTTGTGGGACGGGCAATTGCAATGCTCAAGGCTAGCAGTGGTAATGTAAAGTGCCAGGGGCTGTGCTGTGCTGTGTGATGAACTGAGACGCGCCATGCAACGTTGAAGTGCTGTGCTCTATTTCGTTGTGGATCAGGTCGTCCGTGGCGTCAGTCCCGATCGATCTGATCTGGATCTCAAGCTAGAGCTGCCTGGATGCATGACTCAGATCTGGCCGCAATCGACACGCGCGGGGCGCTCGACCAGCTCGAGCTCAAAATCCGATTCAGTTCGGAAGTGGGACGAACCGAAAGGGGGCTAATCTGAACAGTTCTGCGCCCTCTTGCGTCGTGAATCATTTTTGTCCCAACCATCCTGTGGTGTTGGGCCCTCGTTTTGAAGAGACGGTCCCCGCGTCCCTCCTCCCTCCTTCCTTCCTCCCCTTCCTCCCTGCGTTTCACCCACCCGGTACAGCGTTTCGTGGCCCCATAGGGAGCTCCACGGAAGCCCCCAGTGGGATCGCCCGCAGGCGTCCCGGAAGCCCGATTTGGCTTTTCACCATCGCGAGCTGCACCGAACCCCCCAATGGGACCGTCTGCGTGCGTCCCCGAAACCCCATTTGGCATGTTCGCCCACCCAATACAGCGTTTCGTGGCCCCATTGGGAGCTCCACCGAAGCCCCAAGTGGGACCGCCCGCTTGCGTCTGGGAAACCCTATTTGGCATTTTCACTCACCCAATACAACTTTTCGTGGCTCCGTAGGGAGCTCCACCGAATCCCCCAATGGGCCCGCACGCATGCGTCCGGGAAGCCCAATTTGGCATTTTCACCCACCCAGTACAACGTTTCGTGGCCCCATAGGGAGCTCCACCGAAGCCCCCAGTGGGACCGTGCGCGTGCGTCCCGGAAACCCAACTCGGCATTTTCACCCGCCCAGTACAGCGTTTCGTGGCCCCATGAAGAGCCCCACCGAAGCCCCCCATGAGACCGCCCGCATGCGTCCTGGAAACCCTATTTGGGATTTTCACCCACCTAGTACAGCGTTTCGGGGCCCCGTAGAGAACTCCACCGAAGCCCCCAGTGGACCGCCCGCGTGCGTCCCGAAAGCCCATTTTGGCATTTTCGCCTACTCAGTACAACGTTTCGTGGCCTCATAGGGAGCTCCACCGAAGCCCCAGTGCTACCGCCCGCATGCGTCCCCCACACCCAGTACAGCGTTTCGTGGCCCCGTAGGGACCTCCACCGACGGCCCCAGTGCTACTGCCCGCATGTGTCTACCCACCCAGTACAGCGATTCGTGGCCCCATAGGGAGCTTCACTGAGGGCCCCAGTGCTACCGCCCGCATGCGTCCACCCCACCCAGTACAGCGTTTCGTGGCCCCACAGGGAGCTCCACCGACGGCCCCAGTGCTACCGCCCGCATGCGTTCCCGCCCACCCAGAAGATATTCACAATTGCGGTACCCACAACTGCGCAGGGTTCGGTCCTTCGCCAGGATAATTTCACTGGCATCCGAGTCCTGACAGAACTGAGTCGCGTCTCAAGCTCGAGCTGCCTGGGCGCAGTGCTCGCCCAGAGCTGATTACAGTTGAGACCCGATGAAAGGACTATGTTCCCCAACAAGGCGAAATGATAAGAGCAAGCCCACACCGAGGCGAGGTGCATCGAGAAAAGGGCGGCCGAAACGCCGACGACAACGACTGCGGACGGCGGAGACCGCGACCGCGGCTTCAGCTCGGGACCACCATGATAGATACCCTTCTGGGTGGCCTGGGCACGTGAAGACAAGTGGTTCCAGGTCGGGGCCACCACGTTAGATACACCAGGGGGAAGTTTGGAACATCACCAGCCGAAGAACCTGTGTCAGGTTGTTACACAGCTGGTGTCGGTTTTATGGATCTTTGGACCTCACGAGCCCCCACGCTGGGAGCGCCCATACGGCTACATGTTAGGTACCCCTCAGCTGGGTGGCCCGCACACGTAAACCACGCGGTTCCAGCTCGGGGCGACCATGTCAGATACCCTCTGGGTGGCCTGGCCACGTGGCAGCACGCGATTCCAGCCCGGCGCCAACATGTTAGATACCCCACTGGGTGGCTTTGAGACGTGGAAGCACGAGGTCCCAGCTCGGGGCCACCATGTCAGATACCTTTCGGGGTGGCCTGGGCTCATGAAAAATACGTAGCTCCAGCGAGGGGGCACGAGGCAACCATATTAGATATCCCCCCCCCTGGGCGGCCTGGACAAGTAACAGCAAGCACGTGGTTCCAGCTCGGGAGCACTATGTTAGATATCCCCCCTCCCAGGGTGGCCTGGACACGTGAAAACACATGGTTCCAGCTCGGGGCCACCATGATCGATACTCTTCTGGGTGGCCTGGACACATGAAAACATGTGGCTCCAGGTCGGGGCCACCACGTTAGACACCTCTCTGGATGGCCTGGTCACGTGAAAACACGTGGTTCCAGCTCGGCACCACATCGTTGAACACCTCACGGGGAAAGCTGGAACAACACTCGCCCCCCAATGGCCAACATCCTAAGTCACAATGGCTACTGAGAGAAGGCGGAGAAGGTGGAGGCGGAGGAGTCCCCCGTCGCAGGTTCCTGCAAGAGGTCGTGTCCACTGAAGGAATCGCCTCGTTGGGCGACAACCGTGTGAACATCTTGAAGCGTGCCAGAACGTTATTCTCAGGACATCCACGCTATGGCGATCCTGAATTGTGCCAGAACGCCATTCCTGGGATTTCAACACCGCGAATCAACGTAACTGTTGCGCCAGGACGGTCCTGACTCGTCCCAAGACACCATGTCTGGCACGTTAACCATGCAATCCAATGAAACTCTTGCACATGTTTCAAACGAGTGTGCGCGGCGCTGCAACGAGAACCACATTTTGAAAACCACCCGCCCTCAATCCGTGAAGGACTTGCGTCGTTGAGAACGAATGTGCGCGGCGCTCAGGCAATTGGACACGACCCACCCTCAAGCCGTGGAGCTCCTGCACATTTCTAAAAGAGTGCATGCGGCACTAAGGCGAGAACCACATCTTGAAAACGAGCCGCATTCAATCCGCGAACCTCTTGCACATCTAAAAAACACTTGTGCGCGGTGCTAAATCGAACGCCACATTTTGAAAACCACCCGCCCTCAATCCGTGAAGCTCTGGCAAAATTATTGCAACAAATGTGCGCGGCGCTGAAGCGAGAACCACATCTAGGAAACGATCCGCCCTCAACCCGTGAAACCCTTCCAAATTTTGGGAACATATGTGCGCGGCGCTAACGCGAAACCACATGTTGAAAACGACACGTCCTCAATCCGTGAAGCTTTTGCACATTTTCACAACGAATGTGCGCGTCGCTAAGGCGAGAGCCACATTTTGGAAGCGGCCCGCCCTCCATCAGTGAAGCTGTTGTCGATCTTTAAGCATCAGGGTCATATGTTTTGCGGAAGTCTCAGGCGAAACGCCCAACACAACGCGTCTCGCAGGCCACGCTGACATGTGGGCACTTCGGTGCGAGTCGGGGAGTCGGGCGGGTGCGGTATCAGGGGGTGTCATACACCCGAAAGAGGGATACATGTGGTGCCGCGACGAGGCGGCGACGTCGGCAACATAGCCGCCAGACCAGCAACAGGCCCAGACGACGGGCGGCGATGAGGCGGCGACGGGGCGGCGACGGCGACGACATAGCCGCCAGACCGACAGTCAGGCCCAGACGACGGTCGGCGACGAGGCGGCGACGGGGCAATGACGGCGACAACGTGGCCACCAGACCGACAATCAGGTCCAGTTCCTCTGAAAAGCATCAAAATCCCCGAAGTGCAAACACTCTCACGGGAATCATGCTGGAAGGGGGTCGGCAACCCCGGCCTCGGCATAGGAGTAAAGCTTCACAGGGGTGGTAGAGTCTAATACTTTCAATGAAGAGGGCGAATGAGGGGTGCGAAAAAACGCGCGGGGCGGCGACACGGCGACGGGAGACAGCCGGCCACAAACCCAGAACGCCCAGCCAACGCACGGGGCGGCGACGAGGCCGCGACGGGTGACCCGCCGCGCGGAGATCCCGAAGCGCCAGCCGCCGAGCGAGGCGGCGGCGAAGCGGCGGCGGGAGGCCGCCGGGCGGGAGCCAGGACTCGCACGCAGCGTTGCGAGGCGGCGACGGGGCGGCGGTGACGGGCGGCCACGAAGGCGGACACGTGCGGGCTCATGCCAATCACTACCGGCACGAGACAGGAGCGCCTCGATGCAGACACGGTCGGGGGAACTATGTACGTCTTCGCGTTCTCTCACCGTTTTCTGTTTTTTGCTTTTCCCTCATTCTCTCTGCCCTCCTTCTTTTACAATCTCTGGGAAAAAGCACGGCGCCTTGAAAACTCACGGCCAGGAAACTGTGGACGTCGTCGTCGTCGTCGTCGTCGTCGTCGTCGTCGTCGTCGCCTCTCTCTCTCTCACTCTTTCTCTCTCGCTGTCCTGTCCCTGTTTCTGCCCCTGCATCTCTGCCTCTCTGTCTCTCGGTCTCTCTGTCTGGGTCTCTCCCTCTCTCTCTCTCTCTGCGACGCCTCTCGAGCCAGGACCTGTCCGTGTGGGTCCGGGGGGGAGCCAGAATTGGGGGCGACGACTCGCCCGTCGAGACGTCTTTCACGACGCCCAGATCCATGGGCCTCGGGAGGAGGGGGGCGACGACGCAGGCGACGGCGGCGACGACGCTCGCGCGGGGGGGCGGCTGGGCGGGCCCTGGGCTCGCACCCGGTGCCCAGTGCACCAGCCGACTGGGCTCCGCTGACGCCATCGCCGGCACGGGGCCCCGAGGGGAGCGGCACGGACCACCTGGTGACACATATGGCGGACTCTGGAAACCCTGAACCCCAGAAAAACGTTTTCATTTCTTGGGGGCGCAACTTTTGCTTCCGCCGCCTTCCGCCGGCCCTCCGCCGGCTGGGGCGGCCTCGTTTTCCTCCGACTTTCCGCCGCCCTGCCGCCGAGGCCGAGATGGCAACTCCTTCTATCCTCGAAGGCGAGGCCCTTTTTGGAATGCCCCATCTGCTTGTACGCGGGCCAGCTCGGGTGATCGCGGCTTGCGCTCAGCATGAGATCTCGGACAGCGCTGCGGTACACCCCGCGCACGCGAGAGGAGCTGAGGCGCGAGGCCCCTGCAGCGGGCGCCACCTGCCATACCAGGCGTCGCGGAAGTACTGCTGCCTGTGCCTTCTGCTTCGGGCATGCGATGCATCGTCTTACCCTTCTCCTTCTTCGCCGCCCTCGATGGTTTTTTACCCTTTCTTCTTTGACAGAAGCCTGCTTGCACTGGGGGTTCTTGCTTGGCTGTTGCATGATCGTGTTGTTGTCCCACGATTTTGCCCCGTGGGCGCCTCGCGCGCTGGCTGGGTTGTCAGGGATTTCGCCTGGTGGGCGCCCATGGGCGCCTTGTGCTCTCCAGGTGAGCTGGTCGGGTTTGCCGTGTTTTATCCCAGTGGGCACCCGTGAGCGCCTCATGCGCTGGCTGAATTTTCCTGGGTTTTCACCCGTTGCCCGCCCGTCGGTACCTCGTGCATTTAACCTCAGGAAGGCATTAAGAAACCCCCCTGGGTTATTCTTAGCACCCGGTTTTCTCAATATTCCAGGCGGGCAGTTTTAGCCGAACGATACACTTAGCACCCGCCGCACACAGAAAACAAAATCCACCATCGGCGGCCGCCCCACTAACGCCAAGAGAGGGTGTCGTGACGAATGTCAAGGATCTAGCCCAGATCTTTGTGCACCTTTATCCCTGCGCTTGGCAGGCCTTAGCTTGGCAGGCCTTAGCTAGGCCCCGAGTCCCCTCAGCCAGGTCTTCCGGTGCGGCCATAACGCTCCAGGGTGCGGGGGCGTTATAATCCACCGGAAAAGGGGGGGGGGGTTCTTAATGCCTTCCTGAGGTTACCTGCGATCCTGGATGCGCACATAGATTGTTGCGCCGCATTGCTTGCACCAGAGATGCACGCTCAATAATACACCACTTGTACGACACGCGTTGCACCACACATTTCACAAACTAACATGCAACGCATCACATGATACAGTCAACCCGTATAGTAAGGGTAAGCGATACGGATGCAAGCGCCTAGGAGGACCATGTCGACACTTTGCGAGTGGGGCGCGCCCAGCGAAAGCGGCCAAGGATTGGCCGAATGGGGAAGGATGCAAGGGCACCCTTGGACAACTGCCCATCCTCACTCTGCGGGTCGACTGCAGCTCTCTCGCGCCCGCCTGGGGCTGCACAGCGTAGATGGCACCCGAGTTGGTTGCGCCACATAGACTGCAGCACAGAGCCTGCACCAGACAGCCTGCACACAGGCGTTGTGTTCCACATTCGCTGTAGGCTCAAACTGATGATGATGATGATGATGATGAGGAGGAGGAGGAGGAGGAGGAGGAGGAGGAGGAGGAGGATGAGGAAGAGGAGGAGGAAGAGGACGAGGAGGAGGAGGAGGCGCGACGTACAAACGCGTCGCGATACGTCGCGGTGCCCGCCCGTGCCCGCTCCGTGCCCGCCGGGGTGCGCTGGCTGCGTGCTCCGGGCCTCCGCTCGGTGCCCACCCCGGGCCCGCCCCGTGGGCTGGCTCGCGCTTCGGGGTGCACGCGTCGCTTTCACTTCGCGCGGCTGTCGTCTTCGCCTTCGCTCTCGTCTTCGCCATCGCTCTCTCTCTCTCTCTCTCTCTCTCCCAAGCCTTCTTCTTGGCCGGGCCCTCTTTCTCTCCGTGGCTGGAGCGCCTCCTGCTCCGTGCTGTCTCTCTTCCCACCTCCTCCCCTCCTCTTTCCGCTTCGCGCGTCCTGCCTCCTCTCGCTTCGCGCTTCCCGCCTCCTCTCCCCTCGCCCTCTCTGGGCGCTGCATGGCGTGCGTATCGTCACCACTCTCCCGCACTCCTTGGGGGGGGGGGGGTCAGGAGGAGTGCGGATACGCTGGGCCCATTTCGACTGCTCCCTCCCAGGGCTTCCCAAGCGATCAATTTTCGCTGCTTTCTTGCGCTCTTGCGGGGACTCCAGCGGAGCACGGATATACGCAGACGCAGCGAGACCTTCCGTCTGCCTTCCTCGACTTGTTCCTCTTCTTCTTCTTCCTCCTCCTCCTCCTCCTTGTCTTTCTCCTCGTCTTCTTTTTTCCGTCTCGCCCTTCTCATCCTATACCTGTCTCGTTCCCTAAACTAGTTTGCCAAGGATTGACAATCGGCTAATATTCGTTTGGTGCGTCCCTGGGTAATTGGTCTTCTCCTCCCGATTCGCCCTCACTCATCCTCTTCCTCTCACCTTTCCTGGGAGCAGGGACGTGTATGGGGAGGACTGGGAGGGAAGGAGAGGGGAGAACGAGCATGGAGGAGGGGAAGAGCAAGGAGTGGGAGGAGGCCGCTGAGGTGGAAGAGGGGAGGCAGGAGGAGAAGGAACAGGAGGAGGAGGGGGAGGAGGAGGAGAAGGAGGAAGAGAAGGAGGAGGAGGACGAGGAGGAGGAGGAGGAGGAGGAGCGGAAAGGAGAGGCGGGAGGAGAAGGATGAAGGGGGGTGGAGAATGGGGAGGGGGAGCACGGGGAGGTAGGCGAAGAGGAGAAGAAGAAAGGATGAGGAGGAATGATTGGAACCATGTCTCTTCCCTCCGTGTGAGGAAACAGAGAACCGGGAGGAGGAGGAGGTCACAACTGATGGATGGGGAAGAGCGTCGAAGAGCGTATGTATAGTATCCATCATATTATTGTGCTTCAGCGCAACCTGAATATGTACTGGTACCATGCCGCCGCCATCAACAGCAACACATCGCCTGACCAAACAAGTAATGACCAGCATCTCTCTATCTCTGCTCTCTCTCTCTGTATGTATGTATATATCTATATATCCCTACCCTCTCTCTCTATCTCTGTTCTCCCTCTCTCTCTCTCTTTTTCTGCGCTCTCTCTGTCGCTCTCTCTCTCTTTCTCACTCTGCGCTCTCTTTCTGTCTCGCTCTCTCCTATGTTTTTGTATATCTTTTTGGGGTTCTGTCTCTCTCTCTCTCTCTCTCTGCGACAAGCTGTTCAAACACGCAGCGCTGCTCGTACATGGGGTCGTCAGGACCCCGACCGAATGCGATGCTACCCACGGCGGGGCTAACACTGCACGTGCCATGCGAGCGGGGTGGCACGCCGAGGCATCGGAACAATCATGTATGCTGCTCACGCGCAACTTCAATGCTCGGTTGTCCGCAGATACGGGCCAACCTGCCAAGTATGTGCGCACATGGAACGGATTTTATGATCGATGACTGCGCACCATCTTGTGCCCCCGTGCCGCGAATTCGCGGCCTGACGCCACATCCCGAACAAGGTGGCGTGTGGCTGAAAAGATGTACGAGCTTGGGGGCCGCTCCAGATGGGCCGAGCACACCATACAACAAACACAACTGTGCACGGTGGGGGCATTGAATAAGGAAGTATTGGATAAGGAATCCAGGGTCTGGATGCCAGTGGAACTCCAATCGCGGATTGGCAGTGGATATTGTCGCCGCCCTCATCAGATAAGGAACACTCCAAGGTCTGATGCCTCCCGTGCACGTTCCTTAACCAACGCCCCCACCGTACTTTGGCGCGCCCGTTCCAAGCTGCGCGGTGATACCTACAGTATACACGAAATCTCATAAAGCTCGCCTGCCGCTGAAGCGCATGCGCTAGGCAGCGCTTCTCATCTTCTTGCTGGGCTGGGTGCTCTCCGGGAGCGCCTCGCCGCCATGGCTGTGTTGATTCTTCCCTTGCCTGCACTTTCCCCACCTCATGTCTCTGCACAACCCACCGAGGGGGGCCCTGCAAGATGTCCGTCCTTGTGCTCACACTGCCACGCGTGCTTCAAGTTAAGAGGAAACGCGCTCGCGGGCCAGGCGCTCGCAAACGAACGTCCGCGACGGCGATTCTGAGCAGGACTGCATCGTGCAGGGACTTGTACACACAGCTGTGAACACATTCAATCATACTCTTTCTGAGCCACAACAAAGATGAGAGCACAGTCGTCGTTCATCTTAAACCTTGGTGGTGTGCACTGGATCTTTATGTGGGTTTCATGGGACTCTGGGGGAGCAGATGTCTCCGTGGAACACTTGCTGGCAGGATGGCGTCTTATCAATTGCGACGTTCTGCATGCTGAGGAACCAGAACTGGATTTTGGGAATGCTCTCAGCAAAACGCGGAGCCGACAACTCGAATCTTCACGGCAAACTGAAGCCGCTGAGCCAGCCCACTTGAGCTGGAAATAAGGACATCGAACAACCTTTCCAACGATATGGCGGCTACGAAATCGGGGGGCAAACCAACACAACACCGGGATGTTTCTTCATCGCCCACCACGCCAAATTGTCTGTTCTTAGCTGCTCGGATGCTGCCAGACCTTCCGATGTGATCCCCGTCCGCGCGAACTTGCGCCACACCAGCGTGTGTGTTTCGCTCGGGTGCGGAAGCATCAATGGCCTCCGTCTAGTTGCGCTTGCCTCGTATCTCTGCTGCTCCCAAGGAGGACGACGGGAGCGGGAGAGGGAGGAACGAGAGAGGGAGGAGGTGGGGATCAGAGGAGGCATCAGAGGGGGAGTGAGAGGAGGGAGGAACTGGGTGATGAATGAAGGGGGGGATGGGGTGATTAGAGAGCGGGAGGGTGGACAAGTTGGCAGAAGCAATTCCCCCCCCCTCCCCCGAGATCCGCGTCGTGAGACATGGCGCTATGACAGATCCACCAGCCCCCACGCGAGGCCACCAGGCAGCGTGGCAGAAGCTTTCCTGCAAGCTGCTCCAATTCCAACTTCCCTTCTCCTATGCCATGATTTTATTGTCTGCTTCCTATTGCAAATCGCTGCTATCCGCGCGAGCGGGGGAAAACCGAAAATGAACCCGACCCTGTCCCGGAATCGCGGTGCCGAAACTTTTGGCGGGTCTGGACACGTTACAATACATGGGATTCGCGCCCCCGAAATAATGTTCCTTCTGTGAATTGTTCCAGGTCCGCGTTCCCTAGGCCAGAGTCGTTGGAAAATCAAATCACGATCGCGCTCCCGAGGCCAAGAATCCACTGCGAATCATACCAGTTTCGTGCTTTCGTGGCCAGACTACAATGCAAATAATATCAGATTCTCGCTCCACGAGCCAGAGCCCGGGGCAAATCACGGCAATTTCGGGCTCTGGAGGCGGGAGTCCTTTGTGCAGTACGCCGGGTCCGCGCGCCAGAAGCCCGACATCTGGAAATTACATGGGATCCGCGCGCCCGAGGCCAGACCCCCTCGCAACTGTATGCCAGGGTCGTGCTGCCGAGGCCCGAGTCCCTGGTAAAGTGCGACCTAGTTTCGTGCCGCCGAGGCCAGGTACCTTTGAAGGGGCCCTGGGACACACAAATCAATAAACAAAATAACAGGATTCCCCATATTTTCACATATTTTCTGGGTTTTTGTCTTCCCCCCCCACTTCCTATGTCTTCCCATATTTTCTGGGGAATCGACGATTAATTGTGCCTGTGCGTTTTTTTCTCTCCTGAACCTTTCTGTAGCTTGCGCAGGATTCGTGCCCCCGAGGACCTTCGCAAATTACTCGAGATCCGCGGTCCCGAAGCATTCCAGGTAAATTGCGTCAGATCGAGCCCTCGAGTCCAGAACCCTACATCAAATACGCCATTTGCGCTTCCTCAGACGTCACTTGTGTCAGATTCGCGTTCAAGAGGTAAGAACTCACATGCATTACGACAGATGCGCGCTCCCCCCGAAACAAGAACCCTTTGTAAATGGAACAAGGCTCGCGCTCCCGAAATCATAATCCCGTGTAAATATCCGAAAGCCAGGCTCTGGTGCAAAATGCGCCAGATTCGGGCTCCCGAAGCCGGAACCGCTGTTGAATTACGCTTGATTCGCGCTCCAGAAACCAGAATCCCTAGTAAATTTCGCTGGGCCCGAGGCCAATTGCACAATACTCGCCCTCCCGAGGCCGCAATCCTTTCCACATGACGCCAGACTCGTGCTCCCGGCGCTATGAGCCTCTCCAGGGCAGGACATCTGTAATCTTCTGTGTTCGGGAGGCGCTTTTCGCTCCCCCCGTCCCCCCCAAACTCTGCACGGCACGTTTCCCGAAAAACCGCGGCCCTGCTAGGCCCGCCCGCGGGCTCCTGGTGTGCGCCTCGTGCGCCCGCACACTCTGCGGACCGGCTGCCCCGATGTCTGGCCCCACGCAGGTGCGGAGGGCCTATCCGCCTCGCCGTCGACGCCACAAAAATGTGCGCCTCGTGCGCCGGCAGGGTCTGCCGGCTCGTCGCGCGGAAGGCGTCCGTGGGCGCCCGCGCGGGGCCCGCTGTGGCGTCAGGAGGCCCCAAAGAGGGCGTCCGAGAGGTAGGCTCCGAGAGGCACCCAAGCGAGGGGCTGGACCCGCAGCCACGAATCGAAGGCAGCCCGAGCCGTGCCAAAGACGGCTTCGGGCACCCGCGCCCAATCGTTCAAAGAGGGATTCCAACACGCAGCGTGCGAGAAACGCTGTCAGAAGGAAATGCAAAGTTCAACATAAGCTACAACATGTCGAGGTGTTCGCTGAATGCCAATCGCCCTCGCATGATGCTCCCAGACGTCTTCAAGACGGCGCCGAGACATCCCAGCCTAGCCCTGACACATCCCCTTGTGATAGAGAGGGGGCTGGCGACAGAGGGCGAAACCCTCACGGATAAAGACCATACCAATCCACAGCGTCTTTGCGTGCGACTCATCAAACCTGGCCGAACCGTGGGAGTCCCGGGGCCCCGGCCGTGGCGAACACACACACACATTGTTTTGTTGTTGCTGCTGTCCGCGACGCTGGGTGTTTTGAGGTCCCCGATCGTCTTCGAAAGTCTCCAGACCCTCCCGGACAGGGCTGGCGGTGTGCACGAGGGAGAGGCGCGAGGGGGGGTGCCTTCGAAGAAGGCGGCGCGCTTCTTCGAAGAGAAGAGGCCTTCTTGGAAGGGCCTTCTGAGGCCTCTAAGCCGGCTGCTCGGAAACGGGGAGGGCTTCCGAGGAGGCCCCTGCCTTCTTAGAAGCTCCCCCGCCTTCTCGGAAGGCCCCCCCCCCCCCTTCGCGCCATCCCCTGGTGCGCGCCACCCAACACCGGCTCGCGGCCGGGCCGATCCTTGAACAGGGGCCGACTGTCCCGGCATTCCTATAGGCCTACCGCGAGATGTTCCTAGAACCGGAGGATGACCTAACCGTCCAAGCGTAGTGTCTTAGAACATGAAGCCGATGTGTTCAAACAAGACGATATCGACCATAACACTTCTAAGAACGTGCCGTGCAGACCACAAACAGTTCTCAGAACATCCTTTGGTGGGCCTGCAGGCAAGCCAGGACGCGTCGCCACTGCTCGAGATCCTGGGCTCAGTCAGGATCGGCGCGCGCGGGTTCCCGGCACGGCCGGGACAGCCCAGAACCCGCATCGGCCTCGGTGCACAGCCGCCGTCGCCGTTGGCAGGCCTCCGGAGGCTCGGGTCTGACGCAAGGGGGGGGAAGACCCCAGACATGCGACGTTCTGACTTTTTCAGGACGGCGTTCCTGGAAGTCCCGACCCCTTCTCCGAGACCCGTTTTTCGTCCTGAATGATTTTTTGACGGTCCCGAGGCTCGGCGAGGGCCCCCCCGAGGCTGAGAATAGCCAGAAACCTCCCGTCCTCATGCTTTTACGACGCGATCATGTCTGGGATCACACGGGGGGGGGGATCAGAGTGCCGCCCCCCCCCCCCCCCCAAGGGTCCCAGCGGGTCCTGGGGCGGTCGCCAGCCGGGGGTCCCGTGGGAAGGTCCCGCCCTCGGGGTCCGGCGGCACCGACCGTGAGGCCTTCGCGAGATCACATGGAGGGGGGGTCCCAAGGACACACACATAAATACACACAAATTAAATTATCCCATATATTTTCCGATATTTTCTGGGTTTCTGTCTTCCCGCCCACTTCCCATATTTTCCCATATTTTCGGGGGAATCGAGGATTAATTGTCTCTGTGTGTTTCTTTTCCTCCTGAATGGAGGGGGGGGGGGCAGCGCCTCGGTTCGTTCGGCCGGTTCTCCTGGCGCCCCCCTGGCGCCAGAGGTCGGCTGTATACCAGACGCAGGAGTGGCGCCCCCGGGGCAGGCGTGGCCTCTGCAGGCCGGGCTCGGGAGGAGTGGCTTCCATGGGCACGAGCGGCTTCCATGGTCGGGCCGGGCGAAAGGGGGGGATAGCACAGGGGGGGTTTGAGAATCAGCTCACGTGGCTGATTTTCCCGGCGCCTCCCGGCGCCGGAGGCGGCCATGTATCGAGGAATGGGCCCCTCGGTGGGGCCGAAACCAGCTGCATGCAGCAGATTTCGTAACCCCCCCTTTCCCCCCCCCCCCCCCCCGGTCGCCCGACCCGACACGGGCGGGAGCGGCCTCTCGCGCAGGGGGCCGGGGCCGGAGGGCGGCCAAGCCCAGGCAGGCGCGCAGGCCGGCCGAAGAGCAAGCAACTGCTTTAAGTAAGCACAACCGTTCGGGAGGTCCGCGCGGGCTTCTCGGATCGGCGCCGCTGGGCGCAGCAGGCTTCGAAGCCTCTTTTTCCCTACGGCCGGACTTGCCCGACCGCATCCCGGCCAGTTCCCGACCGTATCTCCCCCTTAAAGACGAAGCCAGGACGAGCATAACATCGGCCTGAGGATAAATCGAGAAGCTCTGGGATCTGGCGGCTCTGGAAGATTTCTCTCGGGCGCCTCGGCCATCTCAGAGCGTCACGCAACGCTCCGAGAGCGTTCTGGAACGCTCTGGAACGAAATTACCCTCGTCCTAGCCTTAGGTCGGGCATGTCCTCCTACAGGCGGATCTTGGAAGAAGAAACAAAGAGTCAAAACATCTTCAGCAATAGTCAGAACTAGTAGAAACAACGTCCCCAGACTATTTTTGGACAACTCTTGAACATTCCTCCTGTAGAGGGACATGCCCGACTTCATCCTGGCCCCGCTCGACCCTTTCGTCGGCCGCCCTCCCACCCCCCCCTTGAGGCAGTTCCCCCCCCCCCCCCCGCGTCGGCGCCCCTGGCCGTTTTGGGTCCCTCGGGCCGGGGCCCCCGCGGCAAAACGAGCAACCGGCGGGCGCCGTCGCCTCGGGCGGGGGATGGTTTGGAGTCCCGAAACGGTGCGGTGACAAACCGTGCGGTGACCTCGAAGTCCTCTAGGACCTCACCGCACGGTCCGTCAACGCACGGCTTTGGGCCCTCGGATGTCCCAGTCGCCCGAGGCGTCCTGAGGTCCCAAAACCGTGCGGCGACCCCGAATCCCAGCCGATTCGCCGCACGGTGTGGTCACCGCCCCGTTCGGGGACCCCCGAAGGAGGGGCGGGGCCGCTGCGCACATGGCCCGGGGCACGCGCGCCGCACAGGGGAAGCCCGGGGGATGTGTGGAAGAAAGATCGGCGACAGTCGGCCCGTAACACCAAGGATGCGCGGTAAGGATGCAAGGGCCCCGGAGGCCCATGCGAACGCTTTTTGAGCGAGGCTGGCCAGCGAAAGCCGCCAAGAATGGGCCGAAGGGGCAAGGATGCAAGGGCAACCTTGAAAAAGTCGCTCATCCCTACTATGCGGGTTGGCTGTACGCGCAAGGATGACCCTGGGCCGGAGTGACTCGGCGGCGCGCACAAGGGGGGGTGGAGGGAGGGGGGAGGGCTTCTCAGGAGGAGGCTGCTTCCTAGAAGGCGCCGGCCTCACATCTACAGATCAGGCCCGCGCCTGCTAGGAAGCAGGGGGTGCTTCTAAGCGGCCCTCCCCCCCTCCCCCCAACCCCCTTCTGCGCGTGGCCGAGTGACCTGTGGTGCGAGGCCGAAGGGGGACGTGGGGTGGTAAAACAGGGCTAGGATCGGGATAAATCGCTCCAGAGCGTTCCGGAGCGCTCTCAGAGCGTTCCGGAACGCTCTGGAGCGGCCGCGGCGCCCAAATACATCCTCCAAACCCGCCGATTCTCAGAGATTTCGAGTTATCCCGATCCGATGTTGTCCCGATCTTCGCGTCGTTTCAGGTGGCCAGGCCTGGGCGCGCAGGCCGCTGCTGCCGCGTCGCGTCCTCGGCGACAGGGGGGGTCCCGCCGGGGCCCGCAGCGAGGGCCCCTCGGGCGACAGGCCACGCTTACGTTTCGGTCGAGCGTGTCCCCCCCCCCACAGACCGATTTTGGGCGGAAGAGAAAAACGTGCCCCAAGCATGCTCCCAAATGGCTCGAACAAGATGATCAGAACATCGTCCCTGGACTGTTTTTGGACTGTGTTTGGATCTCCCTCCATGTGGGGGGACCGGCCCGACCTGCCCAGTCGGAAAAGAAAGCGGGGGGGGGCGGCAGTCGGGGATCTTCTGACCCGGGTCAATCCAGACCCGGGTCAGCAGGAAACCAAAAACTGCAGTGCAGGAAACAAAAACTGCAACGCAGAACTTCGCAAACCCGGGTCAGCCAATAAGCGCGGCCGCCTCGCGGCCACGAGCGGCTCGCTAACCCAGGTCAGCCAGAGGGGGTTTTCGCAGGATCCTGCAGGATCTGGCGCTCTGGCTGACCCCCGTTTGCATTGACCCCCGTCTCACGGCTCCCGAGGCAGGGAACCCAGCGAGCTACCGTCGAGAACTGCTGCCTCGCGCGTCGCGGCGGCGTGGCCCCTTACGACGCGCCACATGCCTTGCGAGCGCACGGCGCGTCCCTCCGCTCCGCGGAGCGGGCTGCTCGGGAAGGCTTGGGACGCTGCCGCTCGGGTGAAGTCGGGCCTGTCCCCCTCTACAGGGGGGTTTGGGACGACAAGCAGAACACAACCAAAAACAACGCCCCAAATCAGAAACAAATTATGCAACGCCCCAAATCAGACAAATGGAACATGACCAAACAACGCCCCAAATCAGCAAAACAATCATGCAACAATAGCCGTCCTCCGATTTTTTGGCTGGACCATTTCTGAATTCTCCTCCCGTGGAGGCACAGGCCCGACGCAACGCTCGGGGGGCTGGGCCGTGGACAGCATGCCGCGCCGCGGCGTGGGGGGCCGGAGCTGGCGGCGCGGCGCGCCCGAAGCAGCAGCGCTCGGCCGTCGCGCGGCCCCGGCCGCGCGACGCCCCCCTTCGGGAAAGAAAGGGCACCGTAGACATACACTTTGGATCTCTGGACGAGCGCGTTCCACCACTCGCAGAGTAACTGCTCGCAGATGGCCCGGATCCCCCGCGGGGGATCTGGGATGAATCACATCGCAGCGGACACGTGTTTTTTGTTCGGACGTCTGCGAGGAGGCACTTTGCGAGCAGTGGAACGCGCTCGGTGGACCTCTGGATATGAATCCTTGGATTTCTTGGGTCTGCGCCGCCAGGGGCTGCGCCGGGGGCGCCGCCGGGGGGTGGGGGGGCCCGCGCGGATCCAAGAGGTCCGCGCGGAGCGCCAACAGTTTATATGTTTATGGGATGCTACTTCTTCTTCGAGTGACCCCCCCTGGCCATCCCTAGAGGCCTCCTAGATGGGGTCCGAGTAGATGGTGTCGAACGATCGCGCCGCATCGCCAATGCATCGCCGAAGTATGGGCGATGCGTCGGTGATGCATCGGCGACGTCGGCGACGCATCGGCGACGCTGGTGTGGGGAAACACGGGCTCCACATCGAGCCGCATCGTTGGTGCATCGGCGATGCGGCGCGATCCGCCGACCCCCTCTGCTCGGACCCCATCTATAGGAGGCCTAGGAATCCCCCCCCCCTCGGGGCTTCCTAAACGGGGTTTTAGCTAAACGGGGGCTTAGGCTTTTTCATATGTCCCCGTTTACTGTGCCCCCGTCTATGGCGCCCTGACCCCCCCCCGTCGCGGGCGCTCCCGGGGCAGGGCGGGCGCCATGGCCTCCCCCCCCCCGCCCCCCCGAGGGGCGGCGCCCGTCTCTTCTTGGGGTTGCCGCCCTCCGCGGTCTGGGCCCCGCGGTTCTGCCGCACCGCGCGGCCCGCCTGTCCTCCGCCGCCGGGGGGGGTGCACTGACAGAGGGAGGGGAGGGAGGGAGGGGGAGGGAGGGGAGGGAGTGAGAGGAGGAGGAGGAGGAGGAGGAGGAGGAGGAGGAGGAGGAGGAGGAGGAGGAGGAGGAGGAGGAGAAGGAGGAGGAGTGTAAGCCAAAGGCGCATCAAGGATGTTGCACTGAATCCTCCCTCCAGAAAGGTCCCTCTCTTCAAAGGTCCCAACAAGAAATTCTTCTCATTGTGGGAAACGGACCATTGAAAGACAACCGTATGACAATCCTCAATCCTACCGTTCCTGGGATGGCAACGCCCTGAGTCAACGTGACTGTATCGCCCTGGCAATCCCAAATCGTGCTAGAACGCAATGCCTGGGATTGCAACGCCGCGAAACACCGTGCCCGTTGCGTCCTGACAGTCCCAAATCGTGCCATAACACCATTCCTGGGACTTCAGCTCTACGAGTGATTCCTGGACACTGCCGCAAACTTTGAATACGAATGTGCGCGCCGCTGAGGTAAGAACCACATTATGAAAAGGATTCGGCCTCCACCCTTGAAGCTGTTGCGAACTTTTGCAACGAGTGTGCTCGGCGCCGAAGCGAGAACAACATTAAGCCAGCAAAAGACGGTGTCTCACCTTTGAAACCGTTGCACTCTTCAAACTTCAAGACTACAAAAACGGTGAAGGCAAGTCAAAACGAGATGGAGGATTGAGGGTGAGGAGAATGATGATGGGCCTGTTTTCCACCACCACCACCACCATAAGTTGGAGGGGGAGGGGGTCCTCCTCCTCCTCCTCCTCCTCCTCCTCCTCCTTCTCCTCCTCCACCTCCTTCCCCCCTTCAACTTATGGTGGTGGTGGTGGAAAACAGGCCCATCAAACGAGGGGAACGCTGAGGCCTCGGCTCGCTCTCTGCCTCATCTCGCGGGTGACGGGCGCAACAGGCCAAGCCGCGGAGCGCAGGCCCCCCGAGGGCAGCGCCCGCGCCGCGGAGGGCATGCCGGCGGTCTCGGCCCTCTGCTCGCGCCCGGTGTCGGTCTAACGTCCAGGCGCTGGGACGGAGCCGGGATCGGGGCAGACATCGGATCGGAATGCATCGGGGATCCTTGAGATCCAGCGGGTCTGGAAGACGTCTCGGGCGTCGTGCCGCTGCACAGCGCTCTGGAACGCTCGGGGCCACCCCGATCCTGGGCCCGCCTGCGTCAGGGGCGTCCAAAGACGGCGTCCGAGAAGAATGTTCGCAAACATTGCCCGAGGCACGTGCGCGGCTCAGGGGGGGACCAGGGGGCGTATTGAAAGAAGAAGAATGAGACAAAGAGGGATACTACTAACAAGAAGAAGACGAGAGACCAACACTCCGGGGATTCCCATCCTGGCCATGAGATCTACCGCCCCCGGTCCTGACACCCCCCTTGGGCGCCCCTGGCTGAAGGCCTGGGCGAAAAATGCATCCGCATCCGCGGCCTCGCGGGCCGGGCCCCTTGGCTGCGACCCCGCGGATTCGGCGGCGACGATAGGGGCGAATGGCCCAGGGGCGGGCATCAGACGCATTCGCCCGGGAGCCTTGGCGAAGACATGGGTCATCGGCACGCCTGAACACATGTGTTGCTCTCCCCTGGGCTCTTCGCCCCCTGTCGTCGCGCCTGACGGATGCAGGGTGTCTCTTCGCGGACGCCCGGCGCGGAACGCATCCGTGCGACAGCGCATCCGCGGGACCGCGCCCGGGAATCCAGGCCACGAGAGCGCGGACCTGGATACGTTTTCGCCGCTTGTGAGAGGATCGGGGCGGCGGGCCCGTGGAGAAGCCAGAGACACAGATAATTAGCATGACTCCCCATCTTTTCCCATCTCTTCTGGGTTTTTGTCTTCCCCCCCACTTCCCATCTTTTCCCATCTTTTTCTGGGGAATCGACGATCAATTGTGTATGTTTTTTTTTGTTGTTTTTCCCCTCCTGAGAAGGGGCGGGCCTTCTCAGGACGCTCGGAAGTCCCCCGGCCTTCTGAGAGGTTTCCTGACAGCCTTCCCGCATGCCTTGAGCATGAACTTGTGGAGGTCCGCGCGGATGTCTTGGATCTGCGCCGGACCCCCCTCCCTGGCGCGCGGAGCGCGCCAGGGGCTGCGCTGGAGGCGCCGCCGGGGGGGCCCAGCGCGGATCCAAGAAATCTGCGCGGAGCGCCAAAAGTTTATGCTTATGGAAATTGTTCTTCTTTGATTATCACTTCCCCCCCTCGCTCGCCGCCGACGTTCGCCGCTTGTGAGGAAGCATCCCTCGTGCGTTGGCAGAACTGGGTTTAGTGGGACCTGCTTTACTGATGTGCACTGAGGGACGCCCCCCTCGTCCGTTCCACTAAGCGGAACTGCTGTCACCCGAAAAAACACGAGCTACGGCAGACATGGTTTAGTGGTTCTGGCCAATTTAAGGGCTCCGAGACCCTACCACTAACCGGGTCCCCTTACCTGGGGTCCTGGCTATACCCGAATCCCCAGCACTGTGGACATCTGCCGCGCCGTCGACTGGCGCCCGCCGCACCAGCGTCGGGCGGCCGCTGCAGGCCACAGGCAGCACGAAGGCACGCCTCCCGAGCCGCTGGCGGGGCTTTCTCTCCCTTGAGAGCCGAGACCAGTCAATTCGTGAACGGACTTGGAATCGGCGAAACATCGCCGATAGATCGGCGATAGGCCTCCGATAGTGAATCCGCACGTTCCTGGGCAGGTTGGGGCTATCGGGGCCCTATCGGCGATCAATGGGAGATTGGGTGTCGATGCATCCCCCCCTATGCCTATCCCCCCCCCCTATCGTTGCCCCTGAGTCTATCATGAGAACGTCCGACATGGGTACGGACAACGTCAGTATGATGCCCAACAGCACATGCTGTCCAAAACCGGCCGCGGGTGCTGCTGCGCAGGCGGCCCTGTGCATCAAATGGGCAACGCCCGTGGCGACGGCGACAGCGAACCCAGTGCATAATCGACAAGACCTGCTGTTGGTGTTCGTACACACTGTTTCCGTACCCAAGTTCGATCGTACCGAGATCAAGCTCCGACACAGCACTGTAGATATCTGCCGCATCTTCGGCCGGTGCCCGCCGCACCAACGTCTACACACTGTTTCCGTACCCAGGTTCGATCGTACCGAGAGCAAGCTCCGGCACAGCACTGTGGGCATCTGCCGCACCTTCGGCCCGTGCCCGCCGCACCCACGTCGGGCGGCCGTTGCAAGCCACGCGAAGCACCGCGCCAGTCCTTGATGGGTAATGAGCTTAACAAGCTTTTCTGGGCAAGGCGAGCCTCGGCCACGAACCGGATCCCCGACCTAGGTCTGAGGAGCGGAGCGAAAATAACAGCCCCTCCTGAACCCAAAGTGTTCCATCATTAAATGAGGGCCAGGCTCATGACAAGGCTGAAATAAATGCACGCCGAAAGAATGCACATCTCAACTTCTTGATTGTAAGGCCGTTCTGATCCTCCCTGGCCTCCCCGCACCCCAACAGAGCGTGGACCTCCCCACGGCAAGCTCGAGCCGTGACGACGTCGGCGTTGGTGTCTGATACCGCGTGGATCGTCCAACCTTGAAGGACTGCGGCTTGCCATCAGCACAAAGGTCAGGAGAGGAAAAAACACACAGACATAATTCATCGTCGACCCCCAGGAAAATCTGGGAAGTGGGGGGAAGGCGAAAACCAAAACAATATCAGAAAATATTGGGAATCCTGGGATTTGTGCGTATTTATTTGTGTGTCCCTGGGCGCCCTTCAAGCGTTCGGCCTTGAGCGCCAGCGCCGGCATCGCCGCTGCGCCAGCGCGGCGCGAGCCTGGCGCACCCAGTTGGGCGGCTGGACGAGCCAGCTCGCTGAGGCTGCGCCACATATTCGGGTCGCCTTCCTCTCCGCTCCACGGAGGCGAGGTCATGGCTCGCATCCGCGCCATCGCTTCCACATTTCTCCAACAGCGTGGCGACGTCGCTGCGCAGAGCAATCATGGAACAACGGGGCTTGTGCTTTGTGAGCAACGAACTCATCCGCGAACGAGGCTCAGAATGGGGACCGATGTCCGTCTGGCGCTTCCCACTACCAGAGCCCGCTATGTAGAGCCAGTGTTCTGACACACTTGAAGGAACGATGAGAAGGTGTGGACGAGCAGGACGAAGACATGAGCAGGGAGGATGCCGAGGATAAGGGGGATGGAGCATGAAGAAGACAAGGAGGGAGGAGTACGGGGAGGATGGGGGAAGAGGATCGTGGGGCGACGAGGAGAACCCGCTGGACCCCCCTGGAATATCGCAGGAACCTTCAAGACCCTCCTCGGAACAGCTCCCCGTGTCAGCATGGTCCGTCATCCTGCTCGCTCCTCCTTACGCTCGCTCCTCATCCTCCGTGGGGGGACCATGGAGGCTGTGTTTTGTTTGTTTATTGTTTTTTGTGTGGCGTGTGTGTGTGTGTGTGTGTGTGTGTGTGTGCGTGTGTTGTTTTTGTTTTTTTTCCACAGTGTTTTTGTTCCCACAGTGTGTGTTTTTTTCCCACAGTCTGTGTGTGTGTGCTTTTTCCACGGAGTGGGGCCGGGAAGCCATGCGCCGCGCGCGCGGTGTCACGGATGGGCGGGGCCGTGTTCAGAGTGGCGCTCTCGCCGCAGCGCCGAGCGCACTCGTCTTCGCAACCGTGCAGCAGCTTCGAGGACGGAGGGCGGCTCCCCTTCACACAGAAGGAAGTCGCCCAGGGCGCCGCGCGCCTTCGCTTCAACAGTCTGGGGCAGAATTCGGAAGTGGAGGGCGGCTCGTTCTCAACATGGAGCTCTCGCCTCAACGCCGCGCACGTTCGTCGTGCACAGTTCGAGCTGGTAACTACAAGGGTTGTGGGCGGCTCCTTTTCAACAATTTGGGTTTTCGCACGAGGGCTCTGGAAATTCCGGGGAACATGAGCTTGAGCAGGTGCCACAGCTGCACGGACAAAAGTTGGGTCCTCTTCATACTTGTGCGTTCGATGCGCCCATGTCAATTTTCAAGGCCAGAAGCTTGAACCGATCGTGCAGCTACACGGGCGGAGGGCGGCTCCTTTTCGAAGTAGGGATCTCGCTTGAGATTCCCTGGGCGCGCATGATCAGAACCGGCATCTTGGGCAGTGCCCGCACGGACTGGGCCGGTCCTTTTTCAAAGAAGGGGTGTCGCCCGACATCGCCTTGAGCTGTACGCTCATAGCTTTGCGCGTTCCTTGATGCTGTCATCGGGCTATACGTCATTCATTTCTAATCGTGCTCATTTCGAAGTGTGCTCCTTTTTAATTCTTCCTGGCCCCCTAGTGGCCAGGAAGAGGCCCAGGATAGAATAATTAGAAATGAAAGGATCCTGCCCCCCAAAACAAATCGAAGAACTCTCGAATCATCAGGCACGAGCAATGTGTACTTCAAGAACGCATGCTAAGGAACGAAAGGGCTCTTCTGGCCACGGCGGGCCTATGCCACAAGCCGGTTCCACGACAGAAGTCTAAGGAGCGGCACGGGCACCAGAGTCCCTGCTGAGCCGAGCGCGTCCCTTATTTCAGCGTCTTGATTGTAAACGCCGAGGGATACAAGGCAGTTCGTTCCTTTTCAGAACGGAGCTCTCGCCTGAATGACAGGCGCATGGGGGCCAGGTCTTTCGAGGGAGTGCTCCTGGAAGGGGAAAGGAAGGCTTGTAGGGGCTGGTGGCGAGGGGGCTGGGGACGGGAGGGTGTATTGCAGCAGCGTTGATGCATATTGGGTTTACTCTGTCCCTCACTTCTCATCCTCCTCCTCTTCTTCCTCTGCCTCCTCCTCCTCATCCTCCTCCTCCTCCTACTCCTACTCCTTCTCCTCCTTCACAGCCTGCGTTCTCGAAGCTCCTGGGCCCCCTCGAAGCCTTCATAATTGTCCAGCTTTCCCTTCCCTTCCTCCTCCTCCTTCTCCTCCTCCGTCTCCTCCTTCTCGCTCTTCTCCTCCTGCGCCTCCTCCCCTCCTTCTCCTCCTCCTCCGCCTCCTCCTCCTTCTCATCTGCCGCCTCCCTTCTTCTTCTTCTCCTCCTCCTCCTCCTCCTCATCCTCCACCTCTTCCTCCTCCTCCTCCTTTCCTTTCCTCCCCTCCCTGAAGACCTTGGCGCCCGACAGAGGCATTCAGAGTGTTCCAAAAACTCCACTTCCTGCTCCTCCCACTCCTGTTCCTCCTTCTCCCTTCCTGCTCCTCCTCCTGTTCCTCCTCCTCCTTCTCCTCCTCCTCCTTCTCCTCCTCCTCCTTCTCAATCCTCCTCCTCCTCCTCCTCCTCTTCCCTCCTCCTCAGAATGTTCAAACAACTCCCCTTCCTGCTCCTCCCACTCCTTCCTCCTGTTCCTCCACCTCCTCCTCCTACTCCTCCTCCTCCTCCCCTCCTACTCCTCCTCCTCTCTCCTCCTCCTCCTCCTCCTCCTCCTCCTCCTCCCCTCTCCACTCCTCCTCCTCCTCCTCGTCCCTCGTCCCTCGTCTTTTGTCTCTCCTTCTGTTCCTCCCCTTCCACCTCCTCCCCCTCCTCCTCCTCGATCACCCTCCTCGCTCCTGCTCCTCCCTGATTAGGCAGCGCCCTTGCAAGCCCCGGGCGGGTCCAGGGTTGGCGTCGGCAAGGGCCCTCGGGTCGACGTCGAGGGGCTCCTTCCACCGCTCCTCTGGAGGGGCAGCCGGGGTCTGGACCGGCTTGGGGCTGCGCAAGGACATAAGACGCCAAGACGGGGTTAAATCGAGGATCTCTGAGATCCAGCGGCTCTGGAGGATATATTTCGGGCGCCGCGGCTTTCTCAGAGCGTTCCGGAACGCTCCGACCAACCCTGGACTACTCGGAAGGCCAGTTCAGGCCAGCTGGGAATTCCTCCAGGGCCGTCTGTACGCAGCCCCAAGCGGGGGTGGGGCAGACACCCAGCTGCTTCAACAAATTGAGACGATCGCTTTGTTCGTCATTTTAGCCCTTTCGAGGCGCCCCAGGCCCGTTAACAACGACTCGGGATGAGACGCCAGCCCTGGAGGAAGGGGCGAGATGTCTGAAGGGGGATCATGTCTCGGAGCAAATGAAGATGGGAAGGGAGGCGAGCGGGGAACCTGGAAGGGATGCTGGATGTATGGGTGGATGGACGCGGAGACATCGGGAGGGAGAGGGCCCGAGGTGGGTTTGAGCTCTCGGGGGTGGAAAAAAGGGGAGGACGCGCCCGGCCGCCGTCCGTCGCCTCCAATCGCTGCCTCGTCACTTCCTCGACACGTGCGGCATCGCAGAGAGTGCACCCCGCAGATGGCACCACACCGCGTGTCCGCCACCGTGCCCCTTGGCACGTCGAGAGTCGTGGCAGACTGCCAGGTGCTGCCCTGGCAGGGCTCCTGTCGTCTTCTTCAGGGCCTCTATACCTCCTCGGGGAGCGCCTCGCTGCGTGCACCAGCAATGCTCCCAGGGGGTCCCTGGGCGGCCATGGCGCCTCCCTGGGGCACTCCAAGGCTTCCAGGACGGCCCAGGAGGCCCCCAAGACGGTCCAAGAGGGCCCCGAGTCGCCGAACGATCGCCCGAAGACGCCCAAGATGGCCTCAAGATGGCGCAAGAGGCTTCCAGGGCGCCCCAACAGGCGGAGGTCTCCCAAGAGGGCCCCCAGAGGCAAACATCATTGGTCTTCCGGACTTTTTTTAAAGATTTCGGCGTTCTCGCCTCTCCGACGCTCCAAGACGGCCCAAGAGGCCCCCCCAAACCACCCCAAAGAGGCCCAATAGGCCTGCAAGAGGGCCCCACGACGGCTCAAGAGGGCCAAAGGGCGGCCTCAAGAGGCGCCCAAGACGGCTCAAGAAGGCCAAAAGGCCAAAAGGGGCCCCAGAGAGGGAGTACGAACCGAAAATCCGAGCCTGAGGCCCCAAGGGACCCCCAGGAGGCCACAATAGGCGCCCAGGAGGCCCCAAGAGGCGCCCAGGAGGCCCCCGAGTGGCCCCCAACAGTCCCCCGAGTGGCCCCAATAGGCTCCCAAGAGGCCCCCAAGAGGCCCCAAAACAGCTCCAAAGAGGCCTTAAAACTGCATCCACGAGGCCCCCGAGAGGCCTCCCACGAGATGCCAACGACGAACATCCACTAGTGGCGGGACTTGCCGCAGGCAGCTGAATCCTGCAGCGCCTGGCTTGCACCACGTAGATTGCACTGCACAGCTTGCAACACATGGGCCGCACCGCATCTTCCACGCCACGCGCACGGCATCCCACAGATCTGCCACCGTGCCTCCGGCACGACGTGCCGAGCCCCAAAGGACCACGGCCGCGCTGCTCCTGCAGCCGGGACTGCTGCAGCCAAGACTGTAAATTCTTGAGGGCCCGCACCGCCGGCTTCCCGGGCCTGTCCGCACATGGGCCCGGGTGGCTCCCGCGAGCTTCCAGGGTGCCTAACTGCGGCTCCTCTGGACGCCGTGCCACACAACGGGCCAAGACGGCTCCGAGAAGCCCACCCTCGAGCGTGCACGAGGCCTCAGGGACGTCCCCAGGGCTTCCCGAGGCGCCCGCGAGGACCTCCCGACGGCCTCCATGGGCGCTCCGAGAGGCCTCCGGGAACACTCCCCAGAGGGCCCGGAGAGGTAACACTCATTGCCTTCCCGAGGGTGCTCGCAGGGACGTCTCTGCCTCCTCGGGTTCCCGACGCTCCCGGACCGCCCAAAGGGGCCCCCACGAGAATTCCAAGACGGCCCCCCGAGGCCCCCCAGGAGGGTGCCGAGGCGGCCCACGAGGCCTCCAGGATGGCCCAGGAGGCCCCCTCTGACGCCCACGAGGGGTGTCTCGGAGGAGGAACACAGGCCGGCATTTCGGGATCTCCGCCTCCACCAGGGGCCTCCAAGAGGTCAGGAGATGCTCCCAAGATGCCCCCAAGAGGCCCCGAGAGGCCCCCACGAGGCCCACAGGAACCCACACGAGGCCCGCCGAAGGCCCCCCAAAACACCGCACGAAAGCCGTGGGAAATCCAATCAGAGAGCAGAAGCAAGGTAACGACCAGCAGAGAGCAGCATCGGAGAAGATCACCATCAGAAAAACGGCGACGAATATTGCCGACAGGCCAGGGAACAGCCCACCAGAGGGACTCGAGCCTGATCCAGGACACATGACTCGCAGCGCAGGCAAGGTGGCGAGATAGGCCGAAGGCCATTTGATACCAACACACAGACTGCACATTGAGAACGCGAAGACCCATACCCTGATGAGCCGGATCGGCTAAGGCGCCGGCTGGACAATCTGTATGCGAAGCAGCCAAGTTTGGGGGGAAAGGGCATTCACCATACGTGTTCCTCCTATTCCCTCGTCCTCCTTTTCCTCGTCTTCATATTTCTCCTGATTCGTATTCCTCTTCCTCCTCTTCCTTCCCTCTCCTACTCCCCCTTCTTAATCCTGTCCTCCTCGTGTTCTTCCTCCTCATCCGCCTCTTCTTCTTCCTCCTCCTCATCCCTCTTACTCTCTCCTCTGCCTGCTCCTTCTCTTCCCCCCTCTGCCCTCCATTCATCCTCCCAACTTTCCATCACCTCTGCCCTCACTCCTTTCCCCTTGGCACACACACACACACCCTCCACTACCCTGCCTCTTGTCCTTCTCTCTGAACTCCCCCTCCTCCCCTTGGCCCGTCGCCCTTTCCTCTGCCCTCACCCTTGCCCTCCCCCTCCCTCTCACCGCCCCTCCCTCTCTTCTCGGCTCATGCCCTCCTGGGAGGACCCCAGAGGCCTCCAAGGAGGCAAAAAGGCCTGGGGCACACCAGAACGTCTGCAAACTTCAGTGACTTTATACACATATAAGGTGTGTAGATGACAAGTACATGAAGTGTCTGTAGACATGTACACATAACTCCTGATCAACGGCAGAGCGGCCAGCTGGTGCTCTCAGTCGCCCTCTTCTCTTCTCAACGCAGTGTCTTCCTTCCCTGGGCGTCCCCGAATCGACGTGTGGAGACGGGGGCGGCCTGGGCCAGGCGCCGAGAAAGAAGACCTCAGCCCGCGGCGACCCGCCCGTGGCGCCCGAAACCGCCATGGGCCATGGGCCTTCCCCAGGCAAGGGACGCAGCGAGCGTGGATCGGAGCAGGGCCAGTTGAGACAGAGACCACCCTCCCGCCCAGCCCAAGTCCGCCCGCGATCGGTCCCCGGACCCTCCTCGGGGTCCACTCCGACCCGTTCTTCGGCGCGCACCCAGCCGTGGGGACGAGAGGCCTCCAGGATGCCCAAGATGGACGAACAGCGCTGAATCAGGGAGGGCCGCCGCTGTCTCGGCTGGCCCTCCTCCGAGCCGAGCCCTCGAGCCTCGTAGGCCGACACGTTGAACTTGCGCGTGCATCCGGCGTAGTTCATGTACCGTATCTTGCCGAACACCTTCCGCTCCGTCCTGGGCAAGGCCCCTGTCGGAGGTTGCCAGATGTGGTCCTGGCCCAAGGAATCCCCAGCCTGTCGCCTCTGCTGGAGTCCCCATGGCTCCCTGGGGCCTCGCGAGGGGTCCGCTGAAGGCCAAACGGGCCTCGCGGGAAAGCCGGGGAACCCTCGGGCCGAGGTCACCGTTGGCAGCACCCGGCCTCCTGCGCCCCCCTGGGACTTCCACGCTCTGGGCCCTGCCCATCATCTCCTCCTCCTCCTCCTCCTCCTCCTCCTCTTCCTCCCGTTCCTCCCCCTTCCCTTCCTCTTCCTCTCCTCCTCCTCCTGCTCCTCCTCCTCCTCCTCCTCCTCATCGCTCCTTCCCCTCGGTCGGTCGGTCGGGTACTGTGGACTTCAAGTTCAATGCAGACGATTCTGGCTCGGGTGAAGCAAGGACGAGTGGAGAGGAGAGGGGGACACAGAGCAGTGAAGGTGGGCCCTTTAGCCAACGACGCCGTCGACACCTTCTGTGTTGCAGGGAAGGAACGGGTCCAGGGGAACCTCGAAGACCTCGAGAGCCGACTCCAGCTCGGTCTGTGCTCTCCCTCCCCCGCCACACCACCTCCTCCTGCTCATCCTCCTCCCCCAGAGGCCTCCAGTTCTTCCCCCCCCCACACCCCGCCTCCCGCGCCTCTTCTTATTCTTCTTCTGCGCTTCCTCCTCCTGTTCTTCTTCTTGTTCTTCTTATTATTATTATTGTTATTATTATTATTATTATTATTAGTATTATCAGTATTAGTATTGTTATTGCAATTGATGTTGTTAGTGTTATTTTTATTGTTGTTAGTATTATTGTTGATATTCTTATTATTCTTACTACTACTATTATTATGATTATAATTGTTATTATTATTATCTTTATTATTATCATGATCACTACACTTGTTATCATTCTTGTTAACATTCGTATTTTTCCTGTTCGTGCTCTTCTTTCTCTTCCCCTTCTTCGTCTTCTTCTTATTCTTCCTCTTCGTGCTCTTCTTCGTCTTCGTCTTCTGCTTCTTCTTCTTGTTGTCCTTCTTCCTCCTCCATCCCCCTCGGCCGAGAACTGCGTGGGCCGCGGCCGCGGGCGGCTGGCTGGCAGAAGCGGGCACGGATAGAAGGCGGCGGGCCAGGGCCCTGGGAAAGCGCGCCCCCCCCTCCGCCGCATGAGGTCTGCGAGCGTGGCGCCGGAGGACTCTCAGATCGGAACGTATGGGGGGGAAGAGCGAACGAACGAACAAGCCTCGGACCCAGCTGTCTGGTCTACTTACCCTGGGATCTGGCTGAGATGGTCTCTCTCTCTCTCTCTCTCTCTCGCGCAACATATATATGTATATATATATATATATAAAGATATAACCGAACACTTCGCGGCGAGGGCCTGGTGCCGCGTGGGGTGGGGGACGAGGGCGAGGAGGACGAGGTGGGGGAGGAAACAGATGCCCCTCCCTCCTCCTCCTCATCCTCCTCCTCCATTCCTTTTTCCTTAGATAACTTCCCCCTGTCGCACTCCGAAGCTAGTTCTTAGGGCGGGCCGGGCGTCTCGCCTGTGACTTCCTCACCGTTTATTCCCCAATCAGAGCTTGCCTCTGTAGGGGTCCTAGCGGACTCATATAATTAGGTTAGGTTTGTCGCCGATTTTCGCTGCACGCCCGGGTGCCCGGGTGCCGGGGGGTGCCCGGGGCCCAGGTGCCCGGGCGTGCCCTATAGCCCAAAGCCCTATAGCCCTATAGCCCAATTGCCCAATAGCCTTATAGCCCTACAACTCTATAGCCCTATAGCTTTATAGCCCTATAGCTCAATAGCCCTATAGCCCCCTATAGCCCTGATTGGGTTTTTCTCCGGTATCATGAATGTGAACATTAAAAGCATGGGAGCAATTTCACAGATGGAAGGCGGGTGGTTGTCGAAATGTGGCTCTCGCCTTCGCGCCGCGAACACTCGTTATAATTGAACTACCGAGGAACCCCACATACTTATATTATGGCTGGAGTGATGATAACCTCCTCCTCCTCCTCCTCCTCCTCCTCCTCTCCCCCTCGCCATTGATATACTAACCAGGATGCCCCGATTTGGCATCTAGGTCTCCGATACGCCGTGGCAGCGATCAAGCAACCGAACCGACTGGCTGCTCTGCAAGCCCGCTGGGCCGAGAACATTCCCATACCGCCTCGGCGACCCAGTGTTGCAGTGCGCAACGAGCCCATCGACAGCGCCCCGGACAATCGGCTCGGATAGCGGCCCCGCTCAGGGACCACCCCCTGCGCACCTCCTACGGTGTCGGGAAAGTGCCGCTCCTGCTATGCCCTGGACGACCGGCTCGGATAGCGGCCGCGCTCAGGGACCACCTCCTGCGCAGCCCCTACGGTGTCAGGAAAATGCCACTCCTGCCATGCCCTGGACGACCGTCTCGGATAGCAGCCGCGCTTCAGGACCACCTCCTGCGCACCCCCTACGGTGTCGGGAAAATGCCACTCCTGCAATTCCCTGGACGACGGGCTCGGATAGCGGCCGCGCTCAAGGACCACCCCCTGCGCACCTCCTATGGTGTCGGAAAAGTGCCACTCCTGCTATGCCCTGGACGACGGGCTCGGATAGCGGCCGCGCTCAGGGACCCCCCCTGCGCACCTCCTATGGTGTCGGGAAAGTGCCGCTCCTGCTATGCCCTGGACGACAGGCTCGGATAGCGGCCGTGCTCAGGGACCACCCCCTGCGCACCCCCTACGGTGTCGAGAAAGTGCCACTCCTGCCATGCCCTGGACGACGGGCTCGGATAGCGGCCGCGCTCAGGGACCACCCCCTGCGCAGCCCCTGTGGTGTCGAGAAAGTGCCACTCCTGCCATGCCCTGGACGACCGTTTCGGATAGCGGCCGCGCTCAAGGACCACCTCCTGCGCACCCCCCATGGTGTCGGAAAAATGCCACTCCTGCTATGCCCTGGACGACGGGCTCGGATAGCGGCCGCGCTCAGGGACAACCCCCTGCGCCCCCCCTACGGTGTCGGGAAAGTGCCACCCCTGCTATGCCCTGGACGACGGGCTCGGATAGCGGCCGCGCTCAGGGACCACCTCCTGCGCAGCCCCTACGGTGTCAGGAAAATGCCACTCCTGCCATGCCCTGGACGACCGTCTCGGATAGCGGCCGCGCTCAGGGACCACCTCCTGCGCAGCCCCTATGGTGTCGAGAAAAAGCCACTCCTGCTATGCCCTGGACGACAGTCTCGGATAGAGGCCGCGCTCAGGGACCACTCCTGCGCAGCCCCTACGGTGTCGAGAAAACGCCACTCCTGCCATGCCCTGGACGACCGTCTCGGATAGCGGCCGCGCTCAAGGACCACCTCCTGCGCACCCCCTATGGTGTCGGAAAAGTGTCACTCCTGCTATGCCCTGGACGACGGGCTCGGATAGTGGCCGCGCTCAGGGACCACCCCCTGCGCACCCCCTACGGTGTCGAGAAAATGCCACTCCTGCTATGCCCTGGACGACCGTCTCGGATAGCGGCCGCGCTCAGGGACCACCTCCTGCGCAGCCCCTATGGTGTCGAGAAAGTGCCACTCCTGCCATGCCCTGGACGACCGTCTCGGATAGCGGCCGCGCTCAGGGACCACCTCCTGCGCAGCCCCTATGGTGTCGACAAAGTGCCACTCCTGCCATGCCCTGGACGACCGTCTCGGATAGCGGCCGCGCTCAGGGACCACCTCCTGCGCACTTCCTACGGTGTCGAGAAAGTGCCACTCCTGGCATTCCCTTGACGACCGTCTCGGATAGCGCCCGCGCTCAGGGACCACCTCCTGCGCACCTCCTATGGTGTCGGAAAAGTGCCACTCCTGCTATGCCCTGGACGACGGGCTCGGATAGCGGCCGCGCTCAGGGACCACCCCCTGCGCACCCCCTACGGTGTCGAGAAAATGTCACTCCTGCTATGCCCTGGACGACCGTCTCGGATAGCGGCCGTGCTCAAGGACCACCTCCTGCGCAGCCCCTCTGGTGTCGACAAAGTGCCACTCCTGCCATGCCCTGGACGACCGTCTCGGATAGCGGCCGCGCTCAGGGACCACCTCCTGCGCACCCCCTATGGTGTCGAACACGGCGCTCAGTGACCACCAACAACGCACTCCCTCTGGTGTCGAGAAAGTGCGATGCCTGCCCTACCCTGCGCATCCTACACGTGCGTGGTGTGTATGGCGTGTCATGTGCGCCGTGCTGTGCTGTGCTGAGCTGTGCTGTGCTGTGCTGTGCCGAGCTGAGCTGTGCTGAGCAGCGCTGTATTGTGCTGCGTCGCGCTGTGTTGTGAAGTGTGGTACGCGTGTCTCATGTACGTGCCGTGCAGGTGTTGCGCGTGGGTGAGGGAGTGTATGTGTGTATGTGTGTTTGTGTCTGTGTGTGTGTGTCTGTGTGTATGTGTCTGTGTCGGTGTGCCTGTGTATGTATGTATGTATGTATGTATGTATGTATGTATGGATGGATGGATGGATGGATGTATGCATGTATGTATGTATGTATGTATGTATGTATGTATGTATGTCGCGTCTGCCACGCTTTGCGGGAGAGGGAGGTGAGGGAGGTGTGTGCGGGTGTGAGACGCGGGTGCGACGCGGCAGGGAAGAACACCATAACCTCACGAAACATGTGGGGAACACGTTGCAATAATTTCACGGATTGAAGGCGGGTGGTTTTCAACATGTGACTCTCGCCTTCGCGCCGCGCACATTCGACTTCAGCATTTGCAAGAGTTTCACGCGTTGACGGCAATTCCATTTCAACATGCGGCCCTCGCGCACATTCGTTTTAGACACTCGCAAAAGTTTCACGGATTCCCATGATCAACGTGTCAAAATTTGTGTTTTGGAAGGATTTAGGATTATGCGGGTGCAGCACTTATATTGATTCGCGGTGTTGGAATTCCCCAAATGACGTCCTGACACGATTCGAAATCGTCAGGACGCAGTCAGGTTGACCCGTGGCGTGGAAATCCCGAGAACATTGTTCTGGCATGCTTAAAGGTCTTCAAAGAGTTGTCTTCCAACGAGGCAGTTCCCTCAATGGAAACGAACCGTTGTAGGGGCCTGCGAAGAGGGAGCTTGGAGGGAGGATTAATTTCAACATCGTTGCTGACTCTGTGGGTTTACACTGGTCCTCCTCCTCCCCCTCCCCCTCCTCCTCCTCCTCACCCATTCGTTTTCCTTATTCCTTAATCAGAGGTTGCCTCTGTAGGGGGTCCTAGCGGATTTATATGGTTAGGTGAGGTACGTCACCGATTTCTGCGGCCCGCCCACGTGCCCGGATGCCCGGGTGCCCAGGTGCCTTATAGCCCTATAGCCTTTTAACCCTATAGCGTTATAGCCTTATAGCTCTATAGCCCCATAGCCCTATAGCCCAATAGCCCTGTAGCCCAATCGCCCTGTAGCCATCTAGCCCTATAGCCCAATAGCCCTATAGCCCCATAGTCCTATATCGCTATAGCCCCATAGCACATTAGCCCTGCAGCCCCATAGCCCTATATCCCTATAGCATATACCCTTATAGCCCTATAGTCCTATAGCCCTGTAGCACTACACCACTATATGCCTATAGCCCTATCGCCCCATATAACTATATCCCTTTAGTCCTATGGTCCTATAGCCCTATAGCCTGATAGACTTATAACCCTATATCCCTATAGCCCCATAGCCCCAGGGCCCCATAGACCCGTAGCCCTATAGCCCTACAGCCCTATGGCCCTATAGCCGTATAGCGCTATAGACGTACAGCCCTACATATCCATAGCTCTATAACCCCATCACCGTATAGCCATGACACATATTGGATTGTTTTTTCCCCTGGTATCCCCCTGCCGCACTCCGAAACCTAGTTTTTAAGGCGGGGCGGGCGTTTCGCCTGAGAACTCCTCACAATTTATGACTCTGGTGGAGGGCGGCGGTGGAGGGCGGGTGGTTGTCAACATGTGGCTCTCGCCTTAGCGCCGCGCGCATGCGTTATAACAAGTTGCAAGAGTTTTGCGGATTGAATGGTTTTCAACATGTGGCTCTCGCCTTAGCGCCGCGCACATTCGCTATAACAAGTTGCAAGAGTTTCGCGGATTGAGGGCGCTTGATATTCAAACTGTGGCTCGCCTTAGCGCCGCGCACATTCGTTTTGAGAATTTGCAAGAGGTTCACGGAGTGAGGGCAGTTCTTTTTCAACATGTGGCTCTCGCTTCAGCGCCGCGCACATTCGTTCCAAACAATTGCAAGAGTTCCACGGATTCCCACGACCAGCGTACCAGACATGGTGCTTGGGAAAAATCACGATTATGCGGGTGCAACTGTTATATTGGCTCGGGGTGTTGAAGTGCCCGAAATGGCGTTCTGGCACGATTCGAGATCGTCAGGACGCATCAGTCAGGTTTATCCGTGGCGCGGAAGTCCCGAGAACAATGTGTTGGCATGCTTCAAGTTCTTCAGACGGTTGTCTTCCAACGACGCAGTTCTTATGGGCATGAACCGTTGTAAAGGGGCCTATGAAGAGGGAGCTTGGAGGGAGGATTAATTCCAACAACGTTGATGAATCATGGGTTTACACTGGTCCTCCTCCTCCTCCTCCTCCTCCTCCTCCTCCTCCTCCCCCTCCTCCTCCTCCTCCTCGTCCTCCTCCTCCTCCTCCTCCTCCTCCTCCTCCTCCTCCTCCCCCTTCCCCTCCTTCTTCACACCCCCTCCTCCTCCGAGTGTCCCCCTCCGTCTCCTCCTCCTCCTCCTCCTCCTCCTCCTGCTCTTCCTCCTTCTTGCCCTCCTTGTCTTCCTCCTCTGCCCTGGAGCGCCTCCGATGTGCCAGCCGGTAGAAGAAGCGCTATGGTAACGCACTGTGAGGGCCCCCTCCCTCCAGGTCGCCATCTGCGCGCCTGCCTGGCCCTGCCACATGCAGACCCCCCTATCACAACCTCTGGCTCCCGAGCCGCTCTTGCTCGGGGCGGGTGCGTGCTCAGAAGAGCGCGCGGGCACAGTCCATCCCATGTCGTGGATGCCCATGACGCACCTTTGTGAGAAGGCGAGAAGGAGGGATGCAGGAAGGATAATGCAGGAGGTAGGGAGCAGGGAGGAAGAGGAGGAGGCCGATGGGGGAGGACGAGGAGGAGAAGGAGGAGGAGGCGGAGGAGGAGGAGGAGAAGGCCGGAGCAGGAGCTGGAGGAGGATGACGAGGGACGAGGGAGAGGCGTCGGAAAAGAAGGGAGGATTATATAGTGAAAGGAGGTTGAGAAGAACGAGGCACGGCAAGACGCATCTGTGGAGGATCCAAAAAGCGGCCGCAGCTAGCGGCAGCAGCGACATGCGGGAAAGTGTGTCTGCGCGAAATATTTGAAGCAGTGCCCAGCGATGAACAGGAGGAGGGGCCGAGGAAAACAAGGAGGAGGATCACTCCTCCTCAACATCGCCCCCCCGTCGTTATCCCACTCCTCCCCCCTCCTCCTCCTCCTCCTCCCCCTCCTCCTTGCCCTGCTTCCCCGCCTCTTCTCCCCATCCCTCTTTCTTATGAATAAATCTGAAGGGGCCCCGGGACACACAAATCAATACACACAAATAACAGGATTCCCAGTATTTTCATGTATTTCTGGGATTTTGTCTTCCCCCTCCCACTTCTCATATTTTCCAATATTTTCCTGGGGTCGACGATTCATTGTGTCTGTGTGTCTCTCTCCTGAAAATGGGCTGCCCGAACGACTGGACGTGTCCGTAGGTTGGGCTGGGCGTTTTTGTTGAGGCTCCCTGTCGACCAGCTACCCTGAAGCTGAGAAGCTCCAACAACCAGAAAAGGTCAGTGGTTTTCAAACTGTGGCTCTCGCTTCAGCGCAGCGCACATGCGATTTTCTGGCTCGTCAATTACAAGGATGCAGGGCCAGTGGTTTCAAACATTCGGCTCTCGCCTCCACGGGCGAATGTATTTGACTTGAACATGTCCGACGGCTGCAAGGATGACCTGGCTGTCTCCGTAGTGCGGCTCTCGCCTTGGCGCCGCGCGCACTCATTGAAACGCTCCCCAACACTTTCAGACATGTGGATGCCGTTTCGTTTTCACCACGCGGCTCCCGCTGGATAGTGCCCCAGTCTCTACGACCCCAAACTCCACGATGTGCAGCACTTGCAGGGCTGGATGGCAGCTTCTTTTCAACATATTGAAGCTCTCAATGGAGGCTTCCGCGAGGGATGCTCATTGTGAAAACGCGGGGCTATCGCTGGACGCTTCCTGGGACTTCAGCATCCTGCCTTGTCCAATCTCTCTTTTCACATCAAAGATGGACGGCCGCTGTGGAGGGGGCCCAGGGGCACACACATAAATACACACACACATCCCAGAATCCCCGATACTTCCGCACACTTTCTGGATCTCCTCCTCCTCCTCCTCCTCCTCCTCCTCCTAGCGAACAGGGTCGGCGGCATGGGCCGTAGGGCCTTCGCAATAAAGGGGTCGGGGCGGAGCTGGCAGCTGCTGGGAGCGGGGAGGGGGGCGCGTGCGGGGTACAGGAGTCGGGGCGGAGGGACCATTGGAGGCCTGGAAATGGACACCAACACCAACACGGGGGGTTGCTTCCACAGGGGGAAGATGATCCTAGATCTCGGTGTTGATGGTAATACTTCGGCACCCTTGGAAACCATAATATTACCACCATCACCGAGAACGGGATCTTCTTCCCTCGGTGGAGGCACACCGCCGATATTGGTGTAAGGCTGCAGCGCGGGGCGGTGCCGTGCGTGCGGGGCAAAGAAAGCGGGCTGGACGGAGCGCGGGTCTGCTGGGGAACGGGGGAGCTGTGATGCCTGGTCGGTGCAAAAGAGCTGTGCCGTACGTGAGGGTTAAAAAGGGTCCAGGCGGAATGGGCGCGGGGCTGCTGGGGGCGGGGCTAACTGGTCGGGGCGGAAGGCCTGCGCCGTGCGCGTGCGGAATAGAGGGGTGGGGGCGGAGGGGGCGGGTGTGTGGCGCAAGGCGGTGCCCTGCGTGTAAGCAGGTCGGAGCGTGAGGGGGCGCGAGGCTGCTTGAAGCGGAACGGAGGTGGCCGAGCTGCGGCGCGGGGCGGTGTCGTGCGTGTTAAATCCCACCAGCCCTTTGGGCGACAGGTGGTCTAACGTTGACTTTCTTTCCTCTTCCAAGAGCCCCCTCTTCCCCTTCGGGGAGGGGTTCACCCCTCCCCCTCCCCCAGCCCCTGGACCTGGACGGGGGGTTTCGCGAGGTGGCAGAGGGCCCCTTTCATGTCAGGATGGCTCCAAGATGGCCTCAGAGAGCCCAAGATAGCCTCCAAGATCGCTCAAGATAGCCTAACATGGCTCAAGAAAACTAACAACATGCTTCAAAGAGGCCCAAAGAGGGCCACAGGACGGTTACAGGTACTTTCAGAGCTCCCTCGGGCCCCCTCGAGAAGCCAAAGTCCTTCAAACACCTCAGGAAAGTCAATGATTGTTGCCTTCTCACCTTTTCGCTTCCGATGCGCTTTTGAGGCCTCTACATGGCCCCAAGGTGGCCCAAGAAAGCTCCAAGAGGGGTCCTAGAGGCCCCCAATACGGCCCCAAGAGCGCCCAAGATCGCTCCAAGAGCGCCCGAAGAGGGCACCAAGAGGCGATTTTGATGACCCCGGAGGGGGAGGCATATCGAGGACCCCCCCTCCTTTGATCGATGGTCTCCAAGACGGTCCCAAGAGGCGCTCCATAGCTCCCAAGAGGGCCCCAAGAGAACGCCAAGAGAGCCCCAAAAGAGCCCCAAGAGTGCCTCAAGACGCCCCAAAAGAGCCCCAAGAGGACCCCAAGACCCCCAAAGAGCCCTAAGAGGGCTATACTATGCCCCACAATAATTTCAAGAGGACTTCAATATCCCCCCAGACAGCCCCGTAGCTTCAAGAAGACCTCCGATGCTCCAATTTACCCTCTGGTTGCCTGCTGCCCCAAACTCCCAGAGAGTACCAGCAGCAGCAGCAGCAGCAGCAGCAGCAGCAGCAGCAGCAGCAGCAGCAGCAGCCGCAATAATACCTCTAGATGGTTCCATGAGTCCTCGTCCGCGTCATCCTCATCCTAGTCCTCGTCCTCCTCGCCCTCCTCGTCCTCATCCGCGTCCTCGTCCTCCTCGTCCTCCTCGTCCTCATCCTCCTTCTCCTCCTCCTCCTCCTCCTCCTTCTACTCTTGGTTGCTCGCTTTGTTCCCCTGGATGTGTCTCTCCGTCCCTTTTTCCCGTCAGGTCTCGTGGGCAAGGCTTCCGAATGGGCTGGTGGGGATATGCGAAGCGTGGATCATAAGAAAAACCGGGGCGGAAGTGGCGGGAGGGGGCGCGGGACTGCCGGGAACCTGGGAGCGCGGTAGCGGGATTCATAAAGTGTGCGGTGATGCGTGTGGGCGGGAGCTGCGTGGAAGCGGCGCGTCTGGGGGTTATGGAGCGGGCTGGATCGTGCGTACGGCATACAATTTTTGGAACGCTAGACACAAGGAAGACCAGTATACACATGCTAGGCTTCTAAACGGGTATTAGAAGGGGGTTCTGGATGGCTATTGGGGAGGAAGGGGAGGAAATGCGAAGATGGAGGAGGGAGCGGAAGAGGAGGGAGGTGGGGGTGACTGGGTTTCTTCGGGGATGAGGGAAGAGGATGGGGTATGATCGTTTCTGGTTGTTGCCAGAGGGTCTAAGGGGTCTGGAAGGCTTTTCAGCAGGAGGAGGAAGTGAAGGATTTCTCGCTTTACACGGACCGTGCCCTGACGATTGGTGACGCCAAGGAGCCTGCCCCTGGAGGGCAGAAGAGTGAACCCGCGGTGGCCCACGCGAGTGCGAGAGGCCAGCGAGGCCACGAGCCCAGTCGAATCGCCAGACGCCGTGGAGCTCGAAGCAGAGGGGCCTCGCCCTCTTCGAGGGAGTGGGCCTCCCAGACCTGCTGGCGCTGCCCGCCAGGTTGCACCCCCTTGCTCATTGGGAGGGGAAGAAGCCTGGGACGAAGAACCTGGGACTGTGGGCTTGCCTCAAGCCCTCCTGCCACATGGGAGTGTGCACGACGACGCGCTGCGACGCTGCGTTGCGACAAGTCTTTGCTGGAGGGCGAGCTCGGCCGGTTCCCCCGCCACAGGGGCGAGGGGGTCGGGTGCCTCGGGTGTCGCATCCTCGCCAGGCACAAGGTCGGCCTCGATCTGGGCATCTGCTGCCCGAGGGTGCTTCCCGCGCGTGATGCGGGACCAACCGTCGTCACTCTTCCGAAGAAGCCCGCGGTTGCGCATTCACCGAGGAGAGCCGAAGGGGCCCAGGGTTGTGCTGGCCTTGCAAGAGACGCGAGCAAATCAAGGGACGATTCGTTGGAGCACAGGAACGAAACCAAATTGTGACCCCGAGAGCTACCCTTCGGATGGCCCCGGGAACGCGTCCAGAGCACCCCGAGGCAAAAGGGCGGTCATCTTATCGCTTGTACCTGAAACAGGTGGAGCATTTCCAGTACCTGCGATGCCACACCCAGTCGTGGTCCTGGGCAGAGGCTGCGCTCGACTGCTGCGTTGGCTTCCTGGAGAGCTCCACTCCGTTGCGGGCGAGTCTGGGCCACAGGTGCAGGAGCCTCGCTCCGAGGCGTACTGCAGACTTAGCTGCTCGAGCCTTCCATGTCAAGGTGCCTCCCTCGCTCGCAGATGTCTGAGGGTGCAGACTCAAGCCCATCTTGGCCGCCCTGCCGGCGGCATCACTTACCACTTCGAGCACTCTGGTCGTCGTGGACGTGTCCGTCCAGAACATGAGCCTTCACCTTACCGAACTCCCACCAGTGGGTCTCCCAGACAGGAACACCTTCAACCCAGACAGGGCCTCTTGTAGAAAGGCTGGGTGTCTCGGGGGGGTGCTCCTAGCACGCGCGGCGTCGAGACAATCGGAGTGCCCCCGACACTTCCCAGCCATGCATGGAGCAGCGACCCCGAGGGTCGCAGAGTCCCGGGCCTGACCAGTTTTTGGGCAGATGGGCACAGCAAGGCCTAGAAGTAGCACGAGCACATTTCCATGTCTCATCGTGGGCTGTACCCCAGCTTTCTCTATCTACGTCTCCTGCGAGATTCGTCTCGCGACTTCCATCCATGAGTGTAGCTTCAGAAGCAGCCGTGCCCCCCCCCCTCTCGCGGTCCTGCTCCCGGATGCCACGCGCGCCTCCCCCTTGCCTCGGGCGAGGTTCAAACTGCCACTTGGGTGAGGGAAGATACCCTTGTAGTGAGCAGACATTCCTGGCGAACCTCGCTGTGAGAGATCTCTTTGGGAGCTTTCTCTGGGCTTCACTATCCACAAGAGCGTCTCTCTCATCCTGCGCGGCCGAACATTGCCGCATCCTATGGGACATGGAGCCGGGAGCAGAGCGTCAGAGCGCGCAAATATCGTCAGACAGCTGGTATCCTGTTTGGATCGCGCGGTCTTCCGACCAAGCTGTACCACAACTAAGCACACGTTATGCAACCTGTCTCGTGCGCGGAGTACTTATTCGACCGAAGCTCGTGAGAGACAACGTCGAATTACAGCCTGCACTCAAGGTCCTGGGACTTGCCTGCTCTGGAGCTCGCGCAAAGCAACTTCCCTTCAATCACTCTTGATGGAAGAAAGGGACAACGAGGTCATGCCCAAATTTTACCAACATCATTTTTGAGCTCCGCGAAGCTCAACCTTCTCCACCTCCGTTTTGTTGTTCCCAGCGATCGGTTCTCACGCCTTCCTCAATAAATCGAGCTCCAGGGGGTACTTGAACATCTTTCACTGATTAAACTTCACCCCCACAACGCAACGAACTACTGGAGCCACGGAAGGAAACCAACACGGGACGGACCCGAGGATGTGGAAGGAGGTGAGACTTCGCTGGCCTAGCGAAAATTTGAGGACTCCACCCAATGAACGTCTCAACCCGGCCAACTTGTAACCTCACGTGCCGTGCACCTCCGACGCATACGTCCCACCCCCCGGGGAGGGGACCTGCAGAAGATATACGCTTACAAAGGCACTGCCCAAGAACAATTCGGCACCTGCGAGGGCGCTGGACGCGCTTCTTGAAAACAATACCTATACGACCACCCTTCGGGTGATAAGGAGGTTCGGGGGGGGGAGGAACCAATGTCTCAATCGATCGGTCTCACTATCGATCTCACTATCGGTGCCGCTCGATCGATCTCGCTCGATCGATCTCACAATCGATCTCACTCGATCTATTTCACCCGATCGATCTCACAATCGATCTGACTATCGATCTTACAATCGATCTCACTATCGATCTCACAATCGATCTCACGATCGATCTCTCATTCGGTCCCACGATCGATCTCACTATCGATCTCACAATCGATCTCACGCTCAAGGTCATCATCACCACCATCATCAACATCATCGTCATCAACGTCATCAACATCATCATCACAATCATCATCATCGTGACACCATCATCATCATCATCACCTCATCCCTATCAACATCAGCATCGACCTCATCACCATCATCATCATCATCATCGGGGCACCATCATTGTCACCATCATCTTCATCAACGTCATCATCATCATCACTGGGACACCATCATCGTCATCATCATCGGAACACCACCGTCATCATGAACCACATCATCATCAACGTCATCATCATCATCATCATCATCGGAACACCATCATCATCACCAGCATCATCAGCAACACCATCATCACCATCATCGTCATCGGGACACCATCATCATCGTCACCATCATCATCATCACCATCTTCATCATCATCATCACTATCGGGACACAGTCATCATTATCATTATCAGCATCATCATCATCATCACTATCATCGGGCCACCATCATCAAACTCATCATAATCCTCATCAACATAAGAATCATCACCATGACACCATCATCGTCATCATCATCAACAGCATCATCACCATCATCATCATCATCATCATCATCATCATCATAATCATCATCGGGACACCATCATCATCATCAGCATCATCAACCTCATCACCATCATCATCATCGGGGCACCATCATCATCATCATCTTCATCATCATCATCATCATCTCATCATCATCGACATCATCAGGATCATCATCACCATCACCATTATCATCATCATCATCATCGGGACACCATCATCATCAGCAACATCACCATCATAAACATCAACCTCATCGGGGCACCATCATCATCCCCACTATAACAATCATCATCAACATCGTCAACATCATCATCATCATCATCGGAACACCATCATCACCATCACCATTATCATCATCAATCATCATCATCATCATCATCGGGACACCATCATCATCATCATCGTCATCATCATAATCATCATAATCATCATCATCATCATCATCATCATTAGCATCATCATCATCATCATCATCATCATCATCATCATCATCATCATCATCATCATCATCATCGGGACACGGACGGGACACCGGCGGGACACCGCGCGCCACTGGCCCCCGGACAAGAATCATTTGGTCCGGACGCGCCTCAGCCGGAGGCGGGACACCGGCGGGACACCGCGCGCCACCGGCCCCCGGACAGGAATCATTTGGTCCGGCCCCGACTCAGCCAGAGGAGACTTTCTTCTCGCCCGCCCACGCAGCTTTGCCTCGCCCGCACGCGCGGCACGCACGAACACGAAACCGAAACCGATTTCCCGGTAGGGGGGCTCTCCGTTCCACTTCGATCTTACCCCCTCACCTCCGATACCGCTTGCGAAACTTTATTCCTCCATCTCCTATATTCTTTGGTTTTCCCCCCGTATCAGCCATCCCAAGAAACACAACGCTGCTCGTATCGTGCGCCTTGCCCAGCAAGCCCTCGAGAAGACCCCTGATCTTGGACCGTGTCGCTTGGGAGGAGCACGTGACTGACACTATATCCTCTGATGCGAGGGCTTCCGTGCCTACGGAGAAAACAGAGTGCAATGGGATGCTCCATCCATGACTCGGTGACGTGCGAAGAATGCGAAGGCCCTGTCGCCTGAAACCCGTAACCATCGAGGTGCATGCTGAAAGACTTCTGAACACACTGGGGCAACATGTCCTTGGACGGGGTGGTGTAGGCTCTCAAAAACGATGTAACCACCGAACCACCAACTACAACACCGCTGACAACAAACAGCGGGCCCTTGACCAGACCCGTGTTGCTCATAAACCTCTGACCTCGGCAGGCCGCCATACAAACTCGAGACACCTGCCTAGGGAAGGAACGCCTGCCGCAACGCTGCTTCAAGAATATGAGCTGCATAGTCTCGTAGAACTTCAACAGGTCCCACAACAGAGAACACGCCACCCCCTTACTCGACGAGGTCGGAACCTCAGCTTAGGCAGCGCGCCTCCCGACGACGTCGGCCGCCCCAGAGAAAGCCCCCCCCAACTGGATCAGGCATGCGGTGAGTGTTCGTCCATTCCGTAGCCCAATCTCTCCACAAGCGGCCCAAAGACTGAACCGGGGAGGAGAACGGCCCGGTAGGCCTCCCCCCCCCAACTGGTTCCGACACGCGCGAAACCATCATCCGTCCCATTCGATTGGGGGACGCAACAATTGCTCCCGAATGCTGAGCATTGGTATGAGGACGACCAGAGCTCCGTCGGACATGTCGGCACATTGCCTTATGTAGAATCCATCCACACTGGCAACGACGCGCGCAACGACATTGGCGATCTAGTGACTCATCGGCCCGTGCGGGAAGAACATGTCTTGGCCACGGCTCTCAACTCGTCGGGAGGTTCGTTAGGCAGCGGTTCCTGGACATCAATCGGCTCGTGGGAAGGGGGCTCCTTGGTGGCCTTCCAGAGCCCGCTGAATCTAGCAACTTCACTGTCCAGGGGAGACTGCGGGTCCGCGAGGATGACCTCGCTGCAAGACAGCGTCGAAGTGGAAGCCCACGGGGTGACCTCACGAGTCCACCAGTAGATCTTCTTAGCCCCAGAATCCGAACCATCGAATAAGCAGGCCCTCCAATATTTACCCGCCTCATTCTTCTGGGCCCCCGAGAACTTGCCCAGGATCTCAGAAACTTGACCCATGCCACGCTCCAGGAGGCGGAGGATGAGGAGGAGGAGGAGGAAGGATGAGTGAAGGGAGGCGGAAGGGGGTGGCGAGGAACAAGCAGGCGATGAGGCCTGGGAGGATGGGAGGCATGAAAGGTACGCGTGGGAGGATACTGACCTCACTAGGGTCGAGGGGGCGGACGACCTGGCCAATCGGCTCATTCCCTCTCGTTAGTCAGGCGCCCTGAGCCCACTTGACCGAGACTGAGATCAGCCTCCTCTCCCGCCTCCACCTCCACCTCCTCCTCCTCCTCCTCCTTCTCCTCTTCCACCTCATCCTCTTCCTCCGCCACCTCCTCCTCCTCCTCTCATCCTCCTCCTACCCTTCCCTTCTTCCCATCTCCTCTGCGTGCCCCTCTGCTGCTCAGCTCGAGCGGCCGTCGTGCATCGTGCGAAGCGCCGGGAGTATATTACAACGGAAAGCGCGTCGAGGGCTGTTGACGTGGAGTGGAATGTGGCAATATCGTCCCGATGGGTGTATGAAGGGTAGTGGTCTGGTCCACTGGTTCTTGAGACACAGTGGAGGTGGAAACAGGAAAGAGGCGCCTTGAGGAGTAAGCAAGGTGTTGAATACAGCACGTGATCTCGGCCCACAATCTGAGCCCCCCCGCCGAAGAGAAACCACACTTTTGGGGGCCAACCGCTGCATGGTCGGAGCAGCGAGCGTGAACAGAGGGGACCGCCCGACCCCGCGCGCCAGAAGCCGGCAAAAAAGACAAGCCTCGGCAGCGGCGGCCCCGACCTGGCCATCGCTCGGACGTCCATTTCCCGTTTTCTTTTTTTTGGTTTCGTGCGTGGTTTTCGCCAAACGATCAAGGATGCTCCTCGATGGTCCTCGCCACAGGAAAAATGCACACGCCCGAGCGATGCCAAGCGACAGTGCACGACGCTGGCCCGCGGAACCCGAGCGCCTCGAGAGGCTGCTCACGGGGCGACCGAGGGCGGGGCTCCGCGGGCGCGGCCGTGCGGGCGGCCACCGGCCGCGCCCACCGCAGCCACGGCACGCGGGGAGGGAGCTGCTGCCAGGGCTCCGCGGGCGGGCCCTCGGGGTGCAGGCGCTCCCACGCCGTGGAGCCCACCAAAGGCGGCCCCCGGGGGTGCACAGGCGCTCCCACGCCACGGAGCCCACCAAAGGCGGCCCCCCGATGCGCGAGACCAGCCTCGCGGCGCGAGTGTCCGCGCAGTGCTCACTGCCGGAGGCAGTGTGCATTCATGTACGTGCATAGGAGCCTCCTAGATGGGGTCGGAGTAGGTGTGGTCGGAGGATCGCGCCGCATCGCCGATACATCGACGATGCATCGGCGATGCATCGGCGATGCACCTGCGATGCATCGCCGACGCCAGCGATGCATCGGCGACGTCGACGTGGGGCAAGTCGGGCTCCACATCGAGCCACATCGGCGATGCATCGTCGATACGGCGCGATCCTCCGACCCCATCTACTCAGGCCCCCTCTAGGAGGCCTCGCGTGTGCGTCCTTCTTTCCCTCCCGATAGGTCTTGCCCTCGAACCTCCGAAGTCGCGAGGGGGAGGTTCTTCCAGACGGTTTTGGCCCTCTTGCTGGGCCTCCAGAGGCCCCCTATATGGGGACCTCCTAGTGTCAGGAGGCGCCCGGGCGGGAACAAAACTTCTATCGGCAAGCGTCCCCCCAGTGCAGGCACCGCCCGGGGAGCTGGGTGGGGCCTGAACGCACTACCGGGCACAACAGCAGACTTCTCCTCCCCCTCCCCCCCCCCTTCCTCCGCCATCCACGCTCCCCTTCCGTCCTCGCCCTGACCCCCCCTCCCACCGTCCCCCCAGGGCAACAAGCATTGGCATAAACATAAACTTTCGAAGCTCCGCACGAACTGGGCCCCTTCTGGCGGCGCGTCAGGCGGAACCCCTGGCGCGCTCCGCGCGCCAGGGAGGGGAGTGAGGCGCCGATCCAAAAAATCCGCGCGCAGCTCCGAAAGTTTATGTCAATGCTGATTTTTGCTCACCTAATCCAATCCTCGCCTTGACCCCCGCCCTCCCGCCGCCTCCCTGGATCTCTCCTGGTGCGTTCTCTGAACAGGACTTCGAGGCGAATCCGGCGGTGGCGACGAGGGCCTCCCAAGAGGCCCAAAAAGGCGAAAACGAGGGAACAACAGCGGTATCGGCACCTTCTCCTTCTCTGACTGCCCCCCCCCCCGACGGACCCCAGAAGTCCCGAGCCCTTTCCCGGGACTGGCTTTGCATCCTGAACCGTATCGGGGCCCAGTCAAGGCCCCCAGAGGCCGAAAACGACGGACAGAACTGCGAGCATGTCTGGGCCTGACCCCCCCCCCTTCCCGCCGTCTCCCCCTCCTCCCTGTGCCGCTCCCTGGGTGATCAACTGCCGCAGCGCACGCCCTTTCGGCGGCGGCCGCGGGAGGGGGGCGCGCCACGCGGCGCCGGTGTAGCCGTTTGGGTCACGCCCGTCCAGTGAGTCCCCCGGGCCCTTCGTGGGCACGCGGCTGCGTGAAGCTGGAGGCTGGTCGGAGGAGGAACAAAAGTACCCCTAGCGCTAACCCCCCCTCCCTCGTTTTTGCCTTCTGTGGCCTCCTCGGAGACCCTCGTCGCCACCGCCGGCTTCGCCTCGACATCACTGTTTAGACCCTCCCGGGGTCCAGACGCACCAATTTTCCGAGTTGCGTCCAGCCGTGGCGACGAGGCCTCCCCCCGCCCCGCGAAGGCCACCTACTGGTGTCTCAAACGGCCCTTCGCGGAAAGAAGTCCCCCCGATGATGATAATGATGATGATGATGATGATGATGATGATGATGATGCTAATGATGATGATGATGATAATGATGATGATGATGATGATGATGCTGATGATGATGATACTGATGATGATGATGATGATGATGATGGTGATAATGATGATGTTGGTGATGATGATGCTGATGCTGATGATGATGACGATGATGACGATGCTGATGAGGATGATGATGATGATGCTGATGCTGATGCTGATGCTGGTGCTGATGATTATGATTATGATGATGATGATGATGATGCTGATGATGATGATACTGATGATGATGATGATGGTGATAATGATGATGTTGGTGATGATGATGCTGATGCTGATGATGATGATGATGCTGATGCTGATGACGATGATGACGATGCTGATGAGGATGATGATGATGATGCTGATGCTGATGCTGATGCTGATGATTATGATTATGATGATGATGATGATGATGATGCTGATGAAGATGCTGATGATGATGATGATGATAATGATGATGATGATGATGATGATGCTGATGATGATGATACTGATGATGATGATGATGATGATGATGGTGATAATGATGATGTTGGTGATGATGATGCTGATGCTGATGATGATGATGATGCTGATGCTGATGATGATGATGGTGATAATGATGATGTTGGTGATGATGATGCTGATGCTGATGATGATGATGATGCTGATGCTGATGATGATGACGATGATGACGATGCTGATGAGGATGATGATGATGATGCTGCTGATGCTGATGCTGATGCTGATGCTGATGCTGATGATTATGATGATGATGATGATGATGATGATGATGATGATGATGATGATGATGATGATGCTGATGAAGATGCTGGTGAAGATGCTGGTGATGCTGATGATGCTGATGATGCTGATGAAGATGCTGGTGATGCTGATGATGCAGATGCTGATGATGATGAGTCGGAGGAGGAGGGTGAGGAGGAAGAGGAGGCGGAGGAGGAGGAGGAGGAGGAGGAGGAGGAGGAGGAGGTGAGGAGGGGGGGGAGGAGGGGGACGGGGAGGAGGAGGAGGATGAGGAGGAGGGAAAGGAGGAAGAGAAGAGGAAGAGGAAGAGGAAGAGGAGGATGAGGAGCATGAGGAGGAGGAGGAGAGGAGGGAGGAGGAGGAGGAGGAGGAGGATTGAGGGGATGGAGGAGGAGGAGGAGGAGGAGGAGGAAGACTCCTTGCCACCCCCTGCTTGCCGAGCAATGAAGGGGGCTTGCTGGCGCGCTCTCGCCCACTTGGCTCATGCGCCAGATCGGATCCACATCGGATGGGGGGGGAGGGGGGGGGCGTGACGGATGGGCCGGAGCCCCCTGCAGGAGGGAGGGAGGGAGGAAAGAGGCATGGAGTGGGGGGGAGGGAAGAGGAGGGAAGAGGAGGGAGGCGGCGGAGGCATGGGGGGAGATGGATGGATAGATGGATGGAACGCTGGGGGGGGGGTCGGTAGGGCTAGTGCCTTGGCATGAACATCTAAGGACAATGCTCTGCCTGTATGAAGTGCCCCCTTCTGCGTGATGTTCGAAAGCGGGCGAGGGGCTGACACTACTGTGCCGCAGCCTAGCTCGCCAGCTTGAAATACAAGCTAGTCTCTCGCGCTAGTGGACCTTCGACAAAGATCAACATTTAAGCATCCGCTAACTTCTGCCTAGCTCTTCTGCTACCTGTTGCTGCCACTCGCTCTAGATCTGCCGGAGCGCTGGGATCACTCAAAGCGCGCTGAAACAAACACTGTAGCGCTGGCTGCGTTATCATTGGAGGACGAAGGGGAAGGGAGGCCCCAAAGGACAAGGGAGGATACTAGCGTGTACTGGATAGGCTGGCATTGGGGACCACTGTTTCCCATCGACGCTCCACCTGGCTAGGTGCCCCCCCCCCCCCTCCCCCACCTCGGGAGGATGCCGCCTGGCCTTGCCCCCCGTCCCAGGAGCCCCCTGCCTTTCTGCCTCACTTGAGGCTGCTTGCGCTCCGCTGGCTGGCTCACGGCACTCCGTTTTTCTCAGGTCTCGATGTTCGCTCGGCGCTGCCCCCCGCTACCCGTGCGAGCTCTGGCTTCGGTGTCAGGCCCGGCATCTTCTCCTCCCTGAGTATCTCCTCGGTCGAGCTCGTCTCCTCGTCGTCGAACTGGCGGGGGTCCGCCCACTTGCTGGAGTTCACCGTGGCAATGGTTTTCCCCTGTTTGGCGGGTGTGCCGCTCCTCGCGCGCGCGTCCTTCAGTCTGCAGTCCTTGGCCGTCTCGTTGGCCACCGCTTGTCCCTTTTTCCCCGTTCGCCATCTTCACCCACTTGTCCTCTGCCTCCCGTTGCTGAAGCGCTGCTGCCAATGCTCGATGCGGCGTGCGCGCTTTGCCGCGCTCCGCCACCACGCCGCCCATCAGTTTTCATGATTTGCAGACGCATGGTTTGTCCATGCTGTCTTCCACCTCCCCCTCCATGATGAAGAGCTCCGTCTTCCTCATTCTTCTCAACCAACAAGGGCTCGAACTGACAATGAGTGTGTCGGTAGATTGGCCCCCGCTTACCAAGACAGACATGCGTGGGCGCCACGTCATCCATAACCATTGCAGTTCCAACATGCACTTCAGCACCCTGCTGCGATGTCTTCGGTTCTCGATGAAAGGGGGTGTAGCAGTCGTTGAAACCTCTGGGTGCAAGACAGGCTCCCAATTGGCCTCAGCTTTTTGGAATAAGGCCGGTTTCCTCATCGCTGCTGCCCATCGTTGCGATCAAGGCATCCCCTCGGCATGTCTTCAACAATCCACCGCGTGCCCAATAGGGTCTCGTTGTCGCTTGAACACGTCGGTGTGCGCCTTGCGGAAACCCGTGGGCCAAGTGCCGTAACAGTGTATAACCCGTCGCCCAATGATGCCATGCTCGCCGTTGTTGTTGCCCATGCTGAAAGAAGGGGCACGCGAACAATCAACCGGCATCGCTTCCCGCGTTCGGATATGGGCCATGTGCTCCGCGTGTCCTCTGAAAAAGCACCGCGTCGCAGTTAAGTTTTTTTGTGCCAGGTCCAGCTCGACCGTGTTTCTGCAAAACGCGAAAGTCTGGTTGTGCTGCTCCAGCTGGTTCTCGATTTGAATATGCTCCAAGCGTTCGCCCCGTTTTCCATTGAATCTTAAGCAGAAAAGAGCTCGCCTTTTGTTGGTCTGCGGTCTCTCATCTTTCTCGTCATCTGTCTCTCAACTATGATTTCGTTCTGCCACTCTGTCGCAAACGTCGTTCGGATCTATGATGTCCTCCGTGTGCTTTCGGGCCATCAGCGCCATCTGAATGGGAAGACCCCGTGCTGGGTAATTTCTCCGATCTTCACGTGCGTCGCCCGTCAACCCTGCATCCATAAATCGAGCTTCCCCTTCGCCATCTGTGTCAACTCCTGATCAGTGCTCGTCTGGCGCCTGCTCGGACTTGATAGCCTCTGCATTTATGCCTCCGTTCTTGCTTTTCTTGTTCAAATCGCTCCCGTCTTCATGCGTTTCCGTGGTGGTACTTCACGAATAAAGTAACGTTTACGAGGTCCTCGTCCTGTGCCGCTGTATTGGCAGCGAAGGGCGTGCGATTCTGCGAAGTTGTGTGGGCCAGCTGCCCAAATAATTGTCACCACTGGCTCTTTTTTTGTCGCTTCTCTCGTACCCCCCTGCCGCTTTTGAAATTCGCCGTGATCTGCTCTAGCTCCTCGTCGCTGTGCCCCCTGGCCTGCTTTAGTTCTCTTCGTCCGTCCAGCGCCAGCCTGCAATGCGGAGTGGCAGTCTCCAGCCGTTCGAGTCGCGCACGTTGTCCTTGCGGAGAAGTTTCCATTATCCCTTTGTTCTCCGTCTCTCTCAGGAGGTCACACCTTTTTTGTTTCTGGCGTGTATCTGCCCTTTGCTTGTGGCCAGTGCTCCTCGTCGATATACATCTGCAAATCCTCCATCCTTCGAAACAGCTCTTCTCGTTGTGTGCCCCTGCGCGAGCATTTCATGAGAACATCTCGATCCCCTCGCAGTGGCCGCCGCGGTCCTCGAAGGCCCGTGTTACATTGAATAACCAATGCCTCGGGCATTTGGTCTCGCTCCTCTCGGTGCCGACCTGGTTGCAACCCGCGCCCTGCAATAGGTGAGGTTCTGCATTCGTTCCCTGCCTGCTACGGCTGTTCCTTCTGGAGTGGAAAATCGTGTTACATTCGTATATATCTTTCGTCCCTGCTCTCGATCAGCGGGGCGGATCTGCCCATCGCACTGCCACGTGTAAACTCCCTCGCTCCAGTCGGGCCTCTCGCCAACCCAACCTCCGAACAACAATCTGCACTCCAAATTCTCGTCGTGATACGTCCGCATTTGTCGCGTATGCCCTCCACGCAAGAAGAAGTTCGCCTTGCCAGTTCATCATTGTTCTTCACCCCCGTTGGCGCATGATGAGTTCCAATCAACAATCTGTCCTTCTTGCCAGGCTTAAGCCCATCATCCAAGTCCCTGTGGTAAGTGGTGCACCTGGCTCAGAGATGTCCTTCGCCACCCGAAGTGAATCGCCCAGCGATTAAGTGACAGATGAATAGCTGCGGGCTGTTCCCAATCTGCTCTTCGTGTGCCCTTAAAAGTGCCATCGGCTGCCGTTTTTTCAACTCTCTACTGTTGTCCTCGCACCGCTCCCCCCTATGCATGCTGTGGATTCTACTGTAATGCTCCTACCAAACGAAACGCGCACATGGTAAGCACGTCGCCGAACAGCATCGCTACGCAATGCTTCCGCTCACCTGACCTGCGCCGCCATCCCTCGCAGTGCCATGTGCCGCGTCCCTCGGGGATGTGACTCCGACGCCCTGAGAAATGCTGGCTCCTCCCGCCAGCTTAACGGCAAGCCTTCAGCATGGCACGCCAGCTGGAAGGGGGAAGAGGAGGAGGAGGGAGAGGAGGAGGAGGAGGAGGAGGAGGAGGAGGAGGAAGATGAGGAGAAGGAAGCGGAGGAGGAGGAGGAGGAGGAGGAGGAGGAGGAGGGAGGAGGAGGAGGAGGAGGAGGAGGAGGGAGAGAGGAGGAGGAGGAGGAGGAGGAGGAGGAGGAGGAGGAGGAGGAGGAGGAGGAAGGAGGAGGAGGAGGAGGAGGAGGAGGAGGATACGACGCTGCTGGGGGCGGCTGCGCAGTTCGCACGCGCGAAACCCGCCATCGACGAAGGAGGCAGGCACGAGCACCGCCTCGCGTCTGAGCAAGGTGGCCCCCCACCCGAGAGCTCTCGGAGGCCACCGGCAGACTGAGTGGAAGATGGGGGGAGGGCAGCCAGCCCGCAGGGCCCCCCCCCCTTCGAGGAGGCGGCCCAGAGGCGGCAGCTCGCCCCGCAATATTCGTCCGATCCCGAGCTCTCGTCACTGCGATGGCTCAATATGTGGCCCGCGTCATGCACGTCCTCTCGGAGGCCAGTCGCTCGTCTGGGGCAAAGAAACGCCCTGCCCCGCACGAAAAACGAGAGTGGGACCCGAGGGGGCGGCCTCAGGGTGCTCAGCGAGCTGCTCCCCGACCACCCCCTCGTGACAGCGGATCCCGCCCGCGCTGCACGAAGCAGCGGCTCGTTTCCCGCTCCTCGTGCCGACGGCATCCCCCGACCGAAGGACCGCGGCACTGCCGACGGCAGAGCCGACGGCGACCTCCGATCGGGGGACCGCGGCACTCGGAGGGCCCGCGGGCCTCGCGACTGCCACTTCCTTCAAAGAGATCAGAGGGATCGTGAGCAACGAGCCAGATCCAGGAAACTTCAGGATCGCTCACACGGGGGAGGAGGAGGAGGAGGAGGAGGAGGAGGAGGAGGAGGAGGAGGAGGAGGACAGGAGCAGGATGAGGATGAGGAGAGGATGAGGAGGAGGAGGAGGAGGAGAGGAGGGGGGAGGAGGGGGGGTGGGAAGGAGAAAGACGAGGAGGAGGGGGGGAAGGAGGAGGAGGAGGAAAAGGAGAAGGAGGAGGGCGAGGAGGAGGAGGAGGAGGAGGAGGAGGAGGAGGATAATAATGAAGGTAGGAGGATGATGGTGGAGGGAATCATAAAATTCGAGCGCGCCAAGAGCTGGGCAAGGGAAGGTCAAGGGCAAACGGAAGAGAGGAACACATCATATATACGTATGTATGTATGCATATGTGGAGGAACATGAGGGAGGGAGGGAGGGAGGGAGAAGGGAGAGATGATGGAACAGGGAGAAGGATGGAATGGGGGGGAGGGAGGGAGGCAGGGAGGGAGGGAGGGAGGGAGGACGAGGACGACGACGAGGAAGGAGGAGGACGGGGGACCCGTTTCCCTCGGGGCCCCTTTCCCTTCAGGGCGACTGGGAACACGAAGATGGCGACACAGCTCTTGGGAACCCCTTGTCTTCATGGAAACCTGAAAGGGTGGCTGGTGGAGGTGGTGAATGTCGCTACTGCATTGCTGTCAGGCCTTGGGCCCCCCACGCCGCGACCGCGCTGCATCGTGGCCTCCACGCTGGGCATCGTGGCCTCCACTGGTTGTTTTGTCCACAGGCTTCGGGGCCACTCCTGGGGCCTCGGGGGTGGTGGCGCACTAAGAAAAGTCCTATGATGGCGCACAATCACACGCGCGCACGCGCACGCACGTTCGCACACACACACGCACACACACGCACGCGCACACACAAACACAAACACACACACAAACACAAACGTACGCACACGCACGCACGCAAACACACGCACGCGCACAACATTGTTCCGTAGCGGCGCGGCAGAGGCAGTCCGCGCGCGCGCGCTCGAACGGGCTGGGAAGCGGCAGTCGCTAAATGCCCGGCAGCAGGGGGCGGGGAAAAGGGCACGGGTGAGCGGCAGCGGAATGAAGCAAGAGAGGGAGCGGAGGGCACTCAGAGGGCGAGGTGCATCACCTTGGAGCGGCCGGAGCGGCCAGCCAGAGCTGCGTCGCCGTGGCAGTTGGCGCGGGTCGGCATCGCAGCCACGCCCAGGGGCTCAGAGCAGAGGCTGCAACACGCGAGCTGCATTTTTTGGGCTTCTTCCACACGCGCACACGCAAACACACACAAGCAGACGCACAAGCACAAACACACATACACGCACACACACACACACTTACGCACGTGCAAACTCTCACACGTACCTACACAACCACGCACGCTTGCACACATACACTTACACACAGGCGCACACAAACGCAGACGCATACACACTTACACACAAGCACACACACACTCACACTTACGATTGCGTGTACACGTGCACACGCAGCTACGCGCACACACGTACAGCCACACACACACACTTGCATACACATGCGCACACATCATACACACTCACTCTTACAGACACGTACGCACACTGACGCAAATATGCACACACACTTACGAACAGCTACACACACTCACGCACACATGAGCGCACCTACACACTTACAAGCACTTACAGACACTTACGCAAACCGGCGCACATATGCATAAACTTACGCACGCTTACACACAGTTACGCACACGTGCGTGCACCCACACACACTTACAAGCATTTACATACACTTGCACACAATCCCTCACACACAAGCACGCAAACGCACACCACACACAAACACACAATCACATACAAACGCACCTACAGACACTTGCGCACGGTTGCACACACTTGCACGACCTCTTACACACACTTACGCACACCTGCGCACACTTACACGCACACGCGCAAAAACAAACACACACACACACACGAACACACACACAACTCGGTACAAACAGTCAGACACACTCACACAAACACTCACGCACACACGCCAATACTTACACACACTTACGCATACTCCCACACACACACTTACACACTTACACACACACTTACTCTCACATGCACACATTTACACATATATTTACACACACTTACACACATACACACACACACACACTTGCACACACTTGCACACACTTACGCACAAGTACGCACACGTGCACACACGCACACACTTACACATGCACGCGTGCATACTTATCCACGCACGCATTTTTAAGGCCGCGGGCGGAAGGTGGTGCAAGAAGGTCTGGCACCAATCAAAACGAGCGGTGGGATGCACCGGGGGCGACTTGAGGCACGAAGGCGAAAGGGAAACAACACGCGAAACGAGAAAGGAGGGGCCCGATCAGATCGTGCAGGACGGCGCGGGGACGCCGAGTGGAAGGCCTTGAAGATGCGGAGTAGCGCCAAGAAGTCCAGGGACCCGGGGATGGCGCAACAAAACTGATACCGTTACACACACTTACGCACGCTTACACACGCGCGCGTGCACTTGCACGCGCACGCTTACATATACATGCGAACGCAACACACACACACTCGCACACACACTGACACGAACACACACACAGACACACAGAGACACACACAGACACACAGACACACAGACACACAGACTTTTTGCGTCGGCGGCTGGGAAGAGAGTGACTGCTCTGGCGATCTGGCAACAGGGGGCGCACTGTATGCAAATTAGTGCCGCGGTGCACAGGGGAGGAGGAGGAAACCCCGGCGCAACGGGGAGAGAGGAAGCCGGGCCCGCTCAGGCAGACACACAGACACACAAACACACAGACACACAGACACGCAGACACACAGACACGCAAACACACAGAGATACAGACGGACAGGCACACAGAAACAAATACTTACGCACACAGACACAGACAAAGACACAGACACAGACACAGACACAGACACAAACACACACACACACACGCTCACTTACCACAAACGCACACACCTAGACATACTTACACGCACAGACACAAACACAGACACAGAAACAGCACAAACACAGACACAGACACAGACACACCTACACACAAACACACACACACACACTTACACATACTTACGCACACAGACACAGACACAGAAACAGCACAGACACATGCACAGGCACAGACACACAGGCACACAAATACACACACACACACTTACACAGACTTGCGCACACAGACACAAACACGGACACTGACATAGACACAGAACCAGCACAGACACAGACACAGACACAGACACAAACACACACACATACACAGACTTACGCTCACAGATACAGACACAGACACAGACAGAGACATAGACACAAACACAGACACACAAGCACACACAAACACACAGACACACTAACACACAGCTACACAAACACAGAGGCCGACAGACACAAATACACACAAACACACAACGACACATAAACATAGACACACATGAACCACACAACCACACAACCCCACAACCAGACAAATACACAAACACACAAACACACAACCACACGCACAAACACACACAATCACAAAACACACAAACACACACACAACCACACACACAAACACACACGCAAACACACAGACAAACCCACAAACAACCACACACGTACATACACGCACACGCACGCACACACGCGCTTGCACGCACACACACCTCAAGCCACCACACGCCCTACATTCTACACCAGACACCACACAAAAACACAGACACACAAGCACACACAGACACACAACCACACAAACACACAACCACACAGACAAGCACATACACAAACGTACAACCACACAACCACACAGACACACACAACACACAGACACACAGGCACATACAAACACACAAGCACACACGAACACACACATACACTCAACCAGGCACACAACCAGACACACAAGCACACGTACAAACATTTTTTGATTCGCGGGTCGAGAGCGCACCCCTTCTGGTCGAAGCTAAGCGGACCGCGCGAAGCTTGCCACACGTACAAACACACACACGCACACACACATACACGCACATACACGAACACACACGCACACACACGCGCACAAACGCGCACACACGCTCACACACAACACGCACAGCACGCCACACACCACACACGCAAACATACAAACACACAACCACACACAGGCACACAAACACACGGACACACAAACACACGCACACACACCTTCACAAACACACACAAACACACACAGACACAAGCGCACACGGACAAACACATACAAACACACCCACCCACAACAAACACACACACACACAACCACACAAAACACACACACACACGCACACTCAACCACACAACCACACAACCACACAACCACACACAAACACGCATTCACACACGCAGACAGGCACATAAGCACACACACCCACAACCACACACACAAACGCACAAGCACACAAACGCACAATCACACACAACACACAACCACACAACAACACGCACACACACAAACACACAACAGTCACACATACAACCACACACACAAACACAAACAAACACGCACACACAAACACACAGACAACCACGCAACCAAACGCACACGTACATATACGCACAGACATGCACACAGACGCACGCACGCACACACACCACCCCCCACCACACACCCTACATTCCACACCACACACCACACACAGACACACAAACACATAGACACGCAGACACACAACCACACGAACACACACAGAGACAAGCAGACACACAACCACACAAATCACACAATCACACACGCACACAACCACACAAAAACACTGACACACACACACCCAGACACACATAAACACGCACACACACAAAACAACACACAAGCACACAACCGCACACAAAACACACGGACAGGCACACCGACACACACAAACACACAACCAAACACACGCGCACATACACGCACGCACATACACACCACGCACCACACACCACACACCGCACATCACACACCACACACAAACACACATACACACACGTACACACAAACACACAGCCACACAACCACACCCATTCAAACACATAGACACATAGACACACAACACAAAGAACCACACAACCACAAACACACACAAGCACACACACAACCACACCATCGCACAACCACACGAACACAGACACAGAACAGTACAGACACGCAAACACACAACAGCACACACAAACACACGCAAAAACACACACGCAAACACAAACACACACACAAACGCACAAACAGACACACAAGGACACACACAGCCTCAGGCAGACAGACACCACACGCCGCACACCACACACATAAACGTACACCCACACAAACACACAGACACACAAACACACAACCACACAAATACATAGACACACAAACGCACAACACCACACACATACACACAACCACGCAATGCACAGAAACACACGACGACACACACAACACACAAACAAACACACAAACACACACAAACACACAAACAAACACACACGTACATGCACACATGCACGAAGAAAACGCACAGGCTTGCCCACACACCACCACACACCACACACCCGACACCCTACACCACACACCACACGCAAACACACAAACACGCGCACACACAGACACACAAACACACAGCCACACAGGCACACACAACCACACACAACCACACAAACACACATACACACAAACACACAGACACTCAAACACACAAACACACACACACCACACACAAACACACACAACACACACATACACACAAACACACGCACAACATCCAGACACACACAACCAAGCACACACGCACATACACGCACACACACAAGCACGCACACACACACCACAGACCCCACACCAAACACCACACACCACACACCACGCACCACAAACACACAAACACAGACAGACACACAGACGCACAACCACTCAAACACACAAACATACCAACACACAAACACACAGACCTACAAACACACAGACACACACACAAACACACAGACACACACACAAACGCACACAAACACACACAATCACAAACATAAACACACACAAACACACAACACACAAACACACAGACCTACAAACACACAGACACACACAAACACACAGACACACACACAAACGCACAACACACACAAGCACACACATAAACACACACAAACACACAACACACACAAACACACAACCATACACGCACACACGCACACACGCACACAAACACAGTCACACAAATTCACAACCACACAAGCCCACACAAACACACAACAACACACACACAAGCAGACACACACACAAACACAAACAAACACACACGTACACATACGCACATACACGCACACACACATGCACGCACGCACACACAACATCACCCACCACACACACTACACCCTACGCCACACACAGACACAGACAGTCACACAAACAAACACGCACACACAAACACACAGACAAACACAACCAAACAGACACGTACACACACGCATAGACACGCACACACGCACGCACGCACACACACCACCCCCCACAACACACCCTACATCCTACACCCTACACCACACACAGACACACAAACACTCACAAATAAACACACACACACGCACATACACGCACACACAAGCACACACGACCAAACACGCACACACACACGCACATACACCACACACCACACACCACACAACACGCACCACAGACCACACATCACATACCACAAACACACACAAACACACAGAAACTCAGACGCACAGACACACACGCACAGACACGCAGAGACACGCACAGACACGCACGCACACCACACACCACACACCAATCACCACACGCACACACATATATACCACACACAAACACCACACACACGCGCGCACCGAGGCTGTCCCAGGATCGGCGCCTGTGCCCTCCTGGGTCCAGGATGGGCCCGGCCAGTGTCGGTGTTATGCGCATATTTTTCGTCGCCCGCATGGTGGGGCACCCTCGGCCTGCAGGCAGCAGGGGGCGCGCAGCCAGGGCTTGCGTGGTCGCGCGCTCGAGCGGCTGCGGGCCACGAGTCCAGCCTCTCGACTATGTCCATCGAAGGGGCGGGATCGCAGAACCTCTCCCGATGCCTACACCCTCAACTGAGACGAAGCCAGGACAGGGACAACATCGGACTGGGATAAATTGGGGATCCCTGAGATTAAGCGGTTCTGGAGGATGTATCGGGCGCCGCGGCCTGCGAGCGCTCCGGAACACTCTGGAACGATGTATCCTCGTCCTAGTCCCGCCCGACGAACTCCTCTCCCGCGTGTTTCCTGACTCCCTTCCTTTTGTGTACTGGCAGGGAAGAAGGACAGAGTGTGGCGTCGGCCAGTCGCATACTTGTCGTTGAGCTTGATGCAAATGCGAAGCGCCTCCGCAATATGGCAGATGCAAGCGGGGGCCACCAGGAGACGTAACCAAACAACCAGGCAGAGAAGGGGGGGAGCTGGGGAAGGGGGGGAGAGCACCCACGGCAGACATCCAATTCGCAGAAGCCTTTGTAACGGCCTCGATGCCAATCAGCACTGCATCCAATCAGGCGCTCTTGGCGCTGCATGACGCCCGAAACACATTGCCCAAGAGGTCGCCTGCACGCCCCGCCTTCGCTCACCGCCAGTGTCGGGCACCATACGTGGGGACCACGCTCTGGCCGCACACGTGTGGCCTTCTGTATGCTATTCCGTATGCTCTCCTAGTGTCCAATACGATATGTTGCTGTCTGTACTGTTTAGATATGCTGTTTAGTCTTCTGCAGCCAAGACGTTTTTTGAAAGAGAAGGAGCAAGCGAAAACACTCAGCTGACAGAATACACAGCGTAGGAAATCGCACTGCCACTGATCATGTAATCTGAACTCGTTGCGCCCAAGGGCAAATCATCAATGTGTATTAGATCGGCGGGTACTCTCAGCTCCGTCTTGCCTACAGGGACCTACTTGTTTGTGTAGTGCCAGGATCGGCGACACTCCAGGGCACCGCATGGATCGCCGCGCAAACTTGCACTCCCAAGAGGACGCCAGAGAGGATGAGAGCGAAGAGGCGGAGAGGAGGAGGAGGAGGAGGAGGAGGAGGAGGAGGAGGAGGAGGAGGAGGAGGAGGCTTTCCCTGCAGAAGGGTGCTGTCCCCAAACGTCCCATGCTCGAAAGCGCCGGTCGAGGGACGGGACCGGAGCGGCGGCGGCGGCGGCAGAGGAGGAGGAGGAGGAGGAGGAGGAGGAGGAGGAGGAGGAGGAGGGCGAGCGTGCCGAATGGTGTGCCTGCGCTTGCGCTCCAGCCTCCGGCCTGCCATACAACGAGCCGGGGCCAGTCGAGGACCGAGGAGGAGGAGGAGGAGGAGGGAGGAGGAGGAGGAGGAGGAGGAGGAGGAGGAGGAGGAGGGCGGAGGAGGCGGATGAGGATGAGGATGAGGGAGGAGGACGAAGAGGGATGGGGATGGAGGAAGAGTGGGGGGGAGGGGAGAGAGGAACATTTCGCCGCACGCGACCTGTTTGGTGCTCTCGGCGTTGGACGCACGCCGCCCCCCCCCACTCCCCGCAGAGGGAACGGCCCTCAGCGGCCCACGACCACGAGGCGCGGCTACCTCCGGGCCTCTTCTTCTCCGCCACCTCCTGCTCCTGTGCCTGTTCCCCCTCCTCCTGCTCCTCCTCCTCCTCCTGCTCGCCCTATTCCTGCTCCTCCTCCTCCTCCTCCTCCTCCTCATTCTCCTGCTATTACTCCTCGTCCTCCTGCTTTCCTACTATTACTCTTCCTCCTCCTGCTCTCCTCCTCTTCCTCCTAATCTTCCCCCTACTCTTCCTCCTCCTCCTCCTCGTCCTCCTCTTCTTCTCCTTCATATTGTAATTCGTATTCTTATTCTTCGTCCGTTCTGCGACCGGTGCTGTGCTTTCACGGGGGATGCAGGCTCGTGCTGCCGTGTGAGGGTGCCCCTGCCAGCCCCGCGGCCAAGTATCGCCGCTCGCTCCTGCTCCAGTGCAGTGTCAAGCTCTCCCTCAGGGAGGCGTGCCGCTCCATGCTGCTGCACGAGCGCGACGCCTTCTTGGGGAGAGTCATCGACTGACACGTCGGGTCAGCGTGCGGCACCTCCTCTGTGTGCCCGCTGCCCCCCCACACTTGACAGACGGCTGGGAGCAGCAAGGCGTTGCCAGCTTGGCTCCAGCGGTACAACAAAACAACTTCTTCCTCCTCCTCCTCCTCCTCCTCTTCTTCTTCTTCTTCTTCTTCCTCTTCCTCTTCTTCCTCCTGCAAGCCACGGTGGCGTTCTGCCTGCGGCGCGTCAGGCGGCGGCGGCGGCCGACGACCGCGGCCGGCCGCACGGGACAAGGACAGGGCGCCCTGGAGCAGGCAAAGGCAGGGCAGGGCGCCGTGGACCGGGGCGGAGGATGGGGCAAAGACAAGGGCGCCCTGGAGCAGGCGGAGGCAGGACGGGGCCCCTCCTCCCGGGCCGTGGGGGCGCGGGTTGGAGCTGCGTGCGCGCGCGCCGTGAAAGCCACGTATGCGCGTTGCGTACGCGATGCAGCTGCGCACGAGGGAGGGCTACGTGCGAGCGCTGCGCCGCTGCGAGCACAGGGCGCCCCGGAGCGGGCGAGGGCAGGGCGGGGCGCGTCCTCCCATGCCGCGGAGGCGCGTGGCAGAACCCTCGCACGCGCGCCTCCCGGCGGGTGGATCTGCAGCCCCTGCCGGCCGATCGGTCCCCCCTTGCGCCCACACGGCACCCCTCTGGAGGTCGGAAAAGGGATGCGGCATAACGGGGTATGGTGCCAATCGTGGAGATGGCGATGCTATCTGCGACCAAAAAAACATCGCCAGAGTCCCCTGTACGTAGCACCCCGCAATTGCGGATAAGAGTGATGGGGCGGGCGCGGGAAACGCCGGCGTCGAGTCGGCGGACCTCGTGGACCTCACATTGCCTGTCGATGGCGCCCTCCTCCTCCTCCTCCTCCTCCTCCTCCTCCTCCTCCTTCTGCTCCTCCTCCTCCTCCTCCTCCTCCTCCTCTTCCTCGTCCGCGTCCTCGTCCTCATCGTCGTCGTCGTCGTCGTCGTCGTCGTCGTCCGTCTCCTCCTCCTCCTCCTCCTCCTCCTCCTCTCTCCTCCTCCTGCTCCACCTCCCCTCCTCCTCCTCCTCCTCCTCCTCCTCCTCCTCCTCCTCCTCCTCCCCCTCCCCCTCCCCCTACTACTCCTCCTCCTCCTCCTCCTCCTCCTCCTCCTCCTTTCCCTCCTCCTCCTCCTGCTCCTGCTCCTCCTCCTCCTCCTCCTCCTCCTCGTCCGCGTCCTCGTCCTCATTGTCGTCGGCGTCGTCGCCCGCCTCCTCCTCCTCCTCCACCTTCTCCTCCTCTTCCTCCTTTCCTTTTCCTCCTCCTCCTCTTCCTCCAAGAGCTTGGATGAGCGGAGCTTGAAGAGGTCTTGAGGGGCTCAGACGGCATGCAAAATCCGCCGCCGCGCTTGTGCGGCACTAGACTGGCGTGCTGTGTGGTAGGGTTCGTGGACGCCCCCCTCGGGAGGGTCCTTGAGCGCCCCGAGGCACCTGAATTGTGGGCGCCTTGAGGCAGCTTCCCCTGAAGCCAGGCTTTGGGCACGGATGCCGAATTGCAGCAGGCAGCTGTATTGTCAATGGACGTGTTCAGACAGCCCCGCCGCAGGCGCCGATGTGCTGTTGTAGAGTCAACGTGGGCCGGATCGGGGGAATGGCACGAGGGCTCTTTCCCAAACCAATGCGAGCAAGCCCGCCGAAAGGGCCGATTTGCGTGTTCTGACAAGTTCAGCGCGGGTGGGATCGCTGGTGGGCCACCCGGAACGAATGCAAAAACAGCCCGCCGCAGGCGCCGAATTTTTGGCTTGTTCAGAGAACGTAGTTTGGGTCGCGGGTGGGTCGCGGGCTCTCCACCTCCACCTGGAAGGAATTCAAAAAACAGCCCGCCGCAGGCGCCGAACATTTTGTTTTGTACACTGAACGCGGTTTGGGTCGCAGGTTCTCCACCTGGAACGAATGCAAAAGAAACCCGCCGCAGGCGCCGAAGTTTTGGCTTGTTCAGTGAACGTAGCTTGGGTCGCGGGTGAGTCGCGGGCTCTCCACCTCCACCTGGAAAGAATTCAAAAACAGCCCGCCGCAGGCGCCGAACATTTTGATTTGGACACTTTTGGGTCGCGGGTGGGTCGCAGGTTCTCCACCTGGAACGAATGCAAGCGCCGAAAATTTTGGGTGGGTCGCGGGGTGGGTCGCGGGTGGGTCGCGGGTGAGTCGCGTTGGGTCGCGGGTGGGTCGCGGGTGGGTCGCGGGTGGGTCGTGGGGTTGGTCGCGGTTTGGGTCGCGGGTGGGTCGCCAGTGGGTCGCGGGTGGGTCGCCGGTGGGGTCTCGGGGTGGGTCGCGGGTGGGTCGCGGGGTGGGTCACGGGTGGGTCGCGGGTGGGTCGCAGTGGGTCGCGGGTGAGTCGCGGGTGGGTCGCGGGTGGGACGACGACAACAACAAACAACAAACAACAAACAGCAAACAGCAACAACAACAACAACAACAACAGCAACAACAACAACATCAGCAACAACAACAACACCAACAACACCAACAACACCAACACCACCACCAACAACAACAATAATAATCCGCATCGCGGAATTCCACTTCAGCCACGCACCCAGGGACAGTGAATGACCGTTCGGTTCAGCCCCCTCACTCTGACATAAAACGAGCACCACGCCCCTTTATACCATACCCCTTTCCTGCCTCCAGAACTCCCCTCCGCTCTGTCGACCGGCGGCCGGGGGCGACGACGTCGGCGGCGACGGTCGACGTCGACGTCGCCCGCGCAGCGGCGGCCCTTCCCCGCCGCCAGGACGGGCCTCCCGCGGGGTCTTGGTCCACTCCAGGATCTTCTTGCCCCAGTACATCCGCATGAACCCCGCCCTCGGCTCGGCGCGCCCCCTCCCCTCCCCTCCGCCCCGCCCGTGAGGAGCTTGGCCACATGGGGGGGGGTTGGATCTCGGGGAGGGGGTGGAAGGAGGAGGAGGGGGGTGGAGGCAGACTGCGAACACGAGGAAGAGGAGACAGGGGAGGAAAGACGAGGGGGACGAGGGGGAGGAGGCGAAGGAGGGGGAGGATGAGGAATAGGATGTGTCAAGGGATGGGGATAACGAAGGAACCTATGATGATGCTGATGATGATGCTTATGATGATGATGATGATGATGATGATGATGATGATGCTGATGCTGATGCTGATGCTGATGATGATGATGATGGTGATGATGATAGCGATGCTGATGATGATGATGGTGATCATGATGATGATGATCCTGGTGATGATGCTGATAATGATGCTGATGATGCTGTTGATGATGGTGGTGATTCTGATGATGATGACGATGACGACGATCACGATGATGGTGCTGCTGCTGCTGCTGATGATGAACATGATGATGATGATGATGATGATGATGATGATGATGATGCTGATGCGGATGTTGATTATTAAGAACATTACGACGATGCTGATGATGAGGATGATGAGGAGGAGGAGGATGGGAAGAGGGATGGCGATGAGGATTACCAGCAGCAGTACGACGATGCTGATGCTGCTACTGCTCATGATGACGACGACGATGATGATGGTGATGATGATGATGATGATGATGAGGATGATGATGATGATGATGATTATCATGATGCTGATGATGAAGATGAAGATGATGATGACGATGATGATGATGAGGAAGAATGGAAGGGGGATTAGGAGGAGGCGGAGGAGAAACATGAGAAGGAGCCGACGCAATTGTGAGGGGGGGAGAGAGCGGACGAAGCAGAGGCGGTGGACGAGGGGTGAGGACGGAGAGGGGGGAGAGGGAGGAGGAGAGAGGATGGGGACAAGCTAGGTGCATTCCCGCCATACCTGACATCCTACCCCTCCCACGCATCCCTTTTCAGTGCGCTGATTTGTTCTGCATATGCGGACGAGTATAACAGCGGACTTGGAACTCCAAGCAAGACCCCATCGTGTTATGCACAATCGGGAAAGGGGGGCCTGCGTTCGTAGGTGGACCGATGCAAACCCAAGGCGCATCGACGACATTGCAATAATCTCTCCCTCCAAACTCCCTCTTCATCGGGCCCTGCACGAATCTTCTCATTGCGGGACATGCCCAACTGGGATTCAACCGCCTGAAGATCCTCAGCCGTGCCAACCACAATCCCTGGGGCTTCAGCGCAGCGAATCAATGTGACTATTGCGTCGTGGCAATGCGAAATCGTGCCACCATGCCATTCCTGGGATTCAATACCGCGAATAAACTTGACTGTTGTGTGCTGACAACCTAAGTCCTGCGAGCACGCAATTCCTCTGACTTCAACCGTGCAGGCCCTGGAAACTGTAGCAGACTGTTAAGACGAATGTGCGCGGCGCTAAGGCGCGAGCCACGTGCTGAAACATGACGGATACTTTTCACAACTTTCGTACGGATGTGCGCGGCGCAACAGCGAGAAACACATGTTGAAAACGGCCCGCCCTCCAACCATGAATATGTTGCAAGCTTTTAGGACGAATGCCAACGGCGCTAGATGCGAGAAACATATTTTGAAAACGACACGCCCTTCATCCGGGAAGCTGTGGCAAGTTTTGAGCTTCCACCTCATACAGGGTGAGACAGTCTACGCCGAAACGCCTGGTCCGCCCTACCGACGTCTGCGGGTGCGACAGGGAGGAGTTACTTCTAAGGAAGTGGGGTGGCGGAGGAGGAGGACGAGGTGGCGGATGAGCAGGAGGATTAGGGGGAGGAAGAGGAGGATGAGGAATGAGGAATGAGGATGACCAGGACAAGCAACAGCATCAGAAACAGGAGCGGAAGGAACGGGAGGAGCAGGAAACCAAGTGGAAGGCGGAGGAGGGGAAAGGAGGCAGGCGACAATGAGGAATGACTCGGATCCAGAAAAGCGGCCCGCGCTGGAGCGAGAGAGCCGTCCTGAACTACTAGAGCAGAGCCCCGATCCTAAAATGAGGCCCCCGCTGCAACAGGAACGCCATTCTGGGAGGACCGAGAACGTTCGGATTGGACACGCACACCAGTAACAAAATAATTCGGACCAGCCCTGTGTAAGAAAGATGCTGTTCTGTCATGGCCCTGAACCCCGGAACGTCCTGAGTCCTCCTCCACCGACCGCGTTTGACCGTGAGCCTTCTGCTGACGGCCCCCTGGGCCCGGCCACGGCCCTCCAAGGCCGAGGCTCGAGAACATGTTCTGCCTTGCTCGATTCAAAAGATTCGGAGGTCCGCGATGGGGGGTAGGAGATCTCCTCTCGGGGGGGGACGAATCGGTAGGATAGCAAAGGGCAGGGTGGAGAATCAGCTCACGTAGTTGGTGTTCCTGGCGGCTCCTGGCGCCGGGAGGCGCCCATGTATCGAAGACTGGGCCTGGCGGTGGGGCGGAAGCCAGTTGCATGCAGCAGCTTTCGCACCCCCCCTCTTCCCTATACGACCCTTTCGTCCAGCCCGACTGATCTTTTCAAAAGATTGGAGGTCACCGATCGGGGGTAACAAGTCTCCTCCCAGACCCATGCTGCGGTTCGTTCTGGCCAGGATTTCGAATAGGGATCAGGCCGTGGCAACGAGGGATCCCCAATGTGCCCAGATGGCGCTTCACGATCCCCAGACCCTCGACCCTTGATCCTCGAACCGCCAGATGGCAGCCTCTGTGGCCGCGAAGCCTGCACACCCGTGTCATCAAGATCACCAGGAAGGATGGAGCAGAAGGATGCAGGGCACCCGGAGCGCGCCAGGATGCCAGGGAACCCTTGGGCGGGGGAAGCAGCGACCATGCAAGCGATGTCCAGACTCCGGCCAACGTGAGGGACGCCAAGAGAAGGACGGCGAGCCCCGGCCACGGACAGGCTCTGCGACATCCACCTAAGGAACGGTCCGAAAGCCAGGGCCCCTCCCGAGGCCCATGTGGTCCTCATTGCGGCGTGCTGCTTGCACCCTGCCTCAAAGGCTCACGCCGCGAAGACATGTACACGGGCACTCGCCGACGAATTTTGCCTGCACCTTCAGGGAGGGTGGCGGTGTATAGAATCGCTGGCTCGTAATGGTGATGTACACACCGCCAACCTACCCTGCGACCCAGGAACTGCCCGCTGGAGGGAGTCTGTGTGTGTACATGTGTACATATGTATGTATGTATGTATAAGTGTGTGTGTATGCATGCATGCATGCATGCATGCATATATGTATGGATGTATGTATGTATGCATGTATGTATATATGTATATATATATTACGTATGTATGCATGTACGTATACATATATGTATGCCTGTCTGTATGTATGTGTGCATGTAGGTATGTATGTATGCGTGTAAGAATGTGTGTATGTATGCATGCATGTATGTACGTGTGTGCCTGTGCGTCTGTATGTATGCATGCATGCATGCATGTATGTATGTCTGGACATATGCATGCAGGTGTATATATACGTATGTATGGATGTATGCATGTATGTAGGTATTTATGCATGCCATTATGCTTGTATGGGTGTATGCATGACTGTATGTATGTATGCATGTATACATGCATATATTTATGTATTTATGTATGTATGTATGTATGTATGCATGCATGCATGCATGCATGTCTGTCTGTCTGTCTGTCTGTCTGTACTTATGTATGTATGTATGTATGTATGTATGTATGTATGTATGTACGTATGTATTATATATAAGTGTGTGTGTTTGTGTGCGTGTGTGCGCGTTTGGCGGAGAGGGGGCGTTTCGGGCCACGGCGAGCCTCGGCCACGCACAGGCTCCCCGACCCAGCTCCGGGGAGTGGCCCTGCCACGGGGGGGGGGGGGGGCGACCGGGCGGAGGGCGGGCTCGTGGTCGGGCGGGCGGGGCGCAAGGTTAAGTCGGGCGTGTCCCCCTACAGGGGGGGGTTGGACGACAAATCAAACATTGTGGGAAAATGCTCAACAATTGTCAAATATGCTCAACAAGTCGTCCCCGTGTTTTATTTTTTCCCTGGGAGGGTCCCTACCTAGGCT
>CAUYUJ010017943.1:80000-95000 GCA_963575745.1 Prorocentrum cordatum
CCCCACCCCCAGGAGGCCGAGCGTGGTGGAGAGCCGGCCGTCTCGATGCCTCCCTGCGGCGCACTGATCTCGGGGGGCCCCTCCCTGCCCCTCAGACGAAACCAGGACCAGAGGAGGGGGATGGGGTAGGAGGAGGAGGAGGGAGGGGAGGCGGAGGGGGAGGGGGAAAGGGACGAGGAAGAGGAGGCGGAGGAGGAGGAGCAGGAGGAGGAGGAGACGGGATAACATCGGACCAAGACGCATCGCGGATCCCTGAGGTCTGGCGGCTCTGGAAATTGCGCTGGGCGCCGCGGACCGTCCAGAGCGTTCCGGGACGCCTTGGAACGACGACGACAACGACGACGACAATGACGATGACGATGACGATGACGATGACGACGACGACGACGACGACGACGACGACGACGACGACCGACGACACGACGAAACGAACGACGACGACGACACGACGACGACGCACGACGACGACGACGGACGACCCCCGACGACGACGACGACGACGACGACGACGACGACGACGACGACGACGACGACGACGACGACGACGACGACGACGACGACGACGACGACGACGACGACGACGACGACGACGACGACGACGACGACGACGACGACGACGACCCTCGCGCGACCCCCTCGCGCGAGAGCCGCCGGAGGACGTCCTGCACATGGGGCGCGTCGGGCGCGCCGTGGACGAGGCCGCGGAGCGCGCCGGCGGTTGCCGCATCAAGCGGCTGCTCGTCGTGCCTGGCGGAGCCCCGCCCGAGCCCCGCTCCTGGCCTGCGGCTGGGTTGCCGCTGGCCAGCCGCGCCGCGCGGCCGCCGCGCGCCGCTCTCGGGGCGACGCGGGCGCCGTGAGCGCGCAGCGCAGCGCTTGCCGCACTGCCTGGCCAGCCGTCTCGGCCGGGCGCCTCGCGGGCGGAGGCGGCGCGGAGTGGCCTCGCCGCGCCGCCCGCACGTCTCCAGGGCCAAGGGGGGCACTGGCCGAGGCGAGGACAGCGGCCCTCGGCATACCGCTACCTCTTGGCAGCCTCTGCCGCTGCTGCCACCGCGCGGTCGCGGCCGGCCCTCTGCTGCGCTGCTCCGCGAGGGGCGCTGGTCCGCAGTCTTCCTCGCTCTCGTCCTGGGCCTCGTGGTGGGCATGCGGTGCGGCCGCGGCCGCAAGAAACCCAGCCCCACAAATCCGCGCGCGAGACGCAACTGGGGGGAGGCCCAGAGCGCCCTGAAGTCAGCCACAACTTCTGAACGCCCACGGAAAGTCACCGCGCAGCGTGCGAAGCGAAGACGACCAAAATAGCCTGACGAGAAACCTCTGGTTTCTTCGTGCGCGTCCCCGCTGTATATGATATCCGTGCTGGTGTTCCTCGTGGAGACGGCCGTGGAGTCGTCCAACCTGCGTCTCCTCGCGCTCCGACCAAGAGCCTGCTGTTCAACCCGCGTGGGGTCGCTCAGCCTGCAGACGGAACCAATGCTGTGGCCGACCGGGGATCGTGTTCGTGGTGCTCTTGCTCGAAAGCAGCCGCTGCGCGTCCGCCTTCTGCTTCGCGGGATCCTCCGTGTGCTCTTCTTGCTCACGGCACAGGCCAAGGCACCTGCAGGGACGAGGGCTAATGTTATGCTCCAGATGGGTGCGCCGCTCCTGACGGTGGTCGTGCCCCTCGTCATGGATAGGGAACCACCCGAATAGTAGTCTTTCGAAAGAGGCTCAAGCTGGAAGGGGAGGATGATGATGATGATGATGAGGAGGAGGAGGAGGAGGAGAAGGAAGAGGAGGAGGAGGACGAGAAGGAGGAAACGGGGGAGGAGGAGGAGGAGGAGGAGGAGGAGGAGGAGGAGGAGGAGGCCTGCGGAGCTGAGGTGCAAGCGGCAACCGAATGGGCCGATCGCAACCGGCTGAGGGCCGCTCATCTTGCCGGCTCCCCTCAGCTCGTTCTGAGCGGCGTTCCAGAGCGGGTCGTGCGTCTTCGCCTGACGGGGTGAAGGGGCAGGAGGCGGCCGGTCCCCAGACCTCAGAGTCGAGCCTGAGGCACTCCACGATTCTCGGGGTCTGGGGGCCAGTTCTGGGGCTCTGGGTGGGGAGGAGGAGGGAACTGATAAATCCAGCGCGCCGAACGCCCAGGACCTAGCTGCGGTCGCGGTGGTCCTGCCATTTCCCTTCGCCATCCTCGTGCACTCCCCAGAGGAGAGCCATATTGAGGTACTGGCGGCCCTCACCAACGAGGAGGGGGACGAGGGAGCAGAAGGAAGGAGGAGGGACAAGGATCGAGGGGGCGGATAGGGAGGAGGAAACGAGCGCACACGGAGGAGGAGGAGGAGGAGGAGGAGGGAGGAGGAAGGAGGAGGAGGAGGAAAAGGAGAGAAGGGATGATGATGATGATGATGATGATGATGATGGATGATGATGATGATGATGAGATGATGATGATGATGATGATGATGATGATGATGATGCTTGATGATGATGCTGATGATGATGATGATGATGATGATGATGATGGATGAGGATGATGATGCTGATGATGATGAAGGAGGAGGAGAGAGGGGGAGGGAGAGGAGGAGGAGGAAGGAGAGAAGGAAGGAGGGGGAGGAGGACGATGGAAGAGGAGCAGGGAGGAGAGAGGGCTGGAGTGGATCCAAGCTTAAGCGCTTCAGCAACGGCGTTGGGACCGAGGACTTGCCGAGGGAAGGAGCCTGAAGACCTCGTGACCGCGCGCAGGGCTCGTGAGTGCTGTCCGAGCCACGGCGCCTGCGCGCCGAGACACCGCGCGGCCAGGATCGACCAGAGCGAGGGCCCCGCCGGGGGGGAGGGGAGGAGGAGGAGGAGGAGGAGGAGGAGGAGGAGGAGGAGGAGGAGGAGGAGGAGGAGGAGAAGGGAGGAGGAGGAGGGAGGTGGTGGAGGAGGAGGAGGCCGACTGCTGTCCGCAGTGGCGGATGGCTTCTCGTCTCGCCAGCTCCGCCGACCCGCCGACCGAGCAGGAGCAAAAGGGGATCCCTAGAGGCCTCAGGCCAGGCGCACGAGGCTGTGCTCGGCCCTTCCGTGCCGATCGGTGGCGGCAGCAGGACCGCTCGTGCAGCAGAACGTGCGGGCACAGGGCATCCGCTGGACCTGAGTGGTTTGAGCAGGGACCGACCGTCCCACGAAAGGCCTACCACGAAATGTTCTAAGAACATTTCGTGGAAACCACGAAAGGTTCTCAGAACATTGTCTGGTAGGCCTATAGGCACGCCAGGACGCTTCGCCACTGCTTGAGTGGTGGCTCGGGTGCAAGGCGACTCCGCGCGAATTCAGGACTGCTCCAAGCGTCACGACGGTGGACGACGGCCCAACAGGAGGCGGCGGAGGAGGGGGTTACTGACTGGCGCGCGTCTGTTGGCAGTCCTGGCAAGCCCAGATCTTTCCACGCCGAGCGAGGGCGTGGGACGAAATCGCAATCAAAACGGCACGAAGGCTGGGGCCTCTCCTCCAAGGCCGCTCGCTCCGCTCTGCCTGCAAGTTCTGCCGCTACAGTGTCCGCCAGGGCCCTGTGGGCGCGGCGCTTCACGATCGCTGCAGTGGTATCCGCCGGGTCGGTGCGAAGCAGGTCCCTCCCAAACGTTGGCAGCCATGGTGCCTACAACTCCCGTGATGGGGCCCGTGCTACCCGCACGAGCCCCCCACGACCGCACCACGCCTTGCGCGTGCGCTCCCGAGTCTTCTCCGGCATGCGGCTGGCCACGGGAGGATGCAACAGGTGCTCCCAACTACTCCCCTTCACAACCCACACCAGCAGCATTCGTTGCCGCACGTTTCCCCCGGCGCCACGCAGACGCCACGCTCTCTGAGCGTGGGACTGCCTGCTTACACCCAACGAGAAGCGTGGCCAAGATTACATGTGTTGCCCCCAGCGTACTTAGGGGCCACATCCCTGAAATAATTTCGGGCACCCGGAACAGTCTCGAACCAGTGTCGAAACAGTGTCGGACGAGTCACCCAGGGCCCGACACGTGAAAGCCCTCGGGTTTCGGTAGTTACTTTCTTGGTGCTCGAAATTCTTTCTGGTGGTTCAGGCTAAAGTAGGTTGGAACATCATAAGGCCAAGACAGCACCCAGCACCCGTGAACCGTGAGCCATCATCGCCGGGCAAAGAGTGCAACGATGGCTGCTCCACAGCGCCGCCCTGCCAGTCGAGTGCTTCCCCCCCGGTCCGCCCCCTGCAAGCCGTCAACCGCCCCTCCCCCCCTCCTGCAAGCCTCGCCTCCGCCGGCAGTCCCGAACTCCTGGGCCCGCGACGGCCTCCTCAGAGGCGCCAGAGGTGGTCCCCTGCACGGACGGGGCGCCGCGGCACCGCAGAGCTGGCCCTGCCTCGCGCTGGGACGCCGCGCCCCGACGACAGGGGACTGTGAGCTGGAGGCCCCGCTGGCCACTGCCGCGGGGACGCGTGCGAATGCGCGGGGGCACAGACGCCGCGACGTCGACGCTGCTGGCAGGGGTGGGGGAGCAGGGAGCGCGAGGGCCCGGGGGAGCCCCTCCGGGGCGGCAGACCTGGCCGAGGTCGGCGCGCCCTCCTGGAACGCCGGCCGCGGCGCCTCGGCCTCGACGCCGATCGATTGACATCGCGGCCGGCGCCCACCTCCGTGGAGGACGCGCGCCCGTCCACCCCCCCCCCCGCAGGAGAGGGCAGAGCAGCACCGGCGGCGTCCACGAGAGCCGCGCAGCTCCCTCTGGGCCACGGCGGTGGCCACCCGACACCCGCATCGAGGGCGAGCCGCCGGCACGGCTCGTCCTCGAAGTCACGCCCTATTCTGGACTCCTGAGAGTGCAGTGCCCGGGTTCGGTGAGGCCTGAAGAGAACAGGAGTGAGGTAGTGACAAGAAGTAGCAATAAAGGGCATGCTTGTCTTGTAATCGGAAGGAGTAGAATTTAAACCCCTTTTACGAATACACGTTGTTACGAATACCGATCGGAGGGCAAGTCTGGTGCCAGCAGCCGCGGTAATTCCGGCTCCAATCGCGTATATCAAAGTTAACCTCTTCGTGAAACAGCAGGTTGGAGGCATCCCTACTGGAGGCCACCTGAAGACCAAGCGCTTCTAAAGAGGGAAGGATGCTGGATGTGGAGAGTGGGGAGGAGGAGGCCACATACGGTCGGGAACTTTGGGATAGTGTTAGGTCGGGCATGTCCCCCTACAGCAGGATTTTGGACGAAAAAATAAAACATGGTCAAACATACCCCCAAATTGCCAAAACATGCTAAACCATCGTCCGCAGACCATTTTCTTTACTACTCTCGAGCACTCCTCCTGTAGGAGGAGAGCCCCGACTTTCAGGCTAGCGTGGCGCGGCGGCGGCCCCCCGCGACGTGCCATCCCCTGCGAGTGGACTGCGCGCCGCTCAGCTGCGCGGGGTGGGGGGGCCTTGGCGAAGCTCGGGGCGCTGACGCTCGGGAGCAGGGAAGTGGACAGCGCATCCAGGGGGCAGACAAACCTACCTCGCTTTTGACCATCCTCGCTTCCAAGGGATACCAAGCGGTGCCAAACTACGGCCTGTACTGGTCAGACCGCTTGACGAGGAGGCGCGTGGTGTGACTTGGTTCTGCCTGGAAGCGAAAGCGGGGTAGGGAATGCACGCTCTGAGCATCGCGCCGAAGCGCGGTGGGCCAGGACTGGCGGAACGACACGCTGTCAAGCGGCTCCCGACCGTGCCCGTCGAGCCTTCCCTGGATCTGCGAAGGTCACGATCTCTCGGTGACGTGGACCCCCGGTGCCCTGGACCTGGTCCCCGGGACCGACTCTCCGCCGCGGCTCATCCGTGCGGTGCTCCCATGGGGGACCGCCCAAGCGGGCCTCCACGAGCCCGCACGGAGGAGGCGTCGGGCCGCCACGACTTTGTGCGTGACGCCGGATGCCGGGGCCCTCCTCCATCGGGATCGGCCCCTGTGCATCCCCGGCGGCGCGCTCCGACCAGGGCTTCGGCCTCGGACGCCCCCAGGAGCCGCGAGGGGCATCGGAGCATCTCTTCGCCTGCATCCTCGTCTTCGTCGTTCTCTATCGTGGCCCTTCCTCCCCTCTCCCCCGCCCCGCGCCACAGGTGCCAAAGGTGAGAGGAAGACCTATATCCCCATCTGCTGCGTCTCGGAGTTTCGGAGTCCCTTTCCGAGAAGCCCGAGACGCTGTGGATGTGGATAGAAATCCTGCCTCTGGCGTCTGGTGAGGCCAGAACTTTATCAATATCCGCTGCGTCTCGGCTTTTTGACATCCCTTCCTTGTCCAAGACGCCGTGGATATGTATCCAAACCTTGCCCGCAAAAGGGGGGGGAGGGGGAGGAGTCCTGCTCCAGCTGAGACTCGGTGTACAGGTACTCCCGCTTGTCCTTCGCGTGTTTCTGCAGCGAGGCCTGCGGCCACGCTCGGCCGCTTCCCCTGGCCTCTCCCCTCCCACGCTAGGACAAGGGAAGATGGGGCAAGAGGAGATACGTGGAGGAGCAGAAACAAGAGGAGGGGGAGGAGGAACAGAGGAGAGGTTGTTGGAGGAGAGTGAGAAGGAATCTTTCCCAGACCCCCCGTGCTGTCAGATGCTCGTTTTCTCTCCGCTGCGCCGCGCGCCTATTCTCCCCCGTTCTCGTCCCCCTCCCCTCCTCCGCTCCCTCCTTCCCCTCCTCGCCCTCCTCCCCCTCCTCCTCCTCCTCCTCCTCCTCCTCCTCCTCCTCCTCCTCCTCCTCCCTCTCCTCTTCCTTTCTTTCTCCTGATGAATAATTTCTCCCTGTCGCACCCCGAGGCCAGTTTTTAGGGCGGGCCGGGCGTTTCGCCTGAGACTTCCTCACACATTATAACTCTGAAACTTATATATTGGCAACCGCTTCACGGATGGAGGGCGAGTCGTTTTCAACATGTGGCTCTCGCCTCAGCGCCGCGCACATTCGTGTTAAACACTTGCAAGGGTTTCACGGATTAAGGGCGAGTCGTTTTCAACATGTGGCTCTCGCTTTAGCGTCGCCTACATTCGTTTGAAACAGTTGCAAGAGTTTCACGGATTGAGGGCGGGCCGTTTTCAAAATGTGGCTCTCGCCTTAGCGCCGCGTGCACATTCGTTTTAAACAGTTGCAAGACTTTCACGGACTCCCATGACCGACGTACCAGAAATGGTGTTTTGGAAAGATTCAAGCTGATGAGGGTGCACAAAATATGTTGATTCGCGGTGCTCACTTTCCAGGAACAGCGTTTTGGCGCGATTCCGGATCGTCAAGACGAAACAGTCAGGTTGATCCGTGGCGTTGGAATCCCGAGAACAATGTTTTGGCATTCTTCAGGGTCTTGAAACAGTTGTCCTCCAACGAGTCAGTTCCCTCAAACAAATGAACCTTTGTAGGGGCCCGTGAAGAGGGAGCTTGGAGGCAGGGTTTCTTCCAAGATCGTCGATGCCTCTTGGGTTTACAATGGTCCTCCTCCTCCTACTCCTCCTCTGACTCCTCCTCCTCCTCCTCCTACTCCTCCTCGCCCTCCTCCTCCTACTCCTCTTCGCCCTCCTCCTCCTCGCCCTCGTCCTCGTCCTCGTCCACCTCCACGTCCTCGTCCTCGTCCGTGTCCTCCTCCTCCTCCTCCTCCTCGTCCTCCTCCTCCTCCTACTCCTCCTCCTTCTCCTCTTCCTCCTGCTCCTCCTCCACCACCTCCACCTCCTCCTCCTCCTCCTCCAGCGCCAGCAGCAGCAGCAGCAGCAGCAGCAGCAGCAGCAGCAGCAGCAGCAGCAACAGCAGCAGCAGCAGCAGCAGCAGCAGCAGCAACAGCAGCAGCAGCAGCAGCAGCAGCAGCCTGGCACCCCTCCGCAGCCAGGACGGGATCGGCGCAGCAGAGGTGCCCCTCTCCGCGCGGGCCGTGTCCACGGATGCCCCCCCCGTGCGTGACATGCGGCACCCTTGCCAGATCCCCTGCCCCTTCCCGCCGCGGCCGCCTGCGACTGCTCGCCGTGCCTCTCGCCCATGGCCGCCGCCCACCGCACCGAGGCACCCCCCGCGGCCCGCTGCTGGCCCTCCCAAGGGCCTGGTGTCGAGGCGCCGCTGGCCCGCGAGAGGGCCCCAGGCGCCAGGCACGGCATCGCGCCCGTGCCCGTGCTGCCGCAGTGACAACGCCCCCGGAGCCACCCATGGCCTCGAGGCCGCTGCCCAAGACCGGCGCCGAGCTCGGGGAGCTGCGCGGCAGCTCGACGACTGCCTCTGCCGCCCAGGGCCGGCAGGGCCCCAGGCTGAACTTCGTGCTGAAGCATACGACGGCGGCTGCCGCCCAAGACCCTGGCGTTGAGCTCGGAGAGTGGCGCGGCAGCTCTGCCGCCAAGTCTGGAGAGCACGCACCTGGATCCGCACGCGGAAGTGGCGGAGACCACTCGCCAAACACCGGACTCGCAGGCGGGAGGCCCCACGGCGCCGCCGGCCCGCGCAGCGCCTCCCAGGGGTGGTAGCGCGGATCGCTCGGGGCCAGCACTGGGCCGCCCTGCGAGCTACTGCCGCCTGGACGCTCCAAACTGGACTACGCCCTCGGCCTCTGCTTGGACGCCACCCTCTCCGTCGTGACGTCAGCCGCCACTGCCGTCACGACAGGGGCCTTCCGTCGTACTAGGCTCGAAGAAGTTTACAGCGAGCGGAGCAGCAGAAAGGCATGTGTCATTGCAGTGGCCTCTGCCTGGATGCCGCCATTTCTGTCCTGGCCGCCACGCTGCTCGCCCCTGGCTCGGAGGCGCTGGTGACGACCCGCTCTCGCAGCAGCGCCTGCACGGCTCGCGCGCCATTGCCCCGCGTGCCCCCTGGCGCCGACAGCTCGGAGCCGCCCCTGGGCCGCCCTGCAGGCCGCTGCCGACTGGGTGCTCCAAGCTGGACTGCGCCCTCGGCCCTCGGTCTGCGCGTGGACGCCGCCCTTTCCGCCCTGGCCGCCACGCTGCTCGCCCATGGCTGGGAGGCGCTGGCGACGAGCCCAAGGCGTGGGCACGGAGGCCCCCTGCGCGCCCCTGCCCACGATTTTTTTTTGTTGCAGCGCTGAGCTTTGCTCCTGCGCTGCCCCGGCCGTCTCCCCGCCCGTCCCCTTTCTCCCCCCCCCGGGCCACCCCGAACCCCATCTCTACTGTCAGCGGGAGGCGGGTCCTGAGCGCCAGGCCAGGCCTTCCCCAAAACCACCCTCTCATCCCGAACCATTGTCTGACAGGTCCCCAGAGCCCGCAGAGGGCCCCGGGGGATGCTAAAGACGGCTTGGGGTGGGTGGTGGGTTTCAAAATGTGACTCTCGTCTTCGCGACACTCACAATCGTACATATATATATGTATCTATATATATATGTATATATATACTATATATAACCAATAAATATATATATATATATATATATATATATATATAATATATATATCAAGACTGCATTGGCGCTGCGCGCCATGCACCTTGGTCCTTTGGAATTCGCGCGCTAGCGGGGTGCGAGCGTGCGTACATGCGCACACACATGCGTCTATGAATGCATAGTACATAAGTACACGCATATATATATACGCGTTTGTGTGTATACGTACATGTATATGCAGATGGTCAGTGTAACTATGTGCGCGCATACACATGCGTATATCAGGCGGTAGTGGCCTGACCAGTTGCTCATATCAACGCGCCACTTAAAGGCGCGAGGGTCTCAGGCAAACGTGGTCAGACTACCGTGGGACAATGCGTCGCCGAGGTCACTGTCGCGAGGACGTCCCGGGTGAAAATGGCCTGAACACCTCCGCTCAGGGGAGGGCATATCTGGTGTCAGCCGCGCGGGGAAGTTTCAATCGAGGAGTGGTTTGAACGCCTCTGCTCAGGGCATCCTTGAATTTAGAGTTGCGAGAAGTCGCGCGCGAAAGTGGCCGAACCGCCATGGTGCAAGGCACCTCCGAAGTGAGACTTGCGAGAGTGTCTCAAGCGACAGTGGCTGGAACACCTGAACTGAGAGTGTCTCGGGCCCCAAAGCTGCGATGATGTCTCAAGCGAAAGCGGCGGGGTCGACGAGGCACGGCGCTTCTGAGGTCGGAGTTGCGAGCATATCTCTGGCGAAGCGGATTAGACTACTTTCCGTTATCTCCTCTTCCTCCTTCCCCTGTTCCTTTCCTCCTCCTCCCCCTCCCCCCCCTCCTCCTCCTCCTCCTCCTGTTCCTCCTCCTCTTCCTCTCCCCCCCCCCCGCTGCTTTTTTTTTGCCCGTTCTCCCCATCCCTGGCGGCGCGGCGCGGCGCCGCTCGGCCTCTCTGCGAATCAAGCGGCAAAGGGTGAGAGAACCCCCCCGAATTAGGAGGGGTTTTTCCCGGGCCGCCAAGGGGGCCCGAAGGTAGTGCAAGAAGCGGTGCAGGTTTTGAAAACCCCCAGGGGCTCCTCGGATTCGGCCGGCCCTCTCCGGCAAGGTAGGCAAGGGCGCCGCGCCCAGGTGCTCAATCCCCCCGGTTTGTATTGAGTGCTGCGAGAAGCTCAGTCGAGGCGGGAGGAGGAACATGAAGAGGATGAGGAGAAGGAGGAGGAGGAAGAGGAGGAGGATGAAGAGGAGGAAGAGGATGAAGAGGACAGATTATGTGGATATATGGGGCACAACCGAGGTGTCGCGGAAGAAATCCACAGCAGAGACTTGGGGGAGTGAGGAGAGCTGCTTCTGCTAGACTTTTGGCGGGGCGGAACGTGAAACATCACGGGGACTTAGGAGAAGGAGGAGGATGAGGTAGAGGAGGAAGAGAATGAGGAAGAGGAGGAGGAGCTCTTGGGCCCTTCGGTGGTTCAAACGAAAAATGGCCTCGCTGCGCCATTTGATACGACAACGACGACGAAGAAGGCGACGACAAAGAAAAGGGATAATGAGAGGGGGAGACCGCTGTATTGTGATCTCGTGGTGCGCCTCTCGGGGCCCTCTGGGAAGCAGTTTTGAAGCCTCTTGGGGGTGTTTTAGGGTTCTGGGGATCTTTTTGGGGCCTCTTGGGGGCTCCTTGGGGCCTCTTGGGAGCCTCTTGGGGCCTCATGGGGCTCTCTCCGGGCCTCTTGGGGCCCTCTCGCGGCGGAAAATTTGGTTTTTGAGTTTTTGGGCGCCCTCTTGGGTCTCTCTTGGGGCCGTCTTGGTGCTCTCTTGGGCCGTCTTGGGCGCCTCTTGGGCGGTCTCGGAACCCTCCTGGACCGTGTTGGGACCTTCTTGGGGGCCTCTTGGGCAGTACTGGGGCGATCTAGGGAGCCCCTTGGGCCATTGTGGAGCGTCGGGCAGCGGGAACAGCGGGAAGGCCAACAACATCGAAAAACACACAGGAACATCAACAATTGTAGCCTCTCGGGGCTCTCTTGGGAAGCCTCTTGGGGGTCTCTGGGGGCGTCTTGGACGCGTCTTGGGCAGTCTTGGGCCCATATTGGGCGTCTTGGGCCGATCTTTCGGTGTCTCGGGGCCCTCTTTGGCCGTCGTGGGTTTTTTTTGTTCGCGTCGCACTCGCAGGACAGACACGGAGCACTCTGCAGGAGCGCCCCAAAGGCTCGGGGAGGCCGAAATTCGACTGGGGGGGGGGGCACCGTGTGCCGCTTTTCCGGGGTCCCCGGCCTTGTAAAAAAATATAAATAGGAATAAGCAGAACATGTACAACAACTTCACGGATGGAGGGTGGGTGATTTCCAACTTGTGGCTCTCGCTTTGGCGCCGCGCGCATTCGTCTAAATTTCTACAGTGCTGTCAGTGGTGGGCGGCGGGTGTCTTTCAACATGTGGCTCTCGCCATAGCGCTGCACACACTTGTCGTTACAAGTTACAAACATATGAGTTCTGGCACGATTTGATACGGTCATGACGCAAGAAACAGTCAGCTCGGATTGAGGTGTTGAAGTCCGAGGAATTGTGGTGTGGCACGATAGATAACTGTCGGGGCGCAGCCTTTACGTTGATTTGCGGTGTTGCAATGGTGCTGTGGCGCGAATCGGATTGTTAAGACGCAACAGTCACGTTGACTCGCGGAATTGACGTCCCAGGAACTGCGTTTTGGCAAGATTGAAGACTCTCAAACGATTGTTTCTCAACGGGGCACTCGTCGCAGCAAACAACACTTCTTTGAGGTGCCTACGAACAACGGACTTGGAAGGAGGGTATGCAGCAACATCGTTGACGCGTTTTGGGTTTGCGCTGGACTTCCTCCTCCTCCTTCTCCTCCTTCCCCCAGCCTTCCTCCCTTCTTCATCCCTTCTCCCGCGGCCCTCCATTTCTCTTTTCTTTCTCCCTCCTTCCTTCTTCGTGCCCTCGCGCTGAGTTGCTGAACGTGTACAAAAACGCTTTCCCTCTTCGCGCGGACGGGACACCCTCCCATGTCAAAAGCCTCCTTTCTCCCACTTCTCACCTCCTCCCCTCCTGCTCCTCCTCCTAGTCCTTTTCCTCTTCCTCCTCCACCTCTTCCTTCTCCTCCTCGTCCTCGTCCTCCTCCTTCTCCTCCTCCTCCTCCTCCTCCTCCTCCCCTCCTCCCCTCCTCCCTTCCTCCCCTCTCTCCCTCCCTCCCTCCCTCCCTATCGCCTATCGCCTTCCCACCCCTCCGCCAGCGGCACCGCAAGTCCATTTGCCGCGGGCACTCTGTGAACGGGAGCCGGCAGACTTTCCCGCCGCCCCGCAACCAGGGCGGCCCCAAATTGTGCCGTGGAACTTGGCGACGCACGCGACGATGAAGGTGTTGACTGTGAGAGCCACCCAGCGCCCCCGGCCCCTTCCAGGTCCGCCGCTCAACTCCTTCTCCTTCTCCACGGCCGCCGCCGCCAGGTGCAGCCCCCCGCCGCGGCCGCCCGTCCCAGCGGCGCTCCAGAGCAGTGCGCGCGGCAGCTCTAGCTGCGCGCATATTAGCGTGCGGCCAGCCTGTCAGCCCGCGCGCGCCGCCAGTGCGCCCAGCCGCCGCGGGCGCGCCCGCGGGCTCAGCGCAGCCCCGCGGCGTACCGCAGCTGGTGGGCCAGGGCTCGCTGCGGCGCGCACTTCAGCACCCAGCACGCCCCCCGAATTCTGCCTGCTGCGAGGCCCCTGGGAGCTCCCTGACCAGGCTGTCCCGCGCATCGCCGCCTCGCCGCCCCCCGACTCCATGGCGAGCGCGGTCCGGCGCTTGCCTGGGCAGCGCGCGCGCGCGCGCTTCGTGCGCTCAGCCCGCCGCGCCGCCTCGCCAGGACGTCTTGCTGCCGGTGGCACTGGCGCCCCGTCTCCCGAAGCGGAGTGGCGGACGGCTGCGCCGAGCCACCGTCGGCCGCCCACAACGTCGTGCCCGACGCCCACGGTGGCGCGCTCGAGGGCCTCCGCTTGCCCGTGCCGCGGCGCGCGCGGCCTGTGACAGGTGGGCACGTGCTGCTCCCCAGGGCGGCGTGCAGCGGCGCCACCTGTCGGCGAGGACGCCCGCAGCGCGCGCCACGCCTGCGCGCCGCACGACCACGCCTCCGCCTGGCTGGCAGACGGCAGCGTGGTGCCCCGCCGTGTCCAGCGGCGTTTGGCAAGGCGTCCCGCTGCTCCTCGCGAGCTCGACGGCGGAGCACTCTGGCCGCGGCAGCTGGACGCGGCTCTTCCCTCCCTCCCTCCCTCTACAATGACACATCAAGAACACTTTCCTTCTCTCTCTCTCTCTCTCTCTCTTCGCTGGCCCTGTGCGGGAGATGCTCCGCCCTCTCGCGTATGTTTTCCCCCACAGAACTCCACAGCAGTAGTCTTTCCTTTGCTTTGTTTGTGCTCCGATCGCTTTTTCGATGTTTCAGCACGGCGTTCCCGCGGCAGCGTGGGCAGCATCGTCGGATCGGCGATTAGCCCCCCGTCGCTCAGCCTCGCCTCAGCGTGGACCACTCTTCTCTTGGTCCGAATATTACCTCCTCGCGGTCGCCCCCCCATCCTCTCCCCTCCTCCGCCCTCCCCTGTGTCCTTCTGCTTCTCCCGCTCCTTCCGCTCCAGCTCCCTTTGCCGCTGCTCGTCGTCCTCCTTCCTCTCTCGTCCTCGCTCGATGTCTCCTGCTCAACGCCTCGGACCTCTCACGATCCTCCTGCTCCTCCCCTCGTCCTCGTCAACCTCCCTCTTCTTCTTCCTCGTCCCTCTCCTCCTGATCATCCCCCTGCTCACCCGCCACCTCCCCCTCCCCCTCCTCCTCCTCCTCCTCCTCCTCCTCCTCCTCCTCCTGCTCCTCCTCCTCCTGCTCCTCCTCCTCCTGCTCCTGCTCCTCCTCCTCCTCCTCCTCCTCCTCCTCCTCCTCCTCCTACGTACGCAACTGCCAGGTTCTGGCACGTTGCCGCAGCTCTCGCGAGCTCGACGGCGGAACACTCTGGCCGCGGCAGCTGGACGCGGCTCCTCCACCCCTCCCTCTACAACGACACATCAGGAATACAATTCTTCTCTCTTTCTCTCTCTCTTTCCGCTGGCCCTGTGCGGAAGATGCTCCGCCCTCTCGCGCATGTTTTTCCACACAGAACTCTACAACGGTAGCCTTTCCTTTGTTCTGTATGTGTTCCGATCGTCTTCGATGTTTCAAAACGGCGCACCCGCTGCAGCGTGGGCAGCATCTTCGGATCGGCGATCTGCTCGCGTCGTCCAGTCTCGCCTTGGCGTGCTTATGTTTGTCGCACCCTGTGCTTCCTGTTCGCTGTCTCGCTTCCCCCATCCCCCTCTTTCCTCTCCCTCTACAGTTGCTCAGCTTTGATCCTGTCGCTCAAGATGGCAATCTCGCCCCGGCGCGGGCCACTCTTCTTGATCCGAATCTCTCCTCCTCGCTGTCGCCCCCCCATCCTTTCCCCTCCTCCGCCCTCCCCTGGGTCCTCCTGCTTCTCCCGCTCCCTCCGCTCCGGTTCCCTCTGTTGCCGCTCCTCGTCCTGCCTTTTCATCCCTCGTCCTCTCTCGACTTCTCCTGCTCAGCGCCTCGGACTTCTCACGACCCTCCTGCTCCTCCCCTCGTCCTCGTCCTCCTCCCTCTTCTTCTTACTCGTTCCTTTCTTCCTGAGCATCCCCCTGCTCACCCGCTACCTCCCCCTCCCCCTCCTCCTCCTCCTCCTCCTCCTCCTCCTCCGTATGCA
>CAUYUJ010017943.1:100000-120000 GCA_963575745.1 Prorocentrum cordatum
CCGAGAGGCCCCCTGGACAGCCCCAAGACGGTCCAAGAGATCTCCGAGACGCCGAGGGGCCCAGAGAGTCTTACCAGATGGCCACCGAACACATCGGACGGGCCAACAGAGCCCGGGGACAGCTCAAGAGACCCCGGAGATGCCCCAGGGGCCTCAAGCGGCCCCTCAGAGACCCCCAAGAGGCCCGCAGTCAACCCCCAGCAGGCCCCAAGAGAGCCCCAAGAGGCCCCTAAGAGGCCTCCTCCTTGTCCTCATTGTCCTCCTCCTCCTCCTCCTCCTCCTCTTCCTCCTCCTCCCCCTCCTCCTCCTCCTCCTCCTCCTCCTCCTCCTCCGCCTCCCTCTACTCCTCCTCCGCCTCCGCCTCCGCCTCCTCCTCCTCCTCCTCCTCCTCCTGCTCCTCCTCCTCCTCCTCCTCCTCCTCCTCCTCCTCCTCTCCTCCTCCTCCTCCTCCTCCTCCTCCCCCTCGTCCCCCCGAAATGTTCCCCCAAGGAGTTCCACAACGGCTGGGGGAACACATAGTCCAATTGCTTGGCCAAACATTGGCCCCACGTTTTGGCCACGCAGGCGGTTCCGACAGGCAGGGGGCGGCGGTGGTTCGCCGAAGGCGTCTGCGATACTCATATCCGGGTGGCCTTGTCTACCAGGAAACGATCGCACCCTGGAACAGCAAAAGGCTAGATTCCTGAAACAAGTCTGCACTGTCGTTTAGTATGCAACTACTGGGCTGTACTCCAACCTGAAGCACACCACGGCACCCAACCAACTTGATGCAAATTGGGAGTCTCCGAGAAACATTGTACCTGGGGCTGCCGTGTGGGGGGTCAGCCCCCGGGTACATTTTCAGAACAGACCTCAGTTTCGTTCGAAGAGATGGGTAGGGTCTCTCCCAAAGCACAGAACGAGTTGTTTTCGCAGCCAAATGCCCCCCCCACCCCCCTCCTCCACTCCTCCCGCACCCGCATCCTCTCTGCCAATCCCTTCTCCCCGCTACCTCACTCCCCCGCATCTTCTTTTTCATCTTACCGCCTCCCCCTTCCCCCACATCCTTTCCTCCTGCTCCTCCGTCCTCCTCCTGGTCGAGAGCTCTGGGGGCGGGCGACACAGTCGAGTGGTTTCACGTCTGGAGGTATGGAAGGTTCGAAGCCCCACGGCGACATGCCGAACTGGCCAAATTCCTTGGGATAGTCCCCATCGACAGCCTCTGGAGGCTCCAAAGGTGCCTACAGTGTAGGGCCCCCAGGGCCGCGCGAGGCGGTTCCGCTACGGAGGGGGAGCGACCTGTTTGCGTCGGAGGGCCGATGCGTCACCGCCACACGGATGGATGCACGGATGGACGGGCGGACGGACGGACAGAAAGATGGGCTGGCGACTGATCGATGGATCCGTGGATGCATGGCGATAGCTTTTGCCCTGCCACCGCACATTGGCCGGCGCATGGTCTCCTGGCGTTCACCGTTGGCTTAGCTTTAACCGGCCGGTGCGACACCTGGTCGATCTCTGCTTCTGGCGCATGGTGTTCTGGCGCTCACCGCTGGCTTTAGGTCGGGCATGTCCCCCTACAGGGGGCTTTTGGACGAAAAATAAAAAATATTCGAAACATGTACCCGCAAATGGTCAAACATACTCAATCAATAGTCCCTTTACTATTTTTTACTATTTTGGAATATTCCTCCTGTAGAGGGACAGGCCCGACCTGGCGCTCACCGCTGGCTTTAGGTCGGGCATGTCCCCCTACAGGGGGCTTTTGGACGAAAAATAAAACATATTCGAAACATGTACCCGCAAATGGTCAAACATACTCAATCAATAGTCCCTTGACTATTTTTTACTATTTTGGAATATTCCTCCTGTAGAGGGACAGGCCCGACTTAAGCATGGTGTTCTGGCGCTCACCGCTGGCCTGCGTTAACCGGTCGGCGCGACACCCGGCGCCGATCTCTGCCGTATCCTCTCACGCCCCGTGTGGAGACGCCGCCGTGCGGCCTCACCACAGGCGGCCTCCTGCATGACGAAGCCAGGACGAGGACAGCACCGGGTGAGGATAGACTGAGCATCTCTGAAATCCGGCGGCTCGGGAGGATGTCTCGGGCGCCGCGGCCTTTTCAGAGCCTTCTGGAACCCTCTTCGGGTGTTGCTAGAAGTGCCCCTGGCCCAAGGTGCCCCCCAGGATTTCGAAGGAGGCCCCCACGGCCTCCAGAGCACCCCTCGCGAGGCTTAGAGGGCCCCGAGGGCTCCAACATCGAGCGAAAAGCTAGGGGCTCCCTGGGCCAGGGGCACTCCTAGCACTTGCCGTCGCTCGGACGTTCATTTCCCGTGCATTTTTTGGTTTCGTGCGTGTTTTTTCTCGCTCGATGGTCCAGGATGTTCCTCAACGGTCCTCGCCGAGAAAAAAATACACACGTCCGAGCGATGCCAGGAGCAACACCCGACCTCTGAGAGCGTCCCGGAACGCTCTGGAACGGCTCTCTATCCTCGCCCTGGCCCCGTCAGATCCTGGCCGCTGGGCCGCGTCCAGCTCCCCGTGCGGGGCGTGGGGCTGGCTGGGCGGGCTCCAGCTCCCGAGAGGCACCTCGCCCGCGGGCGGCTCGGCGGGGGGCGGCAAGGGCGGCGCCGGGCGCTCCGGAGACGCGGCCGGCCCGAGGTGCACTGGCCGCGGGGAGCGGTGCACCTCCGGCCTGTGGAGCCGCCCCCGCTCTGGCGCCCCTGGGCTGCGCGCCTCCTCCAGCGGCCTCGGCGGGCTGCGCAGGCCGGAGCCTGGCCGGCTCACCCACTGCCGGGCCTCCGCGTCCCACTCCTTCCAGCCCCGCGGCGGCTCCAGCGCGGGGCCGCTCAGGAGGTCGTAGCCCTCAGGGCTCCACGCGTTCCCATGGCTCTTGCCCGCCCGCACGCGGTCGAGGCTACTGCCCTTGGCGATGCACCAGGTGCGCCTGTGCGCGTTGTAGAACAGGAACCAGCCCTGCTTGCTCCACCACGTCGGCTGGTCGTTCACCATGAGCTGGGCGTTCGGTCTGAAGAGGTCGTTGAAGGCCTCCGTCTTGAACCCGCCCAACTCTACGGCTTGGTGGCTCGTTGCCGGCTGCGTCGGTGAGCTCACGGACATTATGGGGGAGGGTTCAGAACCGCCCGCAGGGCCGCCTGTTCCACTGGTAAGCTGCAGCTCGTCGTCGTAGGTCACGTCCTGCCGATTGTAGGCGAGGACCCCCGACCTGTTGAGGGACTCGACCGAATCTTGCATGGACGACAGCGCGCCCTTCAGGTCGCTGAGCTCGGGCGACCGCATCAGCGAGGCCTCCGCTTCCATCATCCTCGACTCCGACGCCAGCAACTCGTCGACCGCCGGGGAGGCGCCGTCCACCTCGCGTACCATCCGCGACGGAGACTCCAGCAGCTCCTCGGCCGCCGGGGAGGCGCTGTCCAGCGCGCGCGGGCTGGTGGCGACCGAGCCGACCGAGGGAGGCATGGCTCGGGTGCTGCCAGACGCGCCGCTGGCCCAAGGCGCCCCCAGGATTTTCCCAGGAGGCCCCCACGGGCGCTGGAGCACTTCTCGCAAGGCCCAGAGGGCCCTCCCAGAGGGCCCCGGGGGGCTCAAAGGGAGCAAAAAGCTGGGGGCACCTTGGGTCAGGAACACCTTTGGCAACCCCCGAATGGCGCATCCCTGCTCCTCGTCCTGCTGGTGGCGCTCTGGGCCCAGGGCGCTCGGGTGCAGGTGTGGGTGCCCGCCAAGATGCTCAGCGGGGGCGCCCTCCTCGCAGTCGGACACCGGGTGGTACACCGGCAGCGACATCGCTGGGTCGTCGTGCACCGGGTAGTACACCTCGCCTCCCAAGATGCGGCTGGCGGTCCCCTCGTGGCCAAAGCTGGGTAGCCCGAGCGGCTGGTAGCCGGTGCTGCCGGCAGCCGGGCCCACCAACTGCCCACACAGGCGGCGCTCCATGATGGCGGCGCTGACGACCACGTATACGCAGGCGAGCGTGTGCATGACGGCCGCTTCCTCGAAGCCAGGGTTTGCCGCGATCATATCGGCCACCGCGGCCACGAGCGCAAAGGCCGCCAGGACGGAGGAGTGGATGCCGGCGAATGCCATGGAGAAGCAGATCATCAAGCTCGGCGCCGCGAATGGAGACCAGGCCCCAGGGACCACGATGTTGCCGATCACCATGCGCGAGGCCTCCACGGCCCCGATGACGAAGTCGGCCCAGATCATGTTGGAGGGCAGGAAGGAGGCCATCAGCAGCATCATAGCTGCGCACGAGTCCAGGACGACAATTTCAGTAACCTCCCTGTTTGCCAGGGCGTCCACCAAGTACGGGAGCGGCAACAACAACCACCACAGGTCCCGGCGGCTCACGTAAGCCTTCAGGTAGTCCGCATCAGTGGTTAGGGACCACCACTCTGCTGCAATTACCGGAAGGGTTGCTCCACTCTGCAGGCGCCCTATCTTCTGCATCGCATGAGTGCGGACTGATGGACCTCCAGGCTATACAGACGGCAAGCTATGACGCTCAGGTGCTGCCACAACAGTCACCAGTGGTGCTTGCGCAATATGCTAATTGAGCCGAGGAAGAGTAGGCGGGTGGGGGGGAGCAGAAGCAACAGCAGCAGCGGTGGCGGCACCATCATGAACGCCATCTGTATAATGTTAATCGTCAGGATGAGGGAATACATAACAAAACAACATCAGAGCCTGGGCATGAGAGAAGGATGAGGACTGCGAGGAACGAGGATGATGATGGGGAGGATGTAGAGCAGGAGGATGAACAACGGCGAGGACGAGGAATCGTAGGACGACTGCATGTGGATAACTAAGTGTCAGAATACGGGGTGCAGGTGCAAGGGTATGCAAGAACACTGAGAGCATGCACCGCATCCATCAGAGGCAGCAGGAACAGAAGCAGGAACACCAGCAACACGAAGAACACCATACGGAGCTGGACTGGGAACACATGGCGGATGCACGGGGGACCAGCCAGGGAATCCCACCAACCCTCTTGTCTTCGTAGAGGGGTACCCCCTAGAGGATTCTGGAGGGTTCGCGAGCCGCCAGAGCGCCCATGATGGCTCGAAGAAGGCCCCTGATGCTCCAAGATGGCCTCCGAAATGGCTCAACATAGCCGAAAAGTGATTCAAGACAGCTCCCCTCATACATCCGAGCGGGCCAAGAGAACCACAAGACGGTTCTAAGTGCGCTCGGAGCTCCCTCCGAGGGGCCAAATTCCTTCAACATCCATCGGGCACCACTGATCATTGCCTTCTCGCATGCCTGCTTCCGATGCGGTTTTGAAGCCCCAAGATGGCATCAAGATGGCCCAAGAGAGCCTCACGAGGGGCCCAAGAAGCCCCCCAAACGGCCACACGAGCGCCCAAGAGCGCCCCACGAGGCAGTTTTGATGGCCTCAGACGGGGAAGGGCCCCCCTTTTCATCGACGCCCTCCAAGATGACCCCAAGAGGCCCTAGGCCTCCAGGAGTGCTCGGCAGCACCCAAAGGATCGTCAGCACCCGGGGGATGCCGACAACCCGATGGATTGTCAGCACCCCCTGCCCGCCCACTGTTAGACGAGCTATCCGGGCTCGCGCCCGCCCAGGACCCCGTCGCGGAACCAGAGCTGTCCCGCAGACTGCCGGCCCCGGCACGGCCTCGGCAGGCCACGCCAGCTGGGAGCCTCCGCCCTCGCGCGGTGCACCGCACCTCCTGCAGAGAACGTGCTGGCCCGCGGCCTGCACAAGATGTCCGAGATGCCTCCTCCTCCTATTCCTCCTCCTCCTCCTCCTCCTCCTCCTCCTCCTCCTCCTCCTCCTCCTCCTCCTCCCCCTCCTCCTCCGTCCTCCTCTCCTCCTCCTCCTCCTCCTCCTCCGCTCCTCCTCCTCCTCCTCCTCCTCCTCCTCCTCCTCCTCCTCCTCCTCCTCCTCCTCTCTCCCTCTCCTCCTCCTCCTCCTCCTCCTCCTCCTCCTCCTCCTCCTCCTCCTCTCCTCCTCCTCCTCCTCCTCCTCCTCCTCCCCCTCCTCCTCCTCCTCTCCTCCGCCTCCTCCTCCTCCTCCTCCTCCTCCCCTCCTCTCTCCCTCTCCTCCTCCTCCTCCTCCTCCTCCTCCTCCTCCTCCCTCCTCCCTCCCCTCCTCCTCCTCCTCCTCCTCCTCCTCCTCCGCCTCCCTCCTCCCTCCTCCTCCTCCTCCTCTCTCCTCCTCTCCTCCTCCTCCTCCTCCTCCTCCTCTCCTCCTCCTCCTCCTCCTCCCTCCTCCTCCTCCTCCCTCCTCCTCCTCCTCCTCCTCCTCCTCCTCCTCCTCCTCCTCTCCTCCTCCTCCGCCCCCTCCTCCTCCTCCTCCTCCTCCTCCTCCTCCTCCTCCTCCTCCGCCTCCTCCTCCGCCTCCCCCTCCTCCTCCTCGGGCGGCGCCTCTGCTGCGGCAGAGCCCCTCGCAGAGCCATGGCACGGCGGGCGGCGTGGCTGCGCGCGCTCTCATAAAAGGACGCCTCCGTGCCTCTCCGCACGCCCAGCCGCTAGAAGCACTTGGGCGAGGGGCTGGTTCGCTCCGCGCGCCAGGCTGCGCAAGACTGGTCCGAGACATGTCCACGTCGTTCATTTCTAAGCGTGCTCTTTTCTAAGTCTGCTCGTTTCTAATTCTTCCTGGTCCCCTAGTGGCCAGGAAGAGCCCCAGGAGAGAACACCCAGAAATGAAAGGATCGTGCCACCCCAAAATCAAAGAACTTCTTAATAATAAAAAATGAACAATTTGTCCGTCTGCTCTGAGCAGTGGCACCGTGTGCACCCGACCCCCCCTTCCTGGGACCTCCTCGAGGCCACGAAACGCAACACGAGGCGGGGCTTCGGAGACGACTGCTTCGCGGGCGGCCCGGCTTCCGGAGCCCGCGACCTGGCCACAGTCGGGGCCGCCCGCGAGATGAGTACGCGCGTGGTTGCCACGGCCGCCTCCGAATGCTGGGTCTGGCCCGCTCCCACCTCGGCAGAACAGTCGTCCCAAGCGCTCCCCAGGACGTCGAAGATCGTGGGGGGCTCAGAACATTCGGGGAACACTTGGGCCCGCAGCAAAGGCTCTGGCTCACCGTGGGCTGGCGTCCATCTGGATGTAGGGCGTCCTGAGCGCCCCTTTCAGAGCCTGGGAAACGGCCTCCTGGCATGCTTGCTGCGCCCTAGCACTAACTCTGAACTCCATCCGTTCCCTTCTCGAACGGCAGTGCGATCAGAAACATCTTCCGCCCTCCAGGGGGCCACCAGGAGGGCTCGGATGATGGCCTGGCGCTCTGAAGGACCGATCAACCGATTCTGGTCAGCTCAGGGATTCTGGTCGCCTGGCCACATCCGTCAGTAAACAGCCACGCCCCCATGGAGGGGAAGGTCTGAGGCTTACGGGGAACTCAGGAAACCGATCAACCAAACCCGATGTGTCGAAGCCGGGCGGAGGCCCTCTATCCGAGTCCTTCAATCTCTGACGATGCTCTGGAGCACGATCGGGGAGCGGATGTGCGGCGTCGGGGTCATCCCTTTGCTGCCGCACCTTCTCGCATTCGTGATGTTGGTGTCCGAGAATCCCGGTCGCCTTCTTGCAGAACTGGCAAGGGTCCTTCTCCGCAAAACGGTACTCTCGTTTCTTGGCTGGAGGCCAACTCCCTCCCGCCATTTGTGACCGAAGGGTCCCCCTGCGCAGGGGATCACGCGCCTTGTTCGCCCCGAGTCTGAACGCTCGACCCCGCGCACTCTCGGTCCCGTGCGCCTCAGGGGTAGATGCCCAAATCTGCTGCCTTCGAGCCCTTGCGATCCCTTCGCTCAGCTGCAACCAGGTGTCGCAGGGGGGCAGTCTGTAACAAGTTGCGCGCCTCATCTTGGTCAGTCCGAACCAGGTGCGGCTCAGCTGTTTGCCATCCTGCACGTTGCAGGCTGCGAAGCACAGCCCCCGCGGGCCCTCGGACCAGGCTCCACCGGGGCTGTTTCGCGAACGCATCGTTGGCCTTGGCCCAGGCCTCCCTCAGACCACGATCGGCAGTTCTGCGGTCCCAGACCCAACAACCATGCCCGAAAACCAGCAGGGGCCGTGACGTCCGTGACTGGGTCGTGACTGTGATCATGATGGGTGCGCAGATGCGGGATCATTTGCACGCGACCTTTAGCTCCCGTGAGCTTCGCAGCTCGCGCCCTCGAGCTACGACGTGTCGCGTCCGAAGCCCCCGGCGCGGGCGCCCCGTACCCCCCCCGCCGGGCATGGCCCCCGTTCTCTAAAGGGCCGCCGCCCCGGCGCCGGCAGTCTCCCCGAGGGCTCGGAGCTGCTCGCGGCGAGACTGCAGCTGCTGAGCGCGACGCAACTCAGTCTTACGCTGGACTCGACGTCCGCACCCAGACATGATGGCGTCACAAAAAAATCAGGACGGGAGGTTTTTAGCTATTTTCAGCCCCGTGGGGCCCTCGCCGGGCCTCGGGACCGTCAAAAAACGACTCGGGACGAAAAACCGGTCCCGGGGAAAGGGTCGGGGACGCCGTCCTGAAACAATCGAAACGTCGCATGTCTGGGCACAGGTCATGTCCTAAATGTTGCCTGTGGCCCTGTCGCAAGCCCCAAACATGCGAGCCGAGAGATTGCCGCGTGCTTCAGAAGCCGCCGAGCGGGGGAGGTGGCCTGATTCGTTCGGCTGCAACGAGCTCGAACCATGCAACTTGGGGGCCTCCGAACAGTTTCGCTGACAGGGGGCCAAGAGAACAACCACCATGGTGGCGCAGGCGTTGGAACGGCCTGCTAGATACCCAGAAACGCAACGAACGACCCCAAGAGGCCCCCGCAAGCGTCCACTCTTCTATGGGGCCGCGTTGGGCTTCACAAGCACCCGCCCTGCTTAAGCATTGTAAGCAAGAGTACTGATCAGAGCCATGTCGTGGCAGTTGGTCATGTCTAGCAGCACGTTGATCCAATGGGCATCCTTAGCCCTCGCTATCTCTGCGGATAGGTTTGATCGAGCGCTGAATTGCAAGCTCCGGCCCTTCGCACTACCCCAGATCTCCTCGGCTCTATTGGCACGCTCCTCGCGCTCTGGAACTGGGCAACTCGCCCTGCTCCAAGCTCCGATGAGAGTGTCCGGGGGCGCTATCAGACGGTGCCCGCCATCGGGTTCCTCCGACCGGGGAAATCTCGAAACTGGCCTTTGCGATGGGCAGGTCGAACACTTCTCGCGCTGACACAGCAATGCCGCTGGCGCAGGCCTCGATGCCCTCGTCGGACAGGTACATTGGCGACCGACGGTGTACTTTACGTGCCCTGCCGCCGTCTTCTCCAGGGAAATCTGACACGTCAGACCTCAGACCTGACGCAGCAGTAGGAATGGGGATAGGGGTCCCTCTCCGAGGCGTCTCCCGGGGGCTCGGGCTGCCGGCGGCCGTGAGTGGCAGAAATAGCCCTCATCTCCGACGCAACGTCATCGGCCAACTCGAAGGGCTGGGCTCTCTCCCCGGCGAGGAACACGTCCTGGGGCGCCCTGGCTTCAGCGAGCCTGTGGGCCGCGCGGGGCCCTCCCAGAAATGACCACATGCCCCACTTCGGCCAGTCCTCAGTCTCAGCAACAAGGTGGGCTGCTTCGCGCTGGGCGGCATTATCCAGGATCCTCTGAATCAGACCAGGACGGGCCGGGCCCCCTTGGGAAGTCAAGCCAACTCAATGCAAAACCTCAGGCTGGCCCATCTAGATGTTTGCGGGCCCAGCCCAGCCTGTTGATGCGCTCGGAGAAGTGCTCGACCTCCAGCGGCGCCTGGCCCCCCCCCCCCGACACCTCGCGCCCTGGTCGCCACTGTCGATCTCAAGCCCGGGAATGTAGCTGTGCTGTCCAGCGTCGACCGAGCGCGGATGGCGGGCCGACCTGGCCGTTGCCCTCCGCGCTGCGTGCTCTGGCGGTGGCAGGAGTGGGCGCTGTCTCGTTCGCCCCTGCCCGCCCATCGTACATATTATGGCGAGGCCCAATGACGCCCTGTGTGGCCAGCAACTCGCTGTCGGCGCCCTGCAACCAGATGTCCCTGAGCTCGCCGTGCTCCCCGCCGTTCTTCGCATCTCCAACGCGAGCGTGAACGTCTGGCCGTTCACGGGGACACCTTGCGCAGCTGGCTTGGCGATCGCCGGCGCTGATGTCGGCTGCCGTGCACCTCGGCGCTATGCTTCAGTAGTCACTCCAACAAGACTGATACCCTGGCGATCACTGAATGTGCGTCGCTTGGGCTGGTGACGACATGAACCCTTCCAAACGAAGATGCCCAAGCCACCGAGCACTTGGAAGTCGGCGCTTAGAAGCCACTCCGAGCCAAATCTCTGCACCTTCATGCGGTGGGACGCTATGCCCGTGAGAACTGCATGGGGTAGCTGTTCAAAGCTTTCCCTTGACATGAAGGTATCTACTGACCGCAGCGCATCCACCTTTCACCGCCGCGCGCCCGCGCGCGGACACCGCGCGCGCTGAAAGCCGAGGCCCATCCAAGCCATGCGAGGGCGAACTGACCCTCGCATTCCAGGGAGCCAAGAGTGCAACTCCTCCGCTGGTGCGCCCACCCTCCGCGCCCGCAGCTCTGGCTCAAACTCCATGGCGGCCAGCCGCCAGCGCGCGCTTATACATGTGGCAGCTTGCTGCGTAAATGGTGTTCTTGCGCGTGCAGCACCAGGGGCTCCTTTGCCAGCGACGTGGGTTTTGCCCCCCCCTCCCCCCCCCCCCGCCGCAGCTTGCTACAAAGCTGATGCTGCGCATCAGCTACACCATGGTAAAGGCGGTCATCTCAATTCTGCGCCTGGCACCACGCCTTCTTGGCAACGTTCTCAAGAGACTTTCCGACGCGCATCGCCTTTCTCGCGTGGTTGCTCCTCCGTGTCTGGCAGTCCGATGTTAATTGACCTGGGTGATCATTTGAACACCTCTGGGTCGTCCGTGTACAAAGTAAACATACGCGCCCAGACGCTGTGCCAGCGCCCGCGGCTACCCCAGGACCACCTGCCGCTGAAGCTGCTCCTGGACCACCTGCCGCTGGAACGCCGCCTTCTGAGGATTCTCCTGGGCGACCTGCCCCTGGAGCTCCCCCTGCTGCACCAGCACCTTCTGCTCGTCTGGCATTCTTTGCCTGTTGCCTCCTCTGCTCTGCCAGTGCTTCCCAAGCCATGCGCACCTCCTCAAGCACTTCGAACGTTTCCGGCAGCGCTCCCCGCAGCGCCGAAAACCCGCAGCGGCTCGCCCAGGCGCTCCGCGGACAGGCCCGCCGACGCCCCCAGCACCTCCTGCTACAGCGTCTAAGGCCTGCCTCGCTCGCCTTCAGGTGGCAAGGGCGACTCAGCAACTGGCGCGTGCAGCTCGAGCAGCTCGTTCTGCGTGTCGGACAAAGCCCGCGGCGCCTCGACCCCCCCCTGTTGGGCGGATGCCTGAACGGTGGGCTCCTGGCGCTCTGCCTTTCTCGAGCTTGGAATACAGGCGCGACGCCCCCTTAAGCCGAGTGTCCAGCGGCTTCGCTGCCGCTAGCCTCCTCCGCACCGCGCTCTTCCGCTCCTGGAACTTGGCGCACGCCTCTCTGACCTCAACCGTATTGGTGCCCTGGATTGCCGCAATATTCGCCGCGATCTCTGCCAGTTGTTTGTTGACGTTGCCATCTGGGCCCATGTCGCCCCCGTGCACCTCAACGGCATCATCAGGCTTCTGGGGGGCCTTGGCAACGTAAGCCTGTTCAAAGTCCTGCTCCGCCTTCGTACTGCTGGTTGAGACTGCACCACGCTGGTATGGCAGCTTAGGAACTCTGGAGCTTGCAAGCGCCGCGCTCTTGGCACCTGCTGCCCCGCACACGGTCAATTCTGTCTCACCACCTATTTCCAGAATTCGACCAAGAAGACACTGTGCACCCCGAGCGCTTCGCTTGGTTGGGTGACCCACCAACAGCGGTCCGCCTCCAGCACTTCCATCTCGCGCCTTCTAGCGCGGCCTCGCGGCGGCGCCAACGCGGTGTGGAAATACGCAAAGGGATGCGGGTTGACACCGCAGTCCAGTAGATGTGACACATGCCCCCCCCCCAGCCTGGGCAGCCTGCTAACGGGACGCTGTGCTGTCGGGGGCCGCCCTTCCCCCACGCCACGATGTCAAGTCCTGAGAGAGACGCTACGAAATGGAGCCTCAGTGGCTATGGACGATTGGCGTAGGAGGAGGACGAGGACGATGACAACGACGACGAGGAGGAGGAGGAGGAGGAGGAGGAGGAGGAGGAGGAAAAGGGGAGGAGGGGGAGGAAGAGAGGACGGGTGGGGGAGGGAAACGGGAGGAGGAGGGGGAGGAGGACGAGGAATAGGAGGACGAGGAAAAAAAAGAGGAGGAGGGAAGAGGAGGAGGAAGAGGAGGAAGAGGAGGGAGGAGGGGGAGGAGGAGGAGGAGGAGGACGAGAGGAGGACGAGGAGGAGGAGGAGGAGGAGGAGGAGGAAGAGGAGGAGGAGGAGGAGGAAGAGGAGGAGGACGAGGAGGAGGAGGAAGAGGAGGAGGAGGAGGGGGATGAGCCGAAGGACGAGGAGGAAGGAAGATGAGGGCAATGAGGAAGAATGCAATGATGATACTGACGCGTCGAAGGGGGAAGAAGAGCAATAGTATCAGGATGGTAGGCGGACGAGGCTGCGGAATAGTGAAGGGATGGATGGTAGCATGGAGTAAAAACCAACGGGCTTAGCATAACGAGGGGGCCTCGTCTTGGGCGGCCCAACCAACCCGATTCCCAGGAGTCGAGCACATCATTTGACGTAGCGACCTTACGCGGTGGCTCACGCGGGCAACTCACGGAGCACACTGCGAGGAGAAGAAACACTTACGCGTGACCTTGGGCGGGCAGCTCACGCGCCAGTATCCGCGCAGTCGACTTTTTTTCGTACGCCAAGGAACGGCAACGGGAGGCGAACGAAGTAAATACGCTTGAGGATATTTGCTCAGCGTGTTGCGGTGGTGGCCCAGCGGTACGCCATGCCCTGCAAGCGGGTGGCGTGCTGCTCCGCTCCGCGCTGCGGGAGGCTCGGAACGGCTCGGGACGTCGACGACCAAGGACTGGGGCATGGTCAGCGCGTCGCGCCAACGCGCGGGCCGGAGCCGGCGGCGCGACGCGCAGAGCAGAGGCTCCTGACCGTACCCTCTCCGCGCTGCTTGCGACGTGGCGTATCTCTCTGCAGCAGGTGGCTCGGCCCGGCCGGTCGTTGAGATCTGCTCGCCGCCGGAGCCCTCATCTTGGATACACCACTGGTGCAGCCATCTGGCCTGGCGCATCCGTCGTGAGCCAGGGCGGGCGCGATGAGCCTGTCGCGCCCAAGACAGGGCATATATATAGAGATATGTACATATATATATGTATATATATATATATATATATATATATATATTCTGGCGCGCTTTTGATATTCACACACTGCTCATTGGCTGGCTGCGTCATGCAGGGCGGCATGCCAAACCATTATGTCCCTTTTACTCACAGTCCCACCACATATGCTTCATCTTTCTGCGCGGGCCCCGCACTGTTTGTCTACGCCCTTCTTGCTTCTTCGATCTTCCCCCCGAGTCACCGAAATCTCCTGTACCACTCAGAGCCCCTCAGGACCCTCAAAGACGCCCAACAGTAGTGAAAACCTCCCCGATCCTGGGTCCCTCCTCCTCCTCGATCCTCCGAGAAATTGGGTGCGCCCCTGAGCAGTGTGCGCTCCCCGTTGGCAGCTCCTGGCTCTGAGCTGCACACGCTCAAGGGACTGCTCGATGGTGGCCCGCTCGCAGATCTGGCAGTCTGGCCAGTGCTCCTCCTCGGCCCCCGATCTCCCCGGAGGCGGTGGTGACCCCTCTCGCCTTCTGCCCGAGGAAGCCCGGGCCTCCGGCGGCCGCTCGGGACGTCTCCGGCACCCCTGGAACGCTCTCGGGAGCCGCGGCCGATGGACACCACCGTTCTGCACGCTGCCGAACAGCTTCGGCCCCCCCGGAGTGCTTCGGGGGCGCGCAAGCGTGGACCAGCGATCCATGGATTTGGCGCGCGGCCGCCAAATCCATGGATCGGGGAAGGTGCTCTCCCCAAGATGCGGCCGGTGCCGCATCGCCCGGCGGCGGAGATCCGCGATTCCCAGGAAGGAAGCGGGGCCCGTCGCTCATGCACGCCCCCTTGGTTCTGGGACGCGAGGAACCCAGGAGAAGGAGAAGGAGGAGGAGGAGGAGGAGGAGGAGGAGGAGGAGGAAAAGGATGAGGATGAGGATGAGGATGAGGATGAGGATGATGAGGAGGAGGAGGAGGAGGAGGAGGAGAGGGGAGGAGGAGGAGGAATAGGAGGAGGAGGAGGAGGAGGAGGAGGAGGAGGAGGAGGAGGAGGAGGAGGAGGAGGAGGGGAGGAAGAGGAGGAGGAGGAGGAGGAGGAGGAAGAGGAGGAGGAGGAGGAGCCGGAGGAGGAGCAAGAGGAGGAGGAGGAGGATGAGGAGGAGGATGAGGAGGTTGAGGAGCTCTGGAATGGATGGAGGCTGCCGAACTGTTTCGAGCCCCCCTGCTTCTTCTCCCCGAGCCGCGGGGCAACGCTGGCGCCGGCCCCGTCGCGGAGCGGGACCCCGACAGCCAGCCGCGGGCCGAGGCCCCCCGACCGAAGCGGCTCACGGCCTGCGCCGGCCCCGCAGGGAAGTTTGTTGTTCAACGCTGGGCTTCGCTGTTGCGTGCTCCGTGCCCTTAAGGCTGACTGGGAGGGTGGCGCTCCGGACCTCCCGCAGGGAGGAGGGAGGAAGGAGGAGGAGACGACGACGACGACGACGGCGGCGACGACGACGACGACGACGGCGACGGCGACGTTGACGGCGACGGCGACGGCGACGGCGACGGCGACGACGACGACGACGACTCCGACGAAGACGACGACGAACAAAAACGACGAGCCAGTGAGGGGCAGCCGGTAGGGGGGGACCAGCTCAGGGGGGAAACATCGACCTGGAACCGGCGATACGTCGCCGAGAAGCCCCTGATGGCAACACCGCAAGGTCCAGGGCGGGGCGGGCCATCGGGCCTCTATCGGCGATGAGGGTGCGATTGGGGGTCGATGCGCCCCCCCCTGAACCTGTCCCCGTGCCGCGTGGGTTTCGGGACATGGCTCGGCTGCCCCCCGGAACGCCCTCGGCGAGGCGCAGCTGCTCGGAAGCATCCCGAGGCCAGGTACCCGCCTATAACTGACGAAAACCTCGGAACAACTTGAACCTCGAACCTCCCCCGAGCCTATCCCCCCCTGACTTTGCCCCTGACAGAGGCACCCCCCTTCCCGGGCGGGCGGCGGGCCCTCCCCCTGCCCTCCGGAAACGACGGACACGTCCGAAAACCCTCAGGGATGACGAAGAGGAGGAGGAGGAGGAGGAGGAGGAGGAGGAGGAGGAGGAGGAGGAGGAGGAGGAGGAGGAGGAGGAGGAGGAGGAGGAGGAGGAGGAGAGGGAGGAAGGAGGAAGGAGGAAGGAGGAAGGAGGAGGAGGGAGGAGGGAGGAGGAGGAGGAGGAGGAGGAGGAGGAGGAGGAGGAGGAGGAGGAGGACGAGAGAGGACGAGGAGGAGGAGGAGGAGGACGAGGAGGAGGAGAGGAGGAGGAGGAGGAGGAGGAGGAGGAGGAGGAGGAGAGATGAGGAGGGGTTAGGAGGAGGAGGAGGACGAGGAGGAGGAGGAGGGGTTAGGGAGGAGGAGGAGCGAGGAGGAGGAGGAGGAGGGAGGAGGAGGAAGAGGAGGTGGAGGAGCAGGAGGAAGAAGAGGAGGAGGAGGAGGAGGAGGAGGAGGAGCAGAGAAGGAAGAGGAGAAGGAGAGATTGAGGGTTGGAGGGATGGATGGATGGAGGGAGGGAGGGAGGGAGCGAGGGAGGCAGGAGCAGGAGGAGGAGGAGGAGGAGGAGGAGGAGGAGGAGGAGGAGGAGGTGAAGACGAGGAGGAGGAGGAGGAGGAGGCGGAGGAGGAGGAGGAGGGAGGAGGAGGAGCCCTGTCAGAGATCCCCCCCCCCCCCCCGGGCGGGCGGCGGGGCCTTTCCCTTGCCCGCGGCCTGCACCGCCAGCGCGGCCCGCTGCGGCGCCAGCTGCCCGAAGTGCGTCCAGGGGCTCAGGCCAGAGGACGAGCACCGCAGGGGGTCGTTCCTCCGAGGCTGGCGCGCGCCGCGCGCAGGCGGAGCCCCCGAAACGTCCAGCGGGCTCTGCGCTCGGGCCCCGCCCGCTGACGCCGCAAGCCCCCTCCTCCTCGGTCGGCCGGTCAATGAAAGGCTGTCTGTGAATTCCGCAGCCTACCCAGGAGGTCAGCAAACACAGGTAGAGAGAGAGAGAGAGAGAGGAAGAGAGATCAATGCGTCAGGGGGTCACTCACCCGCGATGGCGGCCAGCCTGAGTCCCCCTCCTCCTCGGCGAATGAGTCGAAGGGTTCTCAGACAAACCCCGCAGGCAACGGCCCTTCCTGGGCCATGTCGTTCCCCCCAGTCACGGGGATCGTGTCGGCAAGACGGGGCGCGGTACATCAATCAACGGTGGCGCTCATATACTTTTTTTTACCCTGCACAATGAACAATCCAACATTGGCATGGCACAGTACACGGCTGGCTGTTTCCAGGGTGCTCAGATGCATCCCGTCCAAAAATGGCCTGCTCGCTCTGGATGTGAGCTCGATGGAGCATGGTATGCCTCGGCCACTGGCTGCTGCTAAAAGAAGCATGCTGGCTCTCATCATCTGCAACTTCTCCTGGTCGAGGAGGCTCCTTTCAGTCACCGTCACGGCACCTCGATCCCATTCTTGGCCCTTTGGCCTCAGATCTCTGGCCAACGACCTGGCGTTCCCTGGCCTTCTCCGCAACAGCTACCCCCAGGTAGCCGCCGATTGCTGTCGGGGGGAGCTCACTCACGATCACACATCAAACGCGTCCGTTCCCCCCAATCCTCTGAACACCTTCCCTGCGCCTTGACACAGAGCAGCACCAGCAGCTGCCCTTGATAGGATGGTGTGTGTGTAGGTGTGTGTGTATGTGTGTGTGTGTGTGTGTGTGTGTGTGTGTGTGTGTGGGGCGCCAGGCTGCACGCCGGGGGTGGGGGGCGCAACGTTGGACTCCCCTTCGTTTGACTGCGAGACCTCTTGTGGGGTGAGCTCGACTGTGGGGATGGGCGGCGGCGGAGGCAGAGACGCAGAGGCGGGGGGTCACCACACAACGACGGGCCATACGTGCGCACGGGAGGGGATGTGACAGCATTGTCATGTCTCCGTGTGGCCCGACTCTGCTGCTGGGTGCCTCTGTCTTCTTGTCTGCCGGACCCCAGCTCCTCATCTGAGGCAGATCTTCCTTCTCCCCACCATCGTCTACGACAGTGCTGGACTCTGTGCATGTGCGCCACAAATCCGCTGTTGTTATGATAATCCAGACAGCAGCTCTGACATATAGATCCTGCAGCAAAGCTCGCAGGTTGGTGATGGCTCTTGTGGAACCTCCCTCTGTGGAGCAAGGGGCGTCTTCCTCTTTCGGGTGTGGAAGCCGCACTCACAGCAAACATTGTGAGTTCTAGCCCGACGCTGTTCATCTCCCTGTACATGTTCTCCTGCGGGGTGAGGCGCTCAAGCGGGATGAGAAATCTCGGCTGCTCTCTTTGGTCTCTGGCTTGTCCTAGTGGGCGCATGACAACGCGCTTAAGGAGCCCTGGGAGGCATCCCTTGCTCCCCTTCACTCTGTACAGCTAGTCGGTGAGCCCCTCCCCTCTTTCGGAACTTGTTTTATTGGAAGCAATCCCGTTGACGCACCTGGGGTCTTCCTGTATAGGCGTGGGCCAGCCTCTGGACATCGCAGAAAACAATCCAACCCTTTGAGCTAGTCTCGTGAAGTACCTTCACCTCGCAACCCTCATGACAAATTCAACTGAAATCCTCTGGGCAAGAATCAACGCATCATCATGGACCCGATGTTTCTCATTGTTGGCCAACGCGAGTCTTCTTCACAGTTCTCCTGCTGAGTGCATTCTAGACGGTGGCATTGCAAACATTCCCACCATGGCATGCGCTTCAGCGCATCTGATCTTAAGGTCACTAGCAGATTCTTTCCCAAATCCTAGGGCCCCCTGGACGAAGTTCTCCTGGTGCCCTGGCAGTCTTCTGCGCTACTTCGCACGCCATCTCGCCGCTGGCTATGACAGGTGCAACCAGCGACTAGAACGCCCCCTTGGTGGCAGCTTTGGTCTCAAGGCCGTCTGCCTGCGGGTGCGCCTGGTTTCTGCTCAGCAGTTCTCTGTGCGCAGCCCTTCTCCATCCTCGGCGGTGGACAAACCTCCCTTTGGTAAGCCACTCTTTCGTGAAAACGGCCCAGGACCGAAACCGACGGACCTGGACCCGCAAAAGCGACGGCCGCGACGCCCTCTCGCGAACCGGAAACGGCCAATTCGCTAATCGACGTGTCAGGGTAGGGGGTCTATCAACCTCCGACATTCCCTCGCTGGAAAAACACGCAGGCTCTTTTTTGGTAAGGATTCACTGGGCTCCATGGAAATTCCTGATTGCTCCTGCTATAAGACCTCCGCAACCCTCGCCGCGGCCTCTGGCAGCATGCTGGCCCGAGTGCGCCTCCTTCCACTGCGCTGAGGTCGTCTACACACAGGAGCTGGTGGCCTGATTGCTCTTCCTCTCGGTTCTGCTGACAACCGGAGTCTGCTGGGGGTACCCCCCGCACGAGCCCCTCTGCCTCGAGCGTGCTCCATATCTCGGTCACCGCTGGAGCGGATCCAACGTTGAGCGCGTCCCTGGCCACGGTGGCCCGTGGTTCGCTGCCCACACGCGGCCTCTTGCACCCTCGCCTCCCCCTGAGATTCCACAACCCGTGATTCTGACTGTCAGCGATCTGTTGGCGGGCCCGTTCCTAAGTTGTGCGGTGATCCAGAAGTCCCTGCGGGGCAAGGTTGCCAATGGCATGCTGCAGTGCCGGGCGCAGCGCTTGTGATCCTCTGAGGTCCAGAAAGTCTCCGCTCTCTGATTGCAGTGCTATCGCCTGCTGGCGGACTAGGGAATAAAAGGCTGCTGCCACATCTGAGAAAATCCCAGAAAGAAGACACATTTGCGCACTTTGTGCTGCAAGCCTGGTGAGCAGGCAGTGAATGGCATAGTCTGTGTCCATGCCTTCTCGTCCTCCAAACTGGGTCTCGTGCAGCGCCATTGACGCGAGGTTCGTCAGGTGACTTCTGGGCTGTTTGTGATACAGCTTGCTGGAGTAGGTCGCGAGAGTGATGCTCTCATTTGCTTCCGCTTGAGGGTGGTCTTCATTTCCCCTGGGCAGAGCAACCATGCCGCTGCGCTTGCACACTGCACTAGTTTCCACAGAGAGGGGGTTCAACATCCTGGCCGATGGCCCGGGAGCACCTTCGCAGGGAGCCCGTCGCTTCCTGACCCACTGCCAGAACTCGACTTGTGCAGGCCGACTTGATGGTCAGATGTGTGCGGGCAGGGCTCCGTTCCGTCCCCCTCCTCCTCCGTCCCCTCCTCCTCCTCCTCTCCTCCTCCTCCTCCTCCTCTCCTCCCTCCTCCTCCCTCCTCCTCCTCCTCCTCCTCCTCCTCTCCTCCTCCTCCTCCTCCTCCTCCTCCTCCTCCTCCTCCTCCTCCTCCTCCTCCTCCTCCTCCTCCTCCTCCTCCTCCTCCTCCTCCTCCTCCCCCGTTCACTCCCTGTGCCGCCGTCCTCCTCTCTCCCGGCTGCCCCGAGGCGTGCGCCCCTGGCCCGGCAAGGGCCGTCGGCTCTCCGAGCGCGCTGGCGGCGGCCGCCCTCGCCGCTGGTGAAGCGTGCGCGGGCCGGGGACGGGTGGAGCGAAGACGGGGAGTGGGGTCCGAGAAGATGGGGTCGAGGATCCAGGCTCGAGGATCGAGGATCTAGGCTCGAGGACCTGGGCTCGAGGATCTAGGCTCGAGGATCTAGGCTCGAATGGCCCCTGGCCGCTTATCCCCCCCCTCGATCCTCTCACCCCCCTTGGACGCCCCCGATCCATGGCCGGGCACACGGCCAAGCCGGTCCACGGGGTGCCCGGGTTCCTCCACTT
>CAUYUJ010017943.1:125000-127500 GCA_963575745.1 Prorocentrum cordatum
GCGTGGCGTGCGCGCGTGCCGTGTCGTGCCCGTGCGGAGTTTTCAGACGCCGGGCTCCTTCTCGTGCAGCGCTGGTGCGTCAGGTCTCATGTAGCGCTGATGTTTGCCAGTGCCCATCCGCTCCCCGGCTCACGACTGCTCGGCCAGGCTGGTCTTTTGGCAAGGCTGTCGGAACACGTGTGATGGCAAGGATAATGCAAGTCAGCGCGAGCAGCTCAGTCTGATGGAGGACAGAGGATTCGATGTACGTACACGTGTTCGATGCTGCTGCATCTCCACGAGATGATACGAACGTGTGTGACAATGAATAATGCAAGCGTTCCGGCGACATGTGGGCAGCGTCAAGCATAGACGGGAGATACATTTGATCAAGCGAGGCCGAAGCTGTGACACTAACGATGTGCACTGCCTGGAACACCGATGGGGAATCTGAACCTGGGAAGTATGACATTGCCTCCCAAAGAAGGGATTGTGCTGTATTGCCTCCCGCAAAGGGTATTGCATTGCCTCACAAACAGTTACCCCAAGGCCCCGCGAGTGGCGTGGCAGCCTCGTCGACCCGATGCGAAACTTTCAGGATCTGCGGCGCTCTCGTCCTCAGAATTTCGGGATGGGGGGGGGAGCTCAAGCCTTTCAGAAAAAAATATCTGCGCTCGCACGGAACTCCGCGAGGAAGAGCCCACGCCAGCCGGAAACGGAACGAGCTCGGTCAACAGGGGCTGGTCGCACATGGGCTCGCACCCGAGGCGGGCACTCCTGTGCTCGCGTGCGCTGTTGCCTCCTAGGCTAGTCGCTGGGCCAGCGCCCGTCGAGCCAACTTCCGGAGGGTTCCAAAAGGGGGCTTTGGGGGAGGGGGCTTTCCAGAGAGCCCCCCAGGGGCCTCGGAGCCTCGTCAGATCCGAAGGTGCGAAGCCCCTGGAGGAGACCCCTCCTGGAAAGCTGCCTCCCCAAAAGCCCCCTTTTGGAACCCTCCGGCACTTCACGCGCCCACGCGCAGAGGTTCGGCCCGCACCGGGAAGAGCTTGACGCGGTACTCGTCGAGCCGCATAGGCCCGTCGCTGGCCCTGGCCTCGTAGCGCTCCTCGAGGCGCAGCCGGGAGGCGAACGCCCGGGGGCCCGTGTGCGGATCCGGCTCCTGCTGGGACGCCCAGTCCTGGTCGAACTCCGCGGCGACCGCCGCACAATAGTCCCCCGCCGCGGCCTCTGGCACGGCCCCGCGGAGGCTCACCGGGCCTTCGCTCCCGTTGCCGCGGCCGGAGCCGTGGAGCATCGACAGGCCTTGGCAGGCGGCGGGCTCGTGCAGGGCCGCCACCTCCAGGGCCTCTGCCAGCATGCGGCGCCGGGCTCCGGGGCCCCAGCTGCCCTGCGGCGCAGAGAGGCCGCCGCAGTCGCTCACGGCGGCCCGGGGCACCAGCAGCAGGCGGGCCGTGCTGAGCCGGATGCACCCGAGGGTGCGCAGGTCCACCCGCAGCTCCGAGCCCCGGGGGACGGTGGGCCCCCATGCGGGTGGCTGCGCGACCAGCTCCGGCCTGGCCAGCTCGATGAGCTTCAGGCACATGCGCATGTTCCGCGGCACGTGGCCGTGCGCGGGGTCTGTGCCGAAGACCTGCGCGGTCCGGCCCAGCGTGTCCTGCGGAGGCGTCTTCATGTCGTCCATCTCGGCGAGGTAGACGAGCGTGCCAACGCTGCCTTCCGCGTACTTGGTGCGCGCCTCATCGTAACCTCCATATGTGTCTGGCTTGCAAGGCGTAATTGGATCAGTCTCCCAACCTGCAGCGTAGGACCAATCCTCCATGCCCCCGAAGACGGGGTAGACCATGTCGTTGATCCTGCCTAGCGGGTAGAAATGATTGCCCTGATGGTCTCTTCCGGCTGCCACCTGAATCTGCTGCCCGACCTGGCTGAAAGCAATATCGTCAGGGGACTCGGTGGACCATCCGCCCTTGCGGTGATTCGGGGAACCCCACTCGTAAGTCAATGCCCGCATTCCACCATGAAACGTGATCATGAACTGGAAAAGGTGCCTGCGGAACAATTCATTCACCGCGCGGGCTGTCTGCGTCGTCATGCACTTCGAGGGTTCCTGCATGTAGGGGAAATCTCGGTTCGGGTCCATGCCATTCTCCCAGCGTGTAGAGTGCGCGTACCCAGCAGCGTTGGTCATAGGCATAATCCAAGTGTTGCGTGTGTTCACCAAGTGCTGAACCTCTTCATCCCCAGCCATGTACTGCGTGCAAAGGAAATTGGCCAACTCGGTTACTGTGACTGGCCCGATCCTCTCGTCCCCATGCAACGCACCACTGAAGAACACCTCTGGGGTGGTGTTCGTCATCTTCTGCTTGTTCCCAATGCGAACTATCAGCGACTTGCACGGCTGTCCATCGCATGATGCCCATGATACCTCTTTGGAGGGAATGATTTCTGGAAACGCCTCCTGGGCAACGAAGGTTTCCACAATGTTGGGACACCTTCGTTCGATGTCTTCGAAGAAACGCATGGT
>CAUYUJ010017943.1:132500-190000 GCA_963575745.1 Prorocentrum cordatum
ATGAACACCATTTCAACGACCGGAAACTGCTGTACCAAATGACTGTCATCGTGCCCGCATGCACAATCTTGGTGACGACAATTAGGATCGTCATCGCCGTAGCCACAATCATGAACATTTGTATTCGTAATGCCGCCAACGGGGCGGACAAGCGGACTGCTTGTAAAGGCGACGCCGGCAAGCGGAACCTGGAATACTGAGCCGCGGAGAAAGGTTTGCAGCGAACTGCAGGGGGCAATGCACTAGCATTCTGGCACACTTTGCCACAGCTGGCAACAATTGTCACCAATGTCTGTGAACACTGGAACACTCGCTGCTGCCACCGCTCGCAGCTGTTGTCGTCACTCGCAGCTGTGATTTATCCGCCCCCGCAACCACTATCGCCCTCGGCTGTCGCTCTGTGCAGCTGTCGCCCTTCCCTGTCGTCACCCTCCCAGCACTGGCCACACGCCTTCGTCACAAGATCGAATTGCTCTCGCCACTTGGGTCGCGAGAAACATATCTGCGTCGAGAGCAGCCGCGCGCGCAGAGTGCAGTGGTTGCCGCAATTGCAGCGTTCCCATAAAATCTGTCACTGGGCGACACTCGTTTCACGTTTTTTGCCATACTCCGCGCCTTGTAGTTTACCCGTGTGAACCAAGTAAGGTGTAACACGCACGAGAAGCATACCAACATGTGGCACTATGGCAGAGATACGTCCCACAACTCATATCCCGCTGGTGCCCATCTTGGAATCCATGCCAATCGTGACTAATGTATCGCACCACTCTCAGGCATGTCCTAATTAGACTGCGCATGCGACTGACTGGCGTGAAGCATGCTGTACTTTGAAAGATGCGCCACCTAAGCCCAAGGCTTGCAACACCACAACACCTTCTGACAATGAAGAACAAGAAGCGCCTGGGCTTTCAAGGGCGGAAATTCGGTGAGGTACTCCGGCAAACGACTTTGTATAGGCTTCCTCCGCTTCCCCATCCTCTTCTTCCTCACTCTGCCGTCCTCGTCGTCCTCACTTTCCTCCGTTATTCCCGCGTGCACCGCTGGCAAACCCCGATGCGGCCCACGACTCGCAGACATCATGATTCATGATTACAGGACTGTCGCATGCGCATTCGCTGAGCCTCACATAATTGCCTTTTGGAGCGTGTGCTGTCAATCCCTTCGGAAATGCAACCTTACCCATCCGTCCTGAGTGTCCTTGCGCCGACCTCTTGGTGGTCGGATGCAACCCACACAGGCACAACATTGTGCGCGTCAACTTGGATAAGAGGAATACCAAATCCATCCAACTTCTTGGCGACGTCGAAGCACCTGCGAAGGCGTATCCATCTGGAGGCACGAGCTGGGAATGCTCACGTGTGGGAATACACTTGAAAGCTTAGTTGCCCAACTGGAACTCATTGAAGCCTCACCCTCGCTCGCTACGAGTGTTCCGGCGAGTGCGACAGAGCACGCGCGCACATTTGCTTTGATGACGGCATTCTGCATGATATATTGGCGCCATCTCCTGAACAATAACACACGATCGCTCCTGCCATGTTTCCTGTTCACCCCTTGGCAGGCTAACACCTATCTGTGCGGAACTATTCAGACCATGGTACGCAACTGCCAATTGCCATTACCATGCGCTACGATCAGTCGGTCAACGCAGTGACGTTCAACTCGTGTCATATCCTCCCCATGCCGTATGCCAGAAAGAAGAAGCACCATGCCATTGGCACGCGTAAGGGACTCATATCGCATACAACTGCCGCTGCAGTCTGCTTCCGAATGAACGCCGGCACTGTGTCAACTGGCCAACCTCCCCTCTGCGCGGTCTCGGCATGTGTTGAATCAGTCCGAACTTCGTTGTTCCAATGGTCTGCGTCTGCTGCTCTGAGAGACTGCAAGAATGAATCCATGTCCTCTGCCCTTGCTCTTACCTTTCAATCATGCCTCCAATCTCTCGTGTTCAGGGAGGCGAACATGAACCACCCGGATTACCTCACTCATCACTTGCACCCGTCTTTCCATCCCCCTGCCTAAGAATGTCTCACCGTTCATATCCTGGAATGCTTCTCTTAAAAGCCACATCGCCCACCAAAACACCCGAATCAAAATGTTACAGCATCTCCCCCTCTGCCGAAAAAGAATTCGGCATGCTTGACCCAAACGCCCAAAAGGCGCAAACTGAAATGGAAACGATACCACGACGCCGAGATACCCGTTCGTCCCAAATCTTTTCGAGCTCCTCCCATGTCCTCCCCTCCCGTGCAAGTGGGGTCGCCCAAAGGGGGCTGGAGGAAACGGGCTCAGGTCGTGCCGTATCGCCGATTATCGGCGATGCACGGGTGATGCACCGGCGATGCAGGGATGGGGAACTTGGGCTCAGGATCGCGCCGCATCGACGATACATCGGCAATGCGGCGCGATCCTCCGACCACACCTGCTCTGGACTCGACTTAGGCGGCCTGGAGCAATCCCCTGAGGTCCTGTGGTGAGGTGGAAAGGGATCCCCTTCTTTCGAAGGGCCTCCTCGGTCTCCTGCAGCCCGGTGAGCATAAATCCGTACTGGCGCGCCGTGGCCTCGCCGGCACATCAAGATTCAGAAGCGGGAGCGAACTCGAGCAAAACTCGGCACCTTCCCTTTTCGACTATGGACCCCTTGTTACCCATCCGCCTTCGGTGGTGATCGGCGGTCTTTCGGCGGGCTCTGGTGGTGATCGGTGGCCTTTGGTGGTCATCGCCAGTCTGTGGCGGTCTTCTAGGCCAAAGCTGGGTGGTAAAATTGAAGAAGGAATCCTTGATGGAACACCGTAGTAACAGAGATCGGCTGAGTGAGAAGATATTCGACAACAAGCGCCGAGTCAACGCAGACACCCCTGAGGCATCGAGGGTACGAGATGGGGCCAGGGGGGTGAATATCAAATGCGTGACCACCACCGAATAGAGAAGCATGAGGACCTCACAGAAATGGGAATCGTTGCGACGATGATTGGGGCAAAGGAGCGGAGAAACACGTAATTATGCATGCGCCACGCGGCCTCCGAGCCTGCGGTGGAACGAGCTACCCAATGTGTTGCCATCCGACTGTTGCCAATGGTCCCTCACATGCTGTGCGCAGGGCAAGCGCAACACTTTTACACCATCCTCAGATCCGAAGACTCGGCCCAGTTCGAACGAGCACCTGGTGGTGCCACCTGGGATGCAGCCTGCCCGGATCACCCGCGCCACTCCCGCGGCCTGTTCGCAGGACGTGTTTTCGGGCCCAAGGAGGGCCCCCACCACGGGCGGAGAGGGCCGGAAGAGGCCGCCCCAACGGTCCACGAGGGCCTCGAATTGCCGCACGAGCGTCCCAAGATGGCCCCACGACGGGGGACAGAGTTTGAAAGGGGTTGGGAGGCCCAACCAGCAGCTTCGCCTTCGGCGAAGCCCAGCTCCAGCTCTGCTGTACCGTAGTAACGATGGTCCCAGTGGTAGGAGGCGAGCCATCTCAAGCAATTTTGGTATCGATGGCAAATAATACACCTCGCACTGAGGTGCAGTCAGATCTGGGCGGCCGGCCGCTTTGAGCCAAGCGGCCGCGGGCGCACGCTCGTTCCCACTCACCTGTATCCCCAGCTCACTTTAGAATGAAGAAGCCTTCGAGGCGCCTCCCCCAAAGCCCCAAGCGCCTTCCCAAGGGGGCCCCGAGAGGTCAGCATCTGTGAATTACATTCGGGTTGTCAGTCTTTTTTTCTGAGCCTCCGATGTTTCAAGACGGCCAAGGAGGACCCCAAAATCGCACCAAGACGGCCCAAGAGGCTCCCCAGACGGCCCAAGAGGGATCCAAGATGCCCCAGACGCGCCCAAGGTGGCCCAAGAGGGCCCGAAGAACGCCACAAGAACGGCCCGAGAAGGGGAACACGAACCGAACATCCCAATCGTCCACCCCAAAAGGCCCCCAGGTGGCCCCAGGGAGACTCTAAGAAGCCCCCGGGAGGCCCCAAGAGGCCCCCAAGAGGCACCCCAAGATGCCCCCGAGAGGCCTCCCGCGACATCCCGACGAACATACTAGAAGCCTATGGCCAACAGCCCAGGCACGGTGGCGGGGTTGGCTGAAGGCCATTCTTTGTGTATGTCGGCAGACACTTGTACACACGTACAACGATACATATGTATACATGTGTATGTAAACATGCATGTATATATACACACGCAACGCACACCTTTGTTCACGCACATACATGTATATACATACAGCACATACATGTATACAGCACATATTTGTACATATGGATCGCTGTATATGTATAACTCTTCATTCGTGTATTCGTACGTGCAGCATATACACAGGCGAACACGTGTACCCCCATATGCACATCGTTAACTGTAAACATAGATACATCGATATGTGTGTATGGATGTACATGAAACAACACCTTGATGCTCCGATGTGAGCCAACCCGTGTGCCCAATGCAAACAGATGTGACGTCATCCGCTCACAATCTCCTTATCACCCGAATGGTGGATTATGCGTTATCTGATATACGGTTGTTGGTCCTGCGAGGGGCGGTCGTATAAAGCTCAACGCCGCGCCGATTGCCCCCCACCACAATTCCAGAAAGGGGAGGGGAAGGGGAATGAAGGACTCGAGGGTGTGGCGACGGCAATGTGTGGGAGATGATCTGCCCTTGCTGCCTGGTGCCCCTTGAGGGAATAATGCGATATCGATGCCGCTGCTCCCAGGACCTCTCCAGAGGTGCGTTCTGTGACCAAGATTTCGAACCGACTCCAGTCGTGGCGACGAGGCACCCCCCGAAGGCCCAGGTATCGGTAAAGGTATGTTCGCCTACACCCTACATATCAGGAGCCACTCAACATCCCTGCAGCAAGGTCCATCCTGACCACTTCCGTTGCAGCCCGGACCGTTTCGTCCGACGACCCCCCGGGGCCCGACACGGGCCTCCAGGCGCCGACGACAACGAAACACCTCCCTCGCCTCCATCCCCGCACTTCCGGGCCCTGTGCCTCCAGGAACTTCGGGACCAGGTTGAAGACGACCCGCAGGGCCACGCGGCCCTCGCGCGCGAGCTCCGCCGCCCGCAGCAGCGCCTGCCCGGCCCGCCGCCAGTCGCCGCGCAGCGGCGCCCGGCTGTGCCCGCGACGTCCGACGATAGCGCTTTTCAAGGCCCTCCCGTATGGGGTTCTCGTTTTGGACAGAGCGCTGCCGTCTGCAGGTCCTTCTCCCGCCTACGTTGTCCCCTCGCCCTCCTCCTCCTCCTCCTCCTCCTCCTCCTCCTCCTCCTCCTCCTCCTCCTCCTCCTCCTCCTCCTCCTCCTCCTCCTCCCCCTCCTCTCCTCTCCTGCCTTCCGCCTGGCTGGCGCCTGCCTGCCAGCCTGCCTCCCAGCCTCACCGTCCACTGTCGAGGGCTGCTGGGGGTCCAGCGAAGTGACGCCCCGCGGGGGATTCAGATTAGACAGACCTCGCCATCCCTGAGGGGCTGCGCATTGCGACACTGTCGCCGCTGTCGAGGGCTGCTTGGGGATCCAGCGGGGTGACGCCCCGCCGGGGCCCCGCTGGGGACTCAGAGTAGGCCTCGCCGACCTGGGGGCTGCGAGCTGTGAAAGTACCGCCGCTTTCGGAGGCTGCTGGGGGGTCAAGCGGAGTGACGCCCCGCGGGGGATTCAGATTAGACCTCGCCATCCCTTTGCGGCTGCACACTGCGAAACTGTCGCCACTGTCGAAGGCTGCCAGGGGTCCAGCGGAATGACGCCCCGCCACAGACTCAGACTAGACCTCGCCAACCCTGGGGGGATGCGAACTGCGTAACTGTCGCCACTGTCGAGGGCTGCTGGGGGTCTAACGGAGTGGCGCCCCACTAGGGACTCATATTCGACCTCGCCATCCTTCGGGGCCGCGATTTGCAAAACCGTCGACAATTTCGAGGGCTCCTGGGGGGCGCCGCTGGAAAAAGGAAGCGGAGAGACTGGCGGGCGAGTTCGGCCTCGTTCGCTTCCTGTACCAATCGTGTACAGTTCTACATGGCGGCGGCATCGCTGCTCATCAGCGAGCTACTTGAAAAATCTCCACCCTCTTTTCTCCCTCGTTGTGGTCTTCATCATCCTTCACCGTCTCCCTGCTGCTGCTGCTGCGTTGACTTTTGGGCCCCGCTTCCGTCCTTCTCCTGCCCCTCCTTCCCGCTCCCTTCCTCTCCAAGCCTGGGGCCCCACTCCTCCTCCTCTGTCCTTCTACTGCTGTCCTGTGAGTCGTGCGAAACGCGCACCCCATGTAGCTTGCACATCAAACGGCGGCTCCTGCATTGCCATCATCCATAAACATTGTGTGTGTCAACTACTCTGGTCACGTGGTGCGGTACAAATGGGTTGGTCATGTCGCAGGGAGATTATGCAACGCGAGGCCACTAAGGTCCAGACCCCTTTTCCCAAAGCCAGGTTTTCTCCCTGGATTCACTTTTGATGGTCCTGGTGCCCAACATCGAGGAAGAAACAACGGTATAATCATAAACGTTTGGAAGTCCGCGCGGAGTTTTTGGATCGGCGCTGGACCCCCCTCACTGGCGCGGGGATCGCGCCAGGCGCGTCGCCGGAGGCGCCGCCAGGAAGGAGGAATAATAACCCGAGGACTCAGGGGTGAGCGGGGAGGAGGGTGAGGGTGAGAGGGGGTTCGCGTTGGGGCGGCGCCGCGCCGGCGGCGCCCGCCATAATAATTGTTGCTGTCCCTTGGCCTAAGTCGGCCACTTCTTTCTTGCGGAATTTCAGAACGACGCGATCATCCGATCCAGGTCCGTGCAACGTCAGAAAACGTCGCGGCGGCGGGAGGGGGGGGGGAACAGAGGCAGGCGGGCGCCGTCGCCCGCCGCGACGCACAAGGAGGAGGAGGAGGAGGAGGAGGAGGAGGAGGAGGAGGAGGAGGGGGAGGATGGGAGGATGAGGAGGAGGAGGAGGAGGAGGAGGAGGAGGAGGAGGGGGAGGAGGAGGAGAGGAGGAGGAGGAGGGAGGAGAGGAGGAGGAGGAGCAGGAGCAGGAGGAGGAGGAGGAGGAGGAGGAGGAGGGAGGGGAGGAGGAGGAGGAGGAGGAGGAGGAGGACATGCAGGAGGAGGAGGACGATGAGGAGGAGGAGGAGGAGGAATGAGCAGGAGGAGGGGGAGGAGGAGGAGGAAGAGGGGAGGAGCGGAGGAAAAGGAGGAGGAGGCGCACCCCTGGGAGAGTCCCGATCCCTACCCACACGGCCCGATGGCTAAGGCCCGCACCTGCCGAGACCGACGTGCGCTAGCACGAAGTCGGGCAAGAATGGCGCCGCGGGCGAAAGACGACGACGGACAACGGGTGCGACAAACACAAAACGCAGAATGGATACAATCTAGCGCAACTGCATGCGACAAGATACTTTCAGACGTACGTGCCTGCCAGAGGTGGGGGAAAGCTACCTGCAACCAATCAGTGCCCCAGCTCGCGGGCAGATAACGAAGGAGAGAACGTGCATACTCAACTATCACAGGGCACCGAACATAGTGACCAAGACCGTCAGCAGCAAGATTCATGCACCCGAATACACATGGACCAACTTTTTGGCGATAACGCCGTGTTGTGTTCCACGCATTGCAGACCGTTTTCAATACAGACGCGTGGACAAAGGGCGGCAACTTATCACCTATATATCCCAGACGACTAACGCGCAGATCTATGTCATTCCTGGAGGCCTCAGGGTGCATCTTCAAGATCCTAGGCGACAATACTTCACCGACAGTAGAATCCACCATATATGATTTTAGGTCCAGGGCGACTTCCTTCTGAGTGGTTTTCCCGTGGGAGATCTCAACATTCCCAAACTTGGCCTCGTGCTCTTCTAGAGTCCTATACATCTGGAAAAAGATGGAGTCGGATAACGCACTGGACCACTTGTAGGTTAAACAATAGTCGTCGTTGTCAACATTGGCGTTCCAGTCGCCCACCAGTTTGTGGAACATGTCAGAGTGAGAAGCAGCACGTATCATAGCAACTTTGGCCATAATCGCTAAGGAGTGGCACTCAGTCTTCATGCCAAGTCGGGTAGCCTGCAAGAGGACCTTGGGGGGTATACTGTGCCTGGGGGCCCGCGTCAATAATTGCTGTGCTTCTCGCTCTTGGCTTAAAGTTTCACTCGTGACAATATGGAATTGGGGTACATGTGAGCAAACTGATCCAGCAAATATGCTGCACGCAGAACAGGCGGCAGTGAGACCGGTGCCCAGTGCTTTTACTCTGGCACCCCGCGCACGTAGCTTTTGCCCTACACGCGACCGCGCAGTCTTCGGTGCATGCAAGCCCACCTCCACCCCGAGATACATCCCATATTGATTTAGCTTCCACCCCGATATATCAATACCAGCTTGCAAACACTGGGTGATGATCGGTTGCGGGTCAAAAGGCCGCGGAATCACGATCACGCACTTCGGAAAGTTGAGTGCGAGGCCGGAGCACGGCGTTGCAGCCATTAAGATCTCCGCGACACGAGGGGGGCGCTCGGACTAGGTCAGCAGCTGCAACGGCAAGATCATCTGCGAAAGCAGTAGGATAAACAGAGAGCGAGACTTCTAATTCAGCTATACCACGGAGAATGGGGTCGAAGGCGAACGCGAATAATAGACCACGAAGAGGATCGCCCTGTTTAACTCCTCGAGGTGCCCAAAAACCACCGACATCTGATCCGCAAATCGAAATGCTACGCCAAACCCGCCCGTAGAGAGACCTCATGCAGTTAATGGGGAACGGAGGGGAGCGCCAGCGCTGCAGTACTAGAAAGAGCCAGAAGTGGCGCACCGACGGGAAAGCACTCGTCATGTCGAAGAGGGCGCCTCCAGCAGCCTGCGAATTATCCAGTGCTTGCCACATCATCAATCGACCATCGAACTCGATAATATTGTCAGCGAGGGGCCGACCCGAAATAAAACCACGTTGTACATAATGTAGTTTATCCTTGGCAACTTGCATAAGAGGATAGGCGATCCAGGAGGAGACAATCTTATTGTCAGTGTTGCTTAAGGCAAGCGGTCGCGTGTCTCCACGCGCCTTGGCCACTGCACCAGGAACACTCGCGCCTTTCGGTGGGAATGCCAACTTCGAATAGATATAATCACTAGCGAGGACTTGAGCATCCATGAAGGCGAGATAGTGCTCCCAAAGGGCCTGCTTGATAATCGGATGCGGACACTGCCAAGCACTGTGCGGGATGCCGTCGGGTCCTGGACTGGAGTCGACCTTGCTTTTGAGGAGGTCGAAAAACTGATCCTCGGACAGGGCCCAGGAGAACCGCTGGTGGGTGGAGTTGGTGAACTGGTAGGGGTCGTCGGGGAGGGGCGGGATGAGGTCCAGAAGCCTGGAGGCGCCCTGGAGATCACGCTGGGCCCGAGAGAAAACCTTCCCCCGATACTCAGACAGCTTCTGACCCATGGCAGAATCCTCGCTAAGCTCGGACCCGTCGTCGTCAAAAACAGCGGCGAGGTAGATCTTCGGCTTATTCTTAGCCCAAGCGCGAGAAAACCTGCGGATGCGTGCAATGTGCTGGTCTTTCTTAGAGGGTGCTAATTCGCGAGCAGCGACTCCACGCTCCTCAGCAGCAAGCACACGGCGCGTCAGTTGACCAACTTGCGAACAGAGCCCAAGCCTGTCTGTCAATTCACCACGAGAGATACAATAATACTGCGATAGTTCAGGATAAGCACGAAGTATAGATTTAGCTTGACCGAGGAGGTGACGAAGGAGAGCTGGACACGAATCAGGACAGGCTCGAGGAGGAAGTGAGCGGGCAACACGCAGTAGCTTCAACGCACATGCCAAGCGCTCTTCGTCGGTGGTAGCACCATCCGAGAGCACATCTAATCTAACTTGTATGGCAGCGTGTCTCATGACTTGCTTCATTTCCTGAAGTCGTTCGTTAGGGTCAGTGGAAAGATCAGAGGGGTGAAGAAGAGCTGAGAGATGTGCGTAAAACCGTGGGTGCCTTGCAATCCAAGGTGGGATATTGTGCGAGCGTGACCTATGATCAGGACGATGTAGCTTAAGATATACAGGGGCATGATCAGAGGGCTTCTGGAGGTCAGAAGGAGGCCAACACGTTGAACTTTCAGGAGCCAAGTCAAGTACATCTGCGGTAGGTAAACTAGTGTATATCCTGTCTAAGCGTGCCATCGAAAAAACGTCATCCGTCTTCACGCGGTGGGTGAAGGTGGCCGGGGCGACCTCGAGCAAGGATGGGAAGCACTTCCGAAACTCCAGCGCAAAGCGAGGCGGCGCATGCCGCTCCATATCTTCCAGAATCGAGTATCTGGTGTCGCCTGCTTCGAGAAAATTGAAATCGCCGAGAAGACAGATAGCGGCGGCCACTGGTGACCACATCGCACGCTTCACTCTCCGAAGCGGATCCAGAAGAACGCCGCGAGGGAGCCCAGGAACAAAATGAACATTGATAATCTGGAGTGAAGCTTGCGGCCCATGCAATCCCAAGGGCGTGATTCTCCCCTTCACGACCTCGGAGGAGGCTACGTTCTCGAACTGCTCTCGAAGACTCTTGCGAACACTGGTGACAACACCTCCAGCACCTGGCTGGTCTACACAGAAGCTGCCAAAGTGGAGGTGGTCCCTAAAATCTCGTTCAAGCGATGTGACATCACTGGGCGTGCCGTGCGTCTCCTGCATACATGCAATGTCGTGCGCACTCATAAGGTCACCCACACACTTATATGTACGCACTTGCATATCATGACTACCTCATACGGATCCAAATGCAGTGTGTGCGTTCCACGTCACAATCGAGAACTTCTGATTCGGAATATACGGAGAACATCCACATTCGCCTTCGGTAACCACGCTAGAGCTGGTCTCGGAATTGGAGTCGGAGTCGGACAAGGTACTTGAATCAGAAGAGGTGGAGCAAGAGGAGGAGGGAGAACTGTACAAAGGCACCGCACGCGGAGACATACTAATTGACTGCGAGGGAGCATGTCAGTACTCCATATCTGGAGCACTGTCAGAGACAGCTGGCGCCTGGGCCTCAATCAGAGCCATGATGGTCTCCCTGGTGACGCCCCACTCCTCGAGCTCCTCGAAGTTGGGCTCGAATGTGAACTGCTCCTCACCTTTACGAGTGCTGACTTGCTTGATCTCGATCAGGTTCCACACATCCAATTCATTCTTCACCCGCATCACTCCGCGGAAGCCGTCGATGCCGAGCTGACAATCTGGCGACCACATGTGCGACTGCTGCAAGAGATCACGTACTGGCAGCCAAAGCTTGTGGAATGCTCGCTTCTTTTTGCGAACTGGTTGGGGAAGGTCGGCACGCACTCGGAGCTGGTGTGGAAGCTGTGACCTCGGGTCGGTCCACACTACACCAGCACGAATAGCTTCCCTCTGGAACTGGCTGGCCTCTTCCTTGTTCTGGAAGATGATCGAGCAATTCTGGGCTATGGCGAAGAACTTCGTCTCTACATTGGCCAGATACTGCGCCTTCAGACTACCAAAGTGACTCCTGCGCACACGCTCGAGAACAGGCCGAGGGAAGTGACCAATGAATTTTGTCGTAGGATCCCCACCAGTGTCGTCCTCACCTCGACGCCGCTTGTTGCCCTCGTCATTGACCAGCCTCGAAGCCCACGACTGCTGCCCCCCCGAGGACGTAGAAGCAGTCGAAGACACAGGACGTGCGCGAAGCTGACGCAATTCTTCTTCTTGGCGAGTCTGCTTCTTCATGACCTCCGTCATCTGATTGTTAATGGCAATGATGTGCGCCTCCGCATTCCCCATGTGCTGGGTGAGGGTGGACACGTTCGTCTCCACTGACAAGAAACGAGCCTCGAGCTGTGCCTGCAAGCCCTTCACCGTGTTCTGAATCACTGCAGTCAATTGAGCAACGACTGCAGAATCCTCCATGGCGGCGGTGCCAGGAGGGAGAACCCCTGACAGAAACAAACTGTGTCCGCTTGGGCTTGACCCCAAGATCGCCCCTTCAAGAGAGGCTGCCCGCCCAGGTGCCCGCGGACGCGCGCTGCCGCTGATGGCACTTGAGCCAAAATGGCAACGGAAGGCGAAGGAGGAGGAGGAAAAGGAGGAGAAGGAGGAGGAGGAGGAGGAGGAGGACATGCAGGAGGAGGAGGAGGACGATGAGGAGGAGGAGGAATGAGCAGGAGGAGGGGGAGGAGGAGGAGGAAGAGGGGAGGAGCGGAGGAGAAGGAGGAGGAGGAGGAGGAAGAGGAGGAGGAGGAGGAGGAGGAGGAGGAGGAGAAGGAGGAGGAGGAGGAGGAGGAGGAGCAGGTTGAGGAGGATGAGGAGGAGGAGCAGGAATGTGCAGGAGGAGGATGAAGAGCGATCACGCGGGGGAGGGGCAACCGGGAGGGTTCATAGGCTCGGGCCCCTGGCCAAGCCCTGGGGCTGTCAGTCAAGGCCTCCCAGGGCCGGGCCGGAGGATCGCGCCGCATCGGCGCCGTCGGCGCGGAGAAAATCGGGCTCCCCATCGAGCCGCATCGCCGATGCATCGGGGACGCGGCGCGATCCTCCGACGCCGTCTACCCCACCTGGGAGGCCCAAAGCCAGCACATCGGCCCGGGACGAAGAAGCGGCCCCCACAGGAAGGGGTCGAGACTTCCGACGTTCGGGCTTCTACTGGCCCGTGTCAATGCAAGCCTGGATCAATCAGGCTTTGCAGGATCCTGCGGCATCCTGCAGGATCCTGCGCGCTGGCCCGGGCCCGTGCAGCCCTGGCTCTGCAGGGTCCTGCGAGAACCGCCGTTTGCATTGACCCCCGCCTCGAGGCCCCCAAAAGGTCCACGCCGCGAGCGAGCCGGGGGGCCCCCGTCCCCGCGCCAGCAGAGGCCGTCGGCACATCACCCGCACCCTCTGGCTGCCGGAGGCGGCGCTCGGGCGCCACGCGGCGGCCTTCGGCGGGACTCTCTAAAACCCCGGGCTGGGGGGGCCCAGTAGCCGCCTCAGACCCCACCCGCCGCTCCGAACGCCGCCGAAGTGACACAGCTGGCCCGCCCCCGAAGCCCTGCATCCCAGCAGGTGCCATCCCCTGAGGGGCCCGCATCCTCTGCTCCCGGCGGCCTCCGCGGGCCTTCCGCCTGCCGCTGCTCGCTGAGCTACCCTCGATTTGCTGCCGCCGTCTTCCGCCGGCCTTCCGCAAGCCAACTCATCGGCCCCGCCGTTCTTTGTTTGTTTGATTGTGTGTGTGTGGTGTGGTTGTGTGTGTGTGTGGAGCGCCATCCCCGCCCGCATATCACCAGGTCTCCGAAGTCCTGAGATTCTTTCGGTGCGCGGGGCCCATAGCTCCCGAGCCCTTACTTGCCGCACGGGTCTCGCGTCACTTCTGTCGTGGGCCGAAAACGGGACCCACAGGGGGCCAAGCGCAGAAAACACGGACGTCCAGATATTTCCCGGCGTGTTCGCGACGCGGCACGCGAGTACAGCAACACACGTGGCACCGCAGCACGTCCTGCCAAGGCAGCGAGGCGACGATGCGTGAGCGGGCAGACCAGTCCTGGAGACGGCGAGACGGTGGCAACACAACATGGCAGAACAAGCGTTATGAGAGGAAAGGCGCTCTCCCGCCTTCACGAGGTCTTCGCGGCCCTGTGACTTGCTGCCCCATGCCGCCGCTTGATGCCGCTTGATTCGCTGGCCCCTTATCGCTGCCGCTCGCTGTTGCTTCATGATATATGCTCGAGCTTGCTGAAACTTGCGCATGATGGCGATTCGCTGTGACCTCTTGTTCCTGCTCGCTGTCGCTTGTTGCTGATTGCTCAAACTTTCGGATGTGTTATGCTGTTTGCTGTGGGCTGCTGCTGCTGCTGCTGCTGCTTGATGCTACCTGGAACTGGTTGCTGTTGACTGCTGCTGCTTGGTGGTGTTTGCAACTGCTTTCAGCTGCTTACTGTGGCATCCAATTGCTGCCTGCTGCTGCTGATCGCTCATGGCTGATGCTGGCTTTGATGCTGTTAGATCCGGGGGAGGGCACACTGCCAGCACCGACGGACACGAGCAACATATTGCAACGATAATAATGTATGCACATGTGCCCTGCAATGCGGATGTCTGAGCTCTACGTCGTGTCCCATCAACACGTTGAGCAAAGACGACATCTGCGCGGTACGCCCACTTTTATCGCACGCGCCAATTCCAGCTTGGTAGGTGAGTAGGGTGACCCGTGGATTAAATCCATTGCAACAAGAAGTGAAATTCAACTTTAGGCCGCCTTGAGCTGGCCGTGTTGGCCCGTTCTGCTCGCTGCTGCATCCTACTGCTGCTTACTGCTGCTGCTCGCTGCTGCCTGTTAGTGTTTGCTGATCATGCTGCTCCTGCTGGTTTCTACTTCTTACTGCTGCTACTTGCTGCTGTTGCTGGCTCTGCTACTGCGCTGCTTCTGCTGCTGTTTGCTCTGATGCTGTTACTGCTGGTGCGTGGTCTTCAGAAGCCTTTGGAATCTTTCATGGACTCTTGAGCCGTGCTGGATAATCTCAAGGTCCTCGTGGGGCCTCTTCGATCGGCTGGGGTCCCTTCTGGGGTTCCCTTTAGATTGTCTGGGTGCCATCTTGGGGCCCTCTTGGGCGGTCCGGTGGAGACACTTCGAGCGCCTGGAAGCCCTTTGGGAGCATCTTCGGCTGTCTTGGCGCTTCTGGGTTGTCCTGGGAGCCCTCGGAGGCACCTCTTGGAGCCCTGCGAAACCTTCCTGGGCTCCTTTTGGGCCGAAGAGCACGGCGACCCTGAGACATCGGAAGCCCATGCGATTTTGAAGGGCTTCTGGCATCGTAGGCCGCCGTTGGGCCTCGACGCGCTCCTGCGGAACCTCTTTAGATGTCTGCTGGAACCTCGTGGGGCGGCTGGGCAGTTGTCGAGGCTTCGTCGGTCCTTCTTGAGGGTTCCAGGTGTCCCCTCAGGCTGTCAGCGGAAGTTCCTGCGACTTCCTGCGAGCTTCAAGACTAGAGAGGACTCGCAACTTGCATGAACAGAAATTTTCGGACCTCCGAACATCTGTGCCTGTGTGTTTCTTCTTGTCCGACAGGCTCCATGGGGGAAGCGAGGGCCCTTTGGTGCACCCGCCCTTCCCGCACGCAGGGGGCCCAGGACTGTAGATATGATGACGTCGGGCTCCAGCTTCGCTTCCCACATCTCGCTGAGCAGCGCCAGCGCGCGCTGCCACTGCTCGCCCTTCGTGCACGCGCTGATGCCAACGTTGTAGCTGACCAGGGTGGACCCGTGGACTCCGTCCACGCCATCATGTGGTAGCAAGCGGGGGGGGTGGCGGATGCAGGGCCGAACGGCAATCATGATGACGTGAAAGAGTCGGGGCGGAACATGAGAGGCCGCCCACATGGGGTCCGCGCAGATGGGCCTGGATGCGCGCGCTACAGCGGCGGCGTCGGCGGTGCTTCGCCGACGCCTGCGCAAGCAACTGGGGCCCCGAATCCAGCCGCACCGACGATGCAGCGGCGGTGCGGCGCAAGCCTCCGACCCCAGCTGCCCTGACCTCATCGGGGAGGCCAGGGAACATGCTTGGTAGTGTTCAGCCCCTGGGGGCCCTCGCGAAGCCCCAGAGCACCGTGAGCCAAGCGGCGCGGGAGGGAGAAAGCGGTCCGCAGGATCGGGTCTGGCGGCGTCTTTGTGGGCGTCTTTGGGGGTTACAAGGGGGTTCTGGCCGGGCGTCTTGGGTGTCTCTGGGCCGTGGTGGGGCCTGCGGATGCCGGCGTAGGCGCTTCGTGGGCCGTCGTGGGCCGCTGCTGTGGCCGTCGTGGGCGCCTCTTTGGCCGTCTTGGGCGCCTCCTGGGCCGTCGCGGGGCTGTCTGGACCGTCGTGGGACCGCCAATGGACGATATGAAGAGGGAGAATGAAACATGACAAACAAAACGCCAAAAGCGTCCGAACATCAATGCTCGCCGTGACAACAAACAATAACGACAATTGCAGATTTTCGCCCTCGGGGGGTCCTCCGTGAAAGCATCCTGGAACCTCTCGGGGCCGCCTTGGCGCCATCGTGGGGTTTCTGGTGCCGGTTCGAGCTCGGTTTTCGTCCGCCTGGGTCGTCCGCCTGGTGGCCGTCGTGGAGGCCGTCTGGGACCTTGCCATGTCGGGACCATATCGCACGCGCTAGTCTGGGCATTGTAACATTCATGACATCGGGCTCCAACTTCGCCTCCCGCATCTCGCTGAGCAGCGCAAAGGCCCGGTGCCACTGTATACCCTTCTCGCATGCGCTGATCCCAGCGTTGATGCTGAAGACGTTGGGCTCCAGCTTCGCCTCCTGCATCTCGGTGAGCAGCGCCAAAGCCCGCTGCCACTGCTCGCCCGTGCTGCACGCGCTGATCCCAGCATTGTAGTTGATTAGGGCTGGCCAATGGACTACGTCCACGGAAACTGCACGAACTGGCATGTGGTTGTGGACATGCCCGCGAAAGACTGAAATGCAAACGCGGGGCTCGACCCTCGTATTCCGCGCATGCCACTGCCTTCTCTTGATCGCTGCCGCTGTTGCGCGCTGCTGCTAATGCTTGTCGCTTCTGCGTGTTGTTGTTGTTGTTGTTGTTGTTGTTGTTGTTGTTGTTGTTGTTGTTGTTGTTGTTGTTGTTGTTGTGGCTGCAAGTCCTGCTGATGGCCAGTTCTGCTTGGTGCTCGCTGTTGCCCGCTGCCTGCTGCTGCTTGCTGTTGCTGTTGCTGCAGGGTGCTGTTTATCGCTCCTTCAGCTTGCTTGCGCAATCTGCTGCTGGGAGAGGATCGCGGAGCCAGGAACAATGGGACCGAGGAGGGAGGTGGGAGAAGCGAGAAGTGAGAAGTCATCAGCGAAGAGCGATAAGGGAGTAGCGACGACCGGTAAGAGAGGGACGAGGAAGGAGGGAGAGCCGAGAGGGGAGGAGGCGGGAGGTGCGAGGGACCTTCTTGGGACCCCCTGGGGCCTCGTGATGGGAGGCCTCTCGGGATGCCTGCTAAGGGACTCTTAGGACCTTCTTGGGGCCTTCCTTGAGGTTGCTTCGGCTGGCGTAAAAGTCCTCCCGAGCCTCCTGGGAGCCACCTGGCACTCGGACCTGTTCGGGGGGTCTGGGAGCGTTCGGGGCTTGCCTTGGGGCTATATTAATGCGTTCCTGGGCCTCTGTGGCCCCGTCTTGGGCCCCCCCTGGTGGGCCTATTGGGACGTCCCGGGTCGCTATCGGATGCTTCTTGGGCCATCCTGGGCCCGAGGCCATAAAAACGAGCATGCGGCATACGCTTGAAAATTGTATGGCCATTGTTAGCTGTTGCTCCCGAGTGATCTGCCCGGGATTCTCTTGGAGACGCCAGGGGGTGTGTTTGGGGCTTCTCGGGCCATCTTGGGTAGCGACTTCCCTTTTGTATGTTCCCGAATGTTTCTCTGGTTTGATTGCGATACCTTCGTGTGCTCTTTGTTGTCTGCTTGATTGATTGCGTTGCCTAGTGTTTTTGTTGTTGTTTGGTCGTATATCACAGCTGATCATTTTAAAGCACTCCTTGCAACCGAAAGCACGGGACTAATTCCACACGCGCTCGTCGTCGCGCGCGCACACCGGATTCCTGGGAACAACCTAAGGTTTCGTGAAGTTTTCAAAACGGAATCCCCGAAACCATATGACACCACATGGTTTTGCAACATCCGTTTCGAAGAAAGGAAGAAAGGTGTGCGTGCGCGCTCTTGACGCTTCAAACAACATTTTTGTTTGGCCTCTCTCGCGCATATATGCCGAAATCATTCGAACGCCCTTGCGCGCGTGCTGGGGGGGGCACGACCCCGGTTAAAGAACACCATGCGGGCCACTAGCGCGCGTCGGTTGCGCGCAGTTCGAACTGCTTCTAAAACCTTCATCGCCGGCGCGAGGCCACCATCATCGTCATCGGCGTGATCAGCATCGGCACGGCCATTGGCCTTGCCGTCGCCATCGTCATCATCGCCACCATCATCGCTACGATCAACATCGTGTCTACCGTTGTCGACGTCACCATGATACCGGGTCACCCATGTCACCGACTTGCACTGAAGTACCCGAGCGTCAGTGTGGCCTGCGAAGCGCGCTGGGAATCGCCCAACGGTCAGCGCCACCGCGCTGGCGTCGGTCGCGCCAGACTAGCTGGCCGCTCTGCGCGCGAACCTGCGCGCGTAAGCGCGGCCGCAACGATGCGCCAGCCAGCGCCAAGCAGTCGTCGCAATTGCCGCCGCATGGGTTTTGCAAACCAAGTTGCGGGTTGGTGTGCGGGACGATTACGCGAACAATGGAGTTGACAACTCACCAGTGAGCAACCGTTATTTCCACCACCTACGTTGCACACCCCACACCTCGCGCACAACATAGATGGCACAACATACATTGCACCGCGAATATGGCACACCATAGCTTGATTGGAACACTGTTTGGGGCGCAACCGGGCTAAAACATTGTGTTAGGTTACGCTCGGTTATGCCCCACTGTGTCGCAGTATGAGGTGCTCTGTATTCGTGTGATTTGGTATGTGGTGATGTGTGTGATTATGCTCTGTTCTGTAATGCCATCTCTTGGTTTGCCATGTTATGCCATGATCTGTGCATTCATATCTGTCATGGTTTGGCTTGTTTTGTTCTGGTGGCCCTAGTCCAAGGTGTCATATTCATTGGTGTTCTGTGGCATCCCTTGTCGTAGTTATAGCAGTCGTAGAGCAAGTCTGTTCAGTTCTGTCATGTTGTTCATGGTGTGATTGTCCTATGCCCCGCTCTATCATGTTATGGCTTGTTGTTGTACAATGTGCTATGTGATGCAGTGTTCGTTCACGCTGTGTTGGGTCATGCGATGCGGTGCTAAGATATTGTATGTTATGATATGGTCTGGCCAATCTAATATGTTATGTTCTTCGGCGGTGGACGAACTTCCCTTGACCGAGACGACCGAAACCGGCCTAAGACCGAAAGCCTACCTAAAACCGACCGAAACCGGCCTAAGACCGAAACCGACGGACCTGGACCTGCAAACATGACGGCCGTGATGCCCTCTCGCGAACCGAACACGGCCAATTCACTAATCGCCGTGTCAGGGTAGGAGGTCTATCAACCTCCGAGTTCTACTATGTTAACATGTGCTGCGCTCTGCTCTGCCGCCGTCGGTTTGTTTTCGTGTGAGCGTCCGTTTCTTCTGCGTGTTCGCAGTGCCAATTCGTCGCGTCTCTCTACTCATGCCTCGGCGCCCGGGCAGCGTGACGCCGTGATGCCTCCCGCTCGTGCTCCTGTGGGGTCTGGCGGTCGCGATGTGCAAGGTGGGCAGACGGAGTTCTTCTGGTAAGTTCGAACAGCCTCAACCAGTCGGGTGGGGAACGGCAAGGAACCAATGCGCCTGAACATGCGAAGGAACCTTCACAGCTGACTGCGAAACCATGCCTTTACAAAACAACGCCGTAAGAACCCCCTACGTCCAGCCGGCACTACGAACTCGTTACCACCAACAAGCGTGAAATTGCGCGTCCGCCGACCCCGCTGCCACTGCTACTGATAAAGTAGTCGCGCAAGTCCGGGTCGTACTACTACAACCTTGCTGCAGAAACCATGCCTACAGACTCCAACTAAAGATGCCGTTGCTAAGGGTTCCTCGCTAAGGGAGGCCTCGCTGATGAATCAAGCTTCACGGCGTCCGTCCTTACGACAGACCTCTTGCTGACGGCATCCTTGATAAAGACTTCATATCCAAAGGGTCCTTACCAAAGGTGCCTCGCCGTAGGGATCTTTCCTCAGGATGCGTCGTTCAAAAGGATCCATACTCAAGAATGCTTACCCAACGGAGTCCGTACCAAGGATCCCTCGCTAACGGGGTCCCTTCGTGCGGCGCCAAAGCATCCTTGTTGAGACATCCGTACTGGAGGAGCCCTCACCGCAGAGCCCTTACTGCAAGGACCCTTGCCCAGGGAATCCTTACTACAGGCACCCCCGACTTTTCAGCGCATCGGGCCCGCTGGATGCGGCAGCCGCTGTGCCCCGCGCGGGGCCAGCCAAAAAGGGGGGCCAGAGGAAACCCCGTGCTCGCCGGCTTGAACGTCGGGCCCTTTTCGCGGGCGCGAGCGGTGCCTCCCTCCATATCTCGAGGAAGCCCGCCCATAGGGGTGCGCGCGCTGGATCGCCTGCGAGGATCCACGGCGCCCGACGCCAAAGGGGGGGAACGGCAGCGTCCGCCGCCACCAGGCTGCGTCGGCCTGGGCCTTGTCCACACCTCGCCACCTGTGCCTGGCCCGGGTCAACGCAGACTGGCCCGCGGTCCGCAGGGGGGGGGCGCCGGGCGTGCCTGGGGCTGCGCGGACCATTGATTCCTTACGAAAAGGGCTCAGAATATTCATCACCAAAGGCATCCTTGTCAACGGATGGCTGCTAAACCTAATCATCAAAACAAACCTTTCAATGCGGGGATCCTTACCAAGAATCCCATCGTAAAAGGCTTCCCTATAAAGGAAACGTTCGAAAAACGGATGCGTTCCTGACAATTCCTGGCAACAGATGTCTTGTTGCGGGTGTCGCCTTGGGGGGTCTCCTCACGGGACCATGAAGCATGCGAAGGGTGTGCCGACATGCGGCGGGGCCGCCATGTGGGCGCTGCCACTGGGGCTTTAAGTGGAACCCACTATGGTGCTGCGGAACGTGCGAAGGGTGCACTGACGCCACGAAGCGCTGCACTGATTGAGGGAGGCGCATGCGAACATCGCCAGTGGGGCCTTACGTGGAGCTCCCCATGGTGCCACGAAGCGCTGTAGTGGCTCGGGGCGGCGCGTGCGGAAGCTGCCAGCGAGGCTTTCGCTGGAGCTCCCTATGGGGCCACGAAGCGCTGTACTGGTTGGGGGAGACGCATGCGAACACCGCCGCTGAAGCCTTCGGTGGGGCCCCAAATGGTGCCGCGAAGCGCTGTACTGTCTGGGGGGACCGCATGCGAACACCGCCACTGGGGCCTCCGATGGAAATTCCTATGAGGCCACGAGGCGCTGATGCGAACACCGCCACTGGAGCCTTCGGTGGAGCTCCCTGTGGGGCCACGAAGCGCTGTACTGGGTTGGGGTGACGCGTGCGGGCAGTGCCACTGGGGCCTTCGGTGGGGCTCTACTGGGTGCGGTGACGCGTGCGGGCAGTGCCACTGGGGCCTTCGGTGGAGCTCCCCATGGGGCCACGAAGCGTTGGTTTGGGTGCGGCGGCGCATCCGGGCGGTGCCACTGAGGCCTTCGGTGGAGCTCCCCACGGGGCCACGAAACAGTGCACTGGGTGGGGAAGCCGCATACGGATGAGGGCAGAGGCGGGGAGGGGAGGAGGGAGGAGGGAGGAGGGGGGAGGACAGAAGGCGAGTGACGCGAGGCGCTCTCTTCGAAACGAAGACCCCACACCACAGGATGGTCGAAAAAGAAGGGCCCGTTAGCACGGATCCCGCATCCACGGAGTCTTACTTCAAGGGCCCTCACTAAAACGCATCCTTTTGGGGAAACTGTACTAGACGCATCTTACCACAAAAGAGCCCCTCACTGAAAGGATCCTCGCTGCGGACTCAGCAGCCAGAAGGGTCCTTACTGACGAATGCTTGCTAACTGAATCCATAGTCAGGACACTTTACTAACTGACTCTTTACACGTGATCCCATAGCAAGGGCTTCCGGAATCAGACATCGGTGCTGCTAATAGCATGACTGACGGCTCCTTTACCATGGCTCCTTACGTTATACCTTGCGTACACATAGGCATCTTCACAAAGAAACGCCTGCTAAAAAACCTCAGTGAGGGGTCCGTAGTTACCCCGAGGCGAACTTACAGCGGACTCCTCACTGAAGGAAGCCTCGCTAAGGACTCCTTAACCAAAGGGATCCGTTTTACGGATTCCTCACTCAAGGGGTCCTAACTAACTATGCCTCACGAAAGGGAGTGCCGCTAAATAGTGCAGAATAAGCAGATATGTATTTCGGGTCCTCTCTTCCGAGGGTCCTTACTAAGGAACGCTGAGTGAAGGCATCCTTACAAAGGAATCGTGACTAAAGGGGGCCCTACCGCGGAATCTTACCCGACGGAACTCTGCATAAGGAACTCGTACTAAATGCAACCGCGCTCTGGATTCCTCAATTAAGGGATCCTTCGTAATGATACCTCACTGAAGGCATCCTTGCGAACGAATGCTTACCTAAAGGGCTCTGTACTGCTGGTCCCGTAGTGAAGACTTCCCTGGGACTACTACCAGGGACACCTTACTATGGATCCCTTCCTTTAGGCATCCTTTCTCACAATCCCATGCGACACGCATCTTTAGAGAGGACATGCTGCGGGGTTTGCTATTTGAAATCTGCCCACTTGCCCCACTTGCCCCACTTGCTCAATTGGCCCCACTTGCCCCACTTGCCCCCGACCCGCGCGGGACCAGAAGCAAGTGGGGCAAGTGGGGTCAAGTGGTGCGGGCGAGGATCCCCATTCTCAGGCGCGCCTCTTGGCGCGTCTCGGACAGCGTGCCTCCTAGGACGGAGCTTTGTCGCAGGTCCACGTGCTCCCACGAAAACATCCAGAGCCCACCGGGGAACCCACACGCGCCCTCGAAGGGGGAGCCCGAATACCCCCAAATCCCTCTGGAGGTCCCCAAGGAAACCGCCGAGTTTTCAACATACCTTTCCCCGACACGGTTTTTCCTCCCTCCCTCCTCCTCCTTCTCCTCCTTCTCCTCCTACTCCTTCTCCCCCCACTTGCCCCACTTGCCTCACTTGCCCCACTTGCCCCGCCCGCCCGCTTTCCGTTGCGGAAATGAGGAGGCCCACTTGCCCTGGCCCACTTGCCCCACTTGCCCCGCTTGCCCCACTTGGGCAAGTGGGGCAAGTGGGGCAAGCGGGGGCAAGTGGGGCAAGTGGCGCGCATTTCAAATAGCGTAACACCGCTGCATGTGCAATCCATCTTGACTAAGGCGTCAATACTAAGGGCGTCCTTGCGATGGACTCCTGACTGGATGGGTCCATACTAAGGACCCTTTAATCAACGCGTCCTCACTACGGACTCCTAACGGAAAAAGGGGTCTTACGAACGACCCCTTACGGATGGGCACCTCAGTCAGGATTCACAACACGAGTCTTTAAACAGCGACACTTAGTAAAGGCCTCCATATCGATGACCGTTCACTGAAATAGTCCTGGCTAAAGGAGAGAGGTTCGATGGTAAGGTGTGGTTTGGGGGAGCCTGTGACAAAAGAGCAGCTGAGAAACAACTGAGCAACAGAGTGCGGCAGAGAGAGAGAGAAGGAGAGAAACATTAAAAGAGAGCGAACGAACTTCCAGAACACAAACTCGGGAACATCCAAACGGGAAGCCGGCTCTTGGGCCCCCTTGGGGCGGTCTTGGGCTGTCCTGGAGCTCTCTGGGGCCATCTTGGAGCGTTCTTGGGCGATGCGGCGCCTCTCGCAGAACGTCTTGAAACTCTCTTGGAGCCCTCGCGGGCCGTCTTGCAGCGCCCTGGGGATCCCAGGATCGCGCCAGGGCCAACTGGGCCGATTTAGAATCTACTTGGCGCCCAGCATTCCTGCACGCGCTGCCTCCCGCCTCAAAATGAGTAGTTCACTACGTCGGGCTCCAGCTGCGCCTCCCGCATCTCCCTGAGCAGCGCCAAAGCCCGCTGCCACTCTCCGCCCCTATTGCACGCGATGGCCACAGCGCTGTAGCTGACTAAGGCTGACCAGTGGAGTATGCCCACGAAGTCTGTACGGACTGGCATGTGATTCTGGACATACGGGTGACCGGCCGAGGCGATAACACGGGGCTCGACCCTCGTATTTTCGCACTTGCTACTGCGTGTTGCTGTTTGCTGCCGCTGTTGCGCGCTGCTACCGATGCTTGCCGCTGCTGCGCGTTGTTGCTGCTTCTTGCTGCAGGGCGAGTCTGATGGCCAGTTCTGCTTGGTGTGCACTGATGCCCGCAATCTGCTGCTGCTTGCAGTTGCTGTGCGCTGTCGTTGCTGCTGCCTGCTTAGTGTTTCGGGCTGCTTTCATTCGCTGTTGCTACATCCTGCTGCGAGGTGCGGCTTCTCGCTGCTTTAGCTTGCTTGCGCAGTCGGACAGATCGAGGAGGGAGGGCGGAGAAGCGAGGAACGACCAGCGAAGGGTGAGAGGCAAGAGTGGAGGAGCGACGACCGAGGAGGGATGGGGGCGGGGAGGGAGGGAACGCCGAGGAGGGACGAGGCGGGAAGGGGAAGGACCGTCTTGGCCTTGGGGGTCCCTGGGGACCTCGCGGGGGGGAAGCATCGCGGGGTGGCTCTCGCTGGGCCTCTCGGGGATCTCTCGGGGCCTTCTTTGCGCCTTCTTGCGTTCCCATAGGGGGCCGCCCGAGCCTCCTGGAGCTACCTCGGCGGCCCTTGGGGCCACTGGGAATTGTTGTGTGGGGATCCGGGGGCGTTCGGGGGGTGCCTCGGGAACATCTTGGTGCGTTCCTGGGCCCTCTTGGGCCATCTTGGTGGGGTCATCTTGGCTGCCTTTCGGGCCGTCGTGGAGCCTTGTTGGGCTGTCTTGGAGCCATGCTCGGCAGTCTTGGAGCCCTCCTGGCGCCCAGGGGGCCGCCGGGTCTTGCTGGGCCAGTTTAGGGCCTTTTGATCCTCGCGTCCTCCTGGCACGCGACTCCCCCAGCATTGTAGTGTAGATGAGGTTGGGCTGCACCTTCGCTTCACGCATCACACTGAGCAGCGCCAGAGCCCGCTGCCACTGGTCCCCCTTCTCGCAAGCGCTGATTCCAGCGCTGTAGCTGGTGACGTCGGGCTCCAACTTCGCCTCCCACATCTCAGGAAGCAGCGCCAAAGCCAGCTGCCACTGCCCACCCTTCTCGCACGCGCTGATCCCCGCGTTGTAGCTGATCTTGACTAGGGCGAACCCGTGGACTTCGTCCACGTCATCTTGGGCCAATCTTGGCTCGAAAAGGCCGTCTTGGGCCTGTCTTCGCTCGAAATGGCGATAAGGTGGAAATCTTTCAGAAGCCATCGAAGAATCAATGATTTCGTTTGCCGCGGCTCGTCTGGAGCGCGGGCATGCTGAACATATACGTTTTCCCATCAGAATTTGGCGATTTGTGCCTCTTTGGCATGAGCTTTGTACTTCACCGATCGCTCTTTTAGTGGGCGTCTCTGGGCCTGCTTGGTGGTCCTTGTGGGGGTCTTGTTCGGGCCACTCTGAAGCTTGTTTGTGCTCCTCTGGGAGCGTTTTGGGACGTCTTGGGGCCATTTTGGGCCGTCACGGGGCGTCCGGGAGGCCTTGGACCGTCTTGGAGCTCTCTTGAGGCTGCCTGAGGCCGTCTTGGGAGCCTCTTGGGGCCCCCTCGGAACTCGCTTGGGGCCGTCTTGGGGTTCTGTGAGGCCGTTTCAGGGCTCTCTGGCGCTGTCTTGGGGCTCTTGTGGGCCGTCTTGGAGACCTCTTAGGGGCCGCTGGCGTCTTCTTGGGGCGATTTGGGAGGCCTCTTGGCGTGACCTGGGCCGCTGATGAGCACACAAGGCGGGCATTCTGAACATATACCTTTCCCCATCGGAATTTTACGATTTGTGCCTCTTTGGCGCGCGCTCGGGGCCCTCTTGGGGCGTCCTTGAGGCCTCTTGGATCGTCGTGGAGCCCCCAACGGAAGGCTTCGGGCCCTCGTGTGCCGTCTCGGGGCCCACTGAGGCCGTCTTGGAGCGCTCTTGGACGGTCTGGGGACCTCTGGAGTGCCTCTGGGACCGGCCTGAGCGATTCGGCCCCGTGGTGGCGCCGTAAAGTGGCGATTTTGTGCACACGAGGCCCTGGGCAATTCTCGCACGCGCTTCCACTGGCCATGTAGGAGAGACTAGTGTGAACTCGTGGGTTAAATCCACGGTGTTCTGAACCTGGGACTCGCACACCGTGGGTGAACGGCTCATCGAAGTTGAACAGCTCGGGCGTCCCCGGGGCAGTGTCGGGACCGTCTTGGGGCCGTCGTGCCAGAGGGCACGAAGAGCCGCCGGGCGCGGGTCCACCATTCTGCCACGAGAGACCTTTCTGTGGCGGATGCACCTGGCCCTGTCTTGGGAGGGCCCCAGACCGCATGTACTTGATATGCTTCCTGGGCTTACGAGAGGGGCACCCAAGTACATGCGTCATGGGGCCTTGTCGGGGCCCTCTTGGGGCCCTCCTGGCCCCATCTTGGGGCCACTCGGGAGCGCTCCCACCCTGTCCTGGCCCCCTCTTGGGGTCGCCATGGGCGCTTGAGGAGTCGTCCTGGCGCAGTTTTGAGCTGTTTTGGGGCTCTCCTGGCAGCCTCCTGAGGTGTCTTGGGACAATCTTGAAAGCCTGTCTGGCCGTCGTGGACGTTTCGAAAACGAAAAGCACGGGAACTCCTGAAATGTGCGTTTTCCCTAAGGATTGGGACGATTTGACCTTGTTCGGGCTCTCCCGGGGATCTCTCTGGAGCCCACTTGGAGCATTTTGGTGGCCTCTTGGACCGTCGGGCGGCTGTCTTGGGCGTCTTCGAGCGCTCGGGGCCCGTCTCGGAGGCCCTCTTGGACGGTCTTCGGCCGTCTTCGGGCCCTCTTGAGGGCCTCTGGGGGCTCCGAGCGCCTGCCCGCAGCGGCCCAGCCGGGCCGATGCCACCAGGCCCTCTTTTCGCACGCGCTGATTCCGGTACTGTAGTGTAGAAGACTAGGGCTGACCCGTGGACTCCGTCCACGACATCTTTCTGGAATGGTTCTCGGAGGAACGGCGGTAATTTTGTCGAAAACCTCTAAACACGGCGGTCGGGGCGGCGGCAGCGACACCGCGCCTTCGTGTCCGACCTCTAGCAGCGCTCCAGCAGTTCGGCCATCGCGTGGCCGCCGTCGGCGCCGTCATCATCGGCGTCGTTGTCGTCGCCGCCGCGAGGCCGCCGTCGTACCCGTCGTAGTCGATGTCGTTGTCGTGGTGGTGGTGGTGGTGGTCGTCGTAGTCGTGGGTTGTGGGCACTGGAAGGACGCTGGCGACGTCGGTAGGACTGGCCCGTGGACTCCGTCCACGAAATCTGCTGCCTGTGGCTGCATGTTGCTGCTGATGGCCACTACCGCTTGGTGCGTGCTTCTACCCGCCACCTGCCGCTGCTTGCTGCTGTTGTGTGCCGCCGCTGCTGCTGTTGCTGTCTGGTTTGTGCCCGCGGGAGAGATCGATGCTGCCCCAAGGCACTCGAAATGTCGCACGGTGGACTGTGCATGGGGGCTCACTGCGGACGCGTAGGGAGGCACTTCCTTTTGGGCACCGTCTCCGCGCCCCTCTGGGATCACACTGTGTTGGGGACTGCGCTCCCCGGAAGCCTCTGGTGTATCTCGCCTCACTTGGGCGGCACCGGCAAAGGGTGCCCTGGAGCTGGGAGGCAATAGCAATGGGATGTTACACCCAACCCGAAGGCTCAGATTTACCCTCGATTTCCAGTGGGGGGGGGGTCGGGAAACACCGAAAAAACACATGTGGAACCCTTACCCCCCCAACCCGAATGTAGCGCCCATCTTGATGTGCATTATTCGGCGCTCTTTCGCTCGCCCCCGCATCCACGGAGGAGGGCAACCGTCCCTATGCGGCCACTGATGGCGGGCGCTTCCTCCTCCTTGGAAACCGTTCGGGGGCCTCTCAGGGCCTTTTGACCCGTATTGTCGTCGTGGACGCTTTGACCACGAAAAGCACAGGAGTTGCGAAAATATGCGTTTCCCCCAGATTGTGGGACGATTCTTGCTTGTACGGGCTCTCTCGGGCTTCTTCTGGGAGCCAGCCCACTTGGAACATTTTGGGCGCCTCTTGGGCCGTCTGGAGGCCATCTTGCGTGTCTTTGAGCGCTCGTGGACCGTCTCGGGGGCACTCTTGGACCGTCTCGGGGCCGTCCGGGGCCCTCGAGCCTCCGTGGGGAGGCCCTCCGAGGCCGTCGCGGAGCGCCCCAGGGCCGCCCGAGGCCGTCGCGGACCGCCCTGGGGCCGCCCGACAGCGCGCTGGGCCCCGCCGGAGCGCTCTACTGCCGTCTGATCCGCTTTCCTTCCGGCACTCGCTTCCTCCGGCCATATAGTATAGACTAGGGTGGACCCGTGGACTCCGTCCACGTCGTAATGTGGTGGCAAGGAGGGGGCGATGTTGGGGCCTGTATTGCTGTCGTGGACGCTTGGGAAACGAAAAGCTTGTCGGGCCGTCTTGGGCGCCTGTGGGGCCGTCTTGGGATCGTTTGGAGGCCCTCTTGGGCCATCTGTGGCCGCTCTTGGGGCCGTGTGGACTGCTTCGTGGGCTGCAACGGGCGCCGCAGGAGCCGTCTGGGGGCCGTCGGGGGCCGTCCGGGGGGCCTCATGGAAGCCTCCTGAGACGTCATGGGGCTGATTTTTGGGGCCTATATTGTTGTCGTCGTGGACGTTTTGAAAACGCAAAGCACGAGAATTGTGAACACGTGCGTTTTCCCTAGGTTTTGGAACGATTCTTGCTTGTGGGGGCTCTGTCGGGCGTCTTCTGGCAGCCCACTTGGAGCGTTCTGGGGGCCTCGTGGGTGCATCTTGGGGCCGTCTGGGGCCGTCTTGACCGCCTGTAGGGCCGTCTGCGAACCGTCTGGAGGCCCTCTTGGGCCATCTTTGGCCGCTCTTGGGGCTGTCTTGATTGCTTCGTAGGCTGTAATGGGCGCCATAGGGACCGTCCTGGGGCCGTCTTGGGAGCCTCATGGGGGCCTCCTGGGACGTCTTGGGCTGATCTTGGGGGCCCGTATTGTCGTCGTGGACGCTTGGGAAATGAAAAGCAAGGGAGTTGCGAAATGCACGTTCTCCCTAGGTTTTGGGACGATTCTTGCTTGCGCGGGCTCTGTTGGGCGTCTTCTGGGAGCCCACTTGGAGCGTTTTGGTGGGCTCGTGGGTGCATCTTGGGGCCGTCTGGGGCCGTCTTGATCGCCTGTAGAGCCGTCTGCGGACCGTCTGGAGGCTCTCTTGGGCCATCTCTGGCCGCTCTTGCGGCTGCTTTGACTGGCTCCTGGGGTGTAGTGGGCGGCAGAGGAGCCGTCTGGGGGCCGTCGGGGGCCGTCTTGGGAGCCTCCTGAAACGTTTTGAGCCGATCTTGGGGGCCCGTATTGTCGTCGTGGACGCTTTGAAAACGAAAAGCACGGGAGTTGTGAAAATGTGCGTTTAGCTGACTACGGCTGACCTGTGGAGCACGTCCACTCGCGGGGGGAGGGGGGTGGCCGCCAGGCGCATTCAATTACGTTAGGCGCCACGTTGGCTTCCCACTTCTCGCTGACAAGCTGGCCGGCGGTCGCCCCGCCCCCGAGGGCCAGCATCTATGGGCTGACCCGTGGACTACGTCCTCTTTTTCAGCAAGAAGGGGGAGGGGATATGTCCGAAAAGCGCATCCCCAGTCCTTCTGCGCCGAGACGTTTCTGGAGCTGTGGAGAGCTCGAGGACAAACTTTAACGCCTGGGCAATGTGTGAAATCTGTCCGCGGCAGCCTGGAGGCCTCAGCGATGGACCCCAGGAGCCGCGGACAAAATTCAACACGCCACCCTCGCGTTAAATTTTGTCTTCGAACTCGGGGGGCGCGGGGTCCTCGCGTTAAGTCTCGTCCTCGCGCCCAGGTCCCGCGTCAAATTTCGCCCTCGGGCGGTCATGCCGCGCACTGTGGCGGCCTTGGTGGGCCTCCATGGGCCTGGGTCGGAGCCGTCGTAGGCGGCGTCGGGGGGCTCCTGGGGCGTCTTGGGGCTATCCTTGAGGGTGTCAGGGGCCGTCTGGAGCCATTCCGGGGCTCCCTGCGGGCATCGTCGGCGGCTGGAGCCTGAACAAATTGGCCATTTCGGACTGTCGCTGGCGCCCTCGAATTCCGAGAGTCGGGCGACACGGCGCGTCTGCTTGTGCCGGAGGACAAGACTTCACGCCTGGGCAGCGCATTAAGTCTTGTCCGCGCCAGGGCTGGGGCCTCAGCGCGCGGCCCCGTGGGGCGCGGGCAAATTTTTTGCTGGGTGGGTGATTCAAGACGCCCGACGTGCTATGCATTTTTTCATGTAAGAAATAAAGCCCTGCTGGGGATTCCCTTCGGGGTCCTTTTGATTCCGCTGCACCCCCTGGGATTCCTCGGGGCTCCCAGGGCCCGGGGCCCAGGGCGCAGGGTGGGTCGGGCCCCGGGGCCTCGGGGCCAGGGCCCCGGGTTCAGGGCCCTGTGGGGCTCGGGGCTCAGGGCCCCGGGGCTCGGGGCGCAGGGCTCGAGGCCCACGGCCCCGGGGCCCCAGGACACAGGCCCGAGGGCCCGAGGGCACACGCCTCGGGGGCCGAAGGCTGAAGGCACAGGGCTCAGGTCTCGAGGCTCCGGGCCCAGGGCTCTGGAGTCTGCAGGGCTCAGGAGTCTGCAGGGCTCAGGTGTCTGCTGGGGTCAGCTCAGAGTGTTGAAGGCACTGCGGAGCATGCCCCCGCTGGCCAGCGGGTCCAGAGCACTGCCCCGACGAGTCGCCCATTCAGAGCGGAACCTTTGCAAAGAAGGGGGGAAACCAGGATACGCATGGGCGCCTTACTTTCCTGGGTGGCTGGCGCGGTCCCAGATCTCTCTTTCAGAGATCTTCCATGGGAAGCCTCTTGGAGGCGGCTTTGGGAGTGTCCTGGGGCCTCCAGAGGGCCTGTCTCTTGGGGACGCCTCTTGGGGGTCAGCTGGCGGTTTCTGGGATCATCCTGGAGCGGAGGGCGCGAAAGGTCAGTTGGAGGTCCCCGTCGGGCCGTCATCGGGGTCCTCCTGGGCCGTCTTGGGAATCTTCTGGCATGCTTTGGGGCCGTCTTGGGCTGTTTTGGGGCTCGATTGGGGTCATCTTGGGCCGTCCAAGCGCCTTCTTGAACGGCTTTGAGCCGTCTTGGACCGTCCTGGAGCCTTCTGGCAACCGTCCAGGGCCGTCCTGGAAGCGCCAACGACTGTCTAGGGCCGCCCCGGAAGCGCAGCTGCCCCGGGCCGAGTTCCGCCGGTGCCGTCTCGCACGCGCTGCTTCTGGTACGGGGTTTGGTAGTGTAGATGACTCTGGGCTTCAGGCTTGCCTTCCACATCTCGCTGAGCAGCGCCAAAGCCCACTGCCACTGCTCGCCCATCCCGCAAGCGCTGATCCCAGCGCTGTAGATGATGGCGTCGGGTTCCAACTTCGCCTCCCTCATCTCGTTGAGCAGCGACAGTGCCCGCTGCCACTGCCCGCCCTTCTCGCACGCGCTGGTCCCAGCGCTGTAGCTGACTAGGGCTGACTCGTGGACTCCGTCCACGACATCTTTCTGGAATGGTTCTCGGAGGAACGGCGCAGATTGTACCGAAAATCTACAAACACGGCGGCGGCTCGGGCGGCGGCAGCGAGACCGCGCCTTCGTGTCCGAGCTCTTGCAGCGCTGCAGCAGCTTGGCCCAGCGCACTGCTCGTTCACCCCCCTCCTATTGAGGACAGTTTCGAAGTCTCTCGGGGATGTGCGTCGAAGTCGAAGCCCATCTGAGGCGTCTCAGGAGCGCTCGGGGAAGGGCTCGGGAGGCCATCGGGGAAAGCCACCGAAAGCGCCGGGGAGGCTCGCAAGGATCTACAGGGAGGGCCCAAGAGAGCTTCAAGAAAATTTGAAATCCAGTGAACTCTTAAGAGAAACCGCTGTTGGGTCGGCCATCACCTCCGGGCGCGCCTTGATGGTGCGATCCAGTCGCATCACCGCCAACGGGAGGGTTTGTTCGCCATGTCCCATTCTGTTCGCCCAGAGGGTCTGTGGAGGCCTTCGGGCGAACAGAACGGGACAGGGCAAGGAATGGGGAAGACATGTCCGAATCTCCTGGGCCCCCCAGATGCTCGTCCGAAGAATGCGGAGAGGTCCCAGGGTCATATCAATTGGCTGCTGTCACAGGGGTCGGTCTGCTTGGCCCGAAGAGTTTGCCAAGGCCCCTGGGGGAACATAATGGCACAACATATCGGGCAAAGGGGGGCGGTAGCTGGCCTGTCAGACCTGGCGTTCGTCTTCTGCCCAAGCGGCGCGGGGCCCACGGGCCCCAGGGTTGGCGTCCCGCTGGGATTCCTCTTGTTCGCCCACAGGGTTGGAGGAGGCCTCCAGGCGAACATAATGGGGCAGGACAATGAATGTGGGAGACTTGTCGCAAGCTCCCAGCCCCCCCAAGTGTGCGCCCGAAGGGTGTGGGGCCGCGTTGGCTCCCTCAAAGGGCCGTCTTGGAGCCGTCTAGGCCCGTCCGTAGGCCGTCCTGGGCCCATCGGGGTCCTCGTGGGGCTGTCTTGGAGCCGTCTGGGACCGTGAGGAGGCCGCCTTGGAGTCGTCTTGGGCCCCTCCTGTGCGCCTCCTTGGGCCGTCCTGGGCCCAGCAGGGGCCGTGTTGGCACCCTCTTGGGGCTGTCTTGGAGCCGTCTTGAGCCGTCGCAGCGCGCCTTGGGTTGTGCTGGGTCCGTCTTGGCCCGTCTTGGGGCCTTCCTGGGCGGTTCCTCGGACCCTCCTGGGACTTTCTGGGGCCTCTTGGTGCATCGGACCGCCGAAACGGCGGGAAACGCAAAGGGTGTAACAGTAAACAATGGAAAATTAACGATTTTTGCCAGCTGGGACTCTCTTGCCATCTTGGCCCGTCTTGAGGCCCCGAACGGGCGCGTCCTTGGGCCGTCCTGGGCGCACCCTCCTGGGACCGTCTTGGAATCGTCTTGGGCCGTCTTGAGCGCGCCTTGGGCCGTCCTGGGCCGGTCTGGGGCCGTGTTGGCACCCTCGCGGCGAGGAAGCTCGGAGGCGGGCTCGAGGCCTCTTCGGGGCCATTTTGGAAGCTGTTGGGGCCTCTGTAGGGGCCTCGTTTGGGCTCCTTGGGAGCCTCCTGGGGCCTCTTCGGGGGATTCTTGGCGGCCCCTTGGGGCCTCTTGGGGGCCTGTTTGGGCCTCCTGGCGCCCTCTTGGGGCGGAAGGCTCGGATTTTCGGTCCGTGGTCCCCCTCTTGGCCCCCTCTTGGGCCTGTCTTCGGGCCCTCGTGGGCCGTCTTGAGCGTCTCTTGGGTCGTCTTGGGGCCCTCTTGGGCTGTCTTGGGGCGCTCTTGGAAACCTCTTGGGCCGTTCTGGGGCGCTCTTGGAGGCCTCTTGGGCCGTCTTCGAGCGTCGGAAAGCGGAAAAGGCGAGAAGGCCAAAATCCTTCCAAAACCGTCGTAAAGCGGACGATTTTGAGGCCCAAAACCGTCCAAAACCTCCTGAGGCGGTCCCCTCGTCCGCCCCCCTCGCTTCGAAGCAGTTTTTAAGCCCCGTGGCACCTCTTGGGGATCTCTTTTGGGCTCCTGGGGGCCTCTTGGGCCTCCACTGGATTCGCTGCCCTCGGTCGGCAATCGTCGATCCTACGACGACTCTCCCCAACGGAGAAACATCGAAGGCCCTCGGAGCGTCCAACATTGTTCTTTTGTGCCTTCGATATGCCGGTCGCCTCTCGTCCGCTCCCCCCCTCCTGGAAGCAATTCTGAGGCCACTTAGGGCTTCGTGGGGGCCGTTTGGGGATCTCTTGGGGCGTTTTTGCCTGCAATATGCCTGTCGCCTCTCGTCCGCTCCCCCGCTCCTGGAGGGAATTCTGAAGGCACTGAAGGCTTCGTGGGGGCCGTTTCGGAGCCTCTTCGGCCTTCGTTTGGGCCTCCCGGGGGGGCTCTTAGGGCCCTCTCGGGCCGTCTTGGGTGCCTCTTGGGCCGTCTTGGGGCCGTCTGAGACCCGCCTCGGCGCCTCTTGGGCTGTCGTGGGCCGTCTTGGGCCGCTCCTGGGGTCGTCTTGGGTGCCTCTTGGGCCGTCTTGGGCGCCTCCTGGGCCGTCCTGGGGCCGTCCTGGGGCGTCTTGGGACCGTCTGGGGGCCCTCCTGGCCCGTCTTGGGGCTCTCTTGGGGTCCTCTTCGGCCGTCTTGGAGCGGTCGGGGGGGCTTCTTGGGCCGTCTTGGAGCGTCGGGAAGCCGACGAGGCGAGGAGGCCGAAAACATAGAAAAACACAGTAGAAATCAACGATTTCTGTCGCTCGGGGCCCTCTTGGGAGGCCTCTTGGGAGGCCTCTTCGGGCATCTTGGACGCCTCTTGGGCCGCCTGGGGCGAATCTCGGGCGTCTTGGGCTCATCATTAAGCGTGCCGGGGCTCTCCGGGGCCGTCTTGGGGGCTTCTGGGGGCCCTCTCGACATGTCCTGGGGCCTGCCTGGGCGGCCCGGGGCGGCCCGGGGCCAGCCCGGGGCGGTTTTGAGTTATTTGAGCCTGCGCCCTTCTGGCACGCACGTGCTCCTGCAATGTAGTAGAGACTAGTGTGAACCCGTGGAAAATCCACGGCCCGCAGGTCCAGGCATTGGTCCCGAACGCTCACGTGTCGGAAGCACTGGAAGCGTCAAAAGTAATGTGTTTTTGCTAATCGCGCGAGGCCGGGGCGCGATTAGCAGAAACACATAGGTTTTCAGACGCAATCAGAGTAAGGGGGCCCGAACGATCTTACAGAGTCCCTGTGCGCGAGAAGTTCGATGTGGGGGGTGGACGCGTGGGGGCCAGAGTTGGGCGCTACGTTGGGGGGCCTCGTTTGAGGGCCACGTTGGGGGGTCTCGTCAGGGTGTCATGGTTGGGACCAACGTTCGCGGCCCTGCTGGGGGCCATGTTTGGGGGCCGCGCGCGGGGTTCGGGGGCACATGTGACGGTCGCGTTTGAGGGTGTGGGGTTCGGGGGCAGATGTGACAGTCACGTTTGAGGGCAATGGTTGGGGGCTGTGTGTGTGTTGGGGCCACGTTTGGGTGCGCCTGGGGGCTACGCGTGGGGTTGACGTTCGGGGGCCACGCTTACTGGGGCGGTAGGGGCGACCTTCGGAGGCTTTGTGTGGGGGCCGCCTTTGGGGGTCCCGTTTGGAGGCCGCGCGTGGGGCCGACGTGTAAGGGGCCACGTCCAGGGGCGATCTCAGAAAGTAGTCGGGGAGCCCCGGGGGCACTGACCTGGAAGCGTGAAAAGGAATGGGTTTTTGCTAATTGCGCTTGGACTGGGCGCGATCAGCAAACTCAAAGGTTTTCAGGCACCGTCAGAGTGAAGGGGCCACGTTAGCGGGCCCGCGCAGGGTGGTCCTGGGGCCATCTCGGGGTTCTCGGGCCGTCGAGATGGCCGTCTCGAGAGCTCTGGCAGATCGAAGCCAGCAGAACCGAGAGAGCAGCGGTGAGGCCCCCGATACAGCCAAGGGTGCGGGTGCTGGTATACGTAGGGCCCCCGAACTGGCTGTAGTGGCCTGCGGGCAATGTCGCTGCGGGCCTGGGTAATGGGTAAGAGATCTCGTGGATGTTGGTTGGGATCTCATGGCTGGCCTCTCGGGAGCCTCTGGGAGACAGTTTGGGGGCTTCTTGGTAGCAGTTTGGGGGCGTCTTGGGGCCTCTTGGGCCCTCTTTTGGGGCCTCTTGGGGGTCTTTTGGGGCGCTTGGCGGCCTCTGGGGGGCCTCTTGGAGCCTCTTTGGGGCGTCCTGGGGCCTCCTGGGGATGTCTTGGGAGCGTCCCGGCGTTTCTTTGGGGCGTCTTGGGGCTTCCTGGGGGCCTCTTGGGGTGGAGGCCTAAATTTTTCGGTTCCGGGTCCCTGTCTGGGGCCTCTCTTGGGGCCTTCTTGGGGCCCTCTTGGGCTGTCTTGGGCGACTCCTGGGCCGTCTTGGGGCCCTCTTGGGCCGTCTTGGGGCCGTCTTCAAGGCCTCTTGGGCCGTCTTGGAAAGGTCTGGGGGGCCTCTTGGGCGGTCTTGGAGCGTCGGAAAGCCGAAAACGCGAGAAGGCCAGAAACATCGGACAAAAACAAAGAAAATCAATGATTTTGGCTTCTGCGGCCCCTCTTGGAGGTACACTTCGAGCGCTCTGGGGGCCTCGTGGACGCGTCCCGGGCCGTCTTGAAGGCGTCTTGAAGCCATTTTGAGCGTCTCGGATCCACTCTTGGACCTTCTTGGGCCGTCTTCGGGACCTCCTGAGGCCGTCTTGGGGCGATCTGGGAATCCTGGATCAGTCCGCCAGCGGTCTGGGGGCCTCCCGGGCCCGTCGGGCAGCGGCCTTGAGGCTCTCCGGGCGGCCCGCGAGCTCTCTGGGCGGCCCGGGGCGCTGCCACTGCCTGACCTTCTCGCGCGCGCTTCGCCCGGAATTGTAGTACAGACTAGGGCTGACCCGTGGACTCCGTCCACGACATCTTTCTGGAATGGTTCTCGGAGGAACGGCGCAGATTGTACCGAAAATCTACAAACTTGAGGACAGTTTCGAAGTCTCTCGGGGATGTGCGTCGAAGTCGAAGCCCATCTGAGGCGTCTCAGGAGCGCTCGGGGAAGGGCTCGGGAGGCCATCGGGGAAAGCCACCGAAAGCGCCGGGGAGGCTCGCAAGGATCTACAGGGAGGGCCCAAGAGAGCTCCAAGAAAATTTGAAATCCAGTGAACTCTTAAGAGAAACCGCTGATGGGTCGGCCATCACCTCCGGGCGCGCCTTGATGGTGCGATCCAGTCGCATCACCGCCAACGGGAGGGTTTGTTCGCCATGTCCCATTCTGTTCGCCCAGAGGGTCTGTGGAGGCCTTCGGGCGAACAGAACGGGACAGGGCAAGGAATGGGGAAGACTTGTCCGAATCTCCTGGGCCGCCCAGGTGCTCGTCCGAAGAATGCGGAGATGTCCCTGGGTCATATCAATTGGCTGCTGTCCCAGGGGTCCGGTCTGGTTGGCCCGAAGAGTTTGCCAAGGCCCCTGGGGGAACAGAATGGCACAGCATATCGGGAAAAGGGGGGCGGTAGCTGGCCTGTCAGACCCGGCGTTCGTCTTCTGCCCAAGCGGCGCGGGGCCCACGGGCCCCAGGGTTGGCGGCCCGCTGGGATTCCTCTTGTTCGCCCACAGGGTTGGAGGAGGCCTCCAGGCAAACAGAATGCGGCAGGACAATGAATGTGGGAGACTTGTCGCAAGCTCCCAGCCCCCCCAAGTGTTCGCCCGAAGGGTGTGGGGCCGCGTTGGCTCCCTCAAAGGGCCGTCTTGGAGCCGTCTATGCCTGTCTTGAGGGCGCCGTTTGCCGTGATGGGGCTGTCTTGGTTCGTCATGGGCCCCTCATGGGCGCGTCCGTAGGCCGTCCTGGGCCCATCGGGTCCTTGTTGGCACTATCGTGGGGCTGTCTTGGAGCCGTCTGGGACCGTGAGGGGGCCGCCTTGGAGTCATCTTTGGCCCCTCATGTGCGCCTCCTTGGGCCGTCCTGGGCCCAGCAGGGGCCGTGTTGGCACCCTCTTGAGGCTGTCTTGGAGCCGTCTTGAGCAGTCGCAGCGCGCCTTGGGTTGTGCTGGGTCCGTCTTGGCCTGTCTTGGGGCCTTCCTGGGCGTTTCCTCGGACCCTCCTGGGACTTTCTGGGGCCTCTTGGTGCATCGGACCGCCGAAATGGCGGGAAACGCAAATGGTGTAACAGTAAACAATGGAAATTAACGATTTTTGCTAGATGGGGCTCTCTTGCCATCTTAGCCCGTCTTGAGGCCCCGAACGGGCGCGTCCTTGGGCCGTCCTGGGCCCCCCCTCCTGGGACCGTCTTGGAGTCGTCTTGGGCCGTCTTAAGCGCGCCTTGGGCCGTGTTGGCACCCTCGCGGCGAGGAAGCTCGGAGGCGGGCTCGAGGCCTCTTTGGGGCCATTTTGGAGGCTGTTGGGGCCTCTGTTGGGGCCTCGTTTGGGCTCCTTGGAAGCCTCCTAGGGCCTCTTCGGGGGATTCTTGGCAACCCCTTGGGGCCTCTTGGGGGCCTGTTTGGGCCTCCTGGCGCTCTCGTGGGGCGGAAGGCTCGGATTTTCGGCCCGTGGTCCCCCTCTTGGCCCCCTCTTGGGCCTGTCTTCGGACCCTCGTGGGCCGTCTTGAGCGTCTCTTGGGTCATCTTGGGGCCCTCTTGGGCTGTCTTGGGGCGCTCTTGGAGGCCTCTTGGGCCGTTCTGGGGCGCTCTTGGAGGCCTCTTGGGCCGTCTTCGAGCGTCGGAAAGCGGAAAAGGCGAGAAGGCCAAAATCCTTCCAAAACCGTCGTGCAGTGGACGATTTTGGCCGCTCGGGGCCCTCGGGGAATACGCTTGCAGGCCTCTTGTGCCGTCTGGGCGGCCTCTTGGAGCGCTCTTTGGGCGTCTCGGGGGCTCCTTGAGCTGTCTTGGGGGCCTCTTGGGGCCTCCGGAGCCTCTCCGGAGCCGCCCGGGGCGCCTTTAAACCATCTTGGGGTTCCTTTGGCCTGTCTTGGGCGCCTCTGGGGCCGTCCTGGGGCCGCCTTGGACCGTCTTGGGGCCCTCTTGGACCGTCTTGGGGTCCTCTTGGGGACCTCTTCGACCGTCTTGGAGCGGTCTTGGATGCCTCTGGGGGGGTTTCGGAGCGTCGGGAAGCCGAAAAAGAGAGGAAGCCAAAAACCTTTGGAAAACCAATGAAAATCAACGATTTTGGCCTCTCGGGGCTCTCTTGGGAGGCCTCTGGGGAGGCCTCTTGGGAGGAGGCCTATTGGGCTGTCTTGGGGATCTCTTGGGCCGTCTTGGGCCAATCTTGGGCGTCTTGGCCGGATCATGGCGCGTCTGGGGGCCCTCTTGGGCCGCCTTCGGGGCATCTTGAGCGGCTCGGAGCCGTCTTTGGGCCGTCGGGGCGGCCTCCGGAGCGTCTCGGAACCGTCCTGGGGCCGCCGGGGCGCCGAGAGCCCCCAGGCTCTTCCCGACCCTTCCCGTTCGCACGTGCTCCTGCAATATAGTAGAGACTAGGGCTGACCCGTGGACTCCGTCCACGACATCTTTCTGGAATGGTTCTCGGAGGAACGGCGGAGATCTTGCCGAATACCTATAAGCATGGGGGCGGCCGGGGCGGCAGCAGCGAGATCGCGCTTTCGTGCCCGAGCTTTTGCAGCGCTCCAGTAGCTCAGCCCTGGCGCACGGCTCGTTCCCGCCCTTCTATCGAAGGCAGTTTTGACGTCTCTCGAGGATGTGCATCGAAGTCGAAGCCCATCTGAGGCGCCTCAGGAGCGCCCCGGGAAGGGCTCGGGAGGCCCTCGGGGCCAGCCACCGGGAGCGCCGGGGAGGCTCGCGAGGATATCCAGGGAGGGCCCTGGAGAGCTTCAAGAGGGTGTGAAATGCAATAAGATCTTAACAGAAACCGCTGTTGTGTCGGACGAGCTCCGCTATGTTGGGGAAGTCGTTTGGTTGGAGTTCTATTGAAGGCGAAGCTCTCTCGGGCGTGTCAGGAGCGCAGGGCCACCTCTCGTGGAGGCAGTTTTGAAGCCTCTCTGGGCCTCTTGGGGGGTTGAGGGCCTCCCAGGTCCTCTTGTGGGCCTCTTCGGGACCTTTTGGGACCCTCTTGGGCCGTCTGGGCTCCTCTTGGGCCGTCTTGTGCCAAGTTTTGAGCTCCGTACGTCATATGGACCCTCACGAGTCATGAGGCTCTCTTCTGGGCTTTCTCTGGTTTCGTCCTGTTCCTGCTCCTCCGCCTCCGCCCCCGCCTCCTCCTCCTCCTCCTCCTCCTCCTCCTCCGCCTTCTTGCCTCGATCCTGCATGCCATGGATCTTGGATCGTCAATCGTAGACCCTCGGAGCATCGAAAACGGCCGTTTGGGCCTGCGTTCTGCCCCTCACCTCTCGTCCGCCATTTCTCTGTTGGAGGCAACTCTGTAACCACTGGGCCTCTTGGGGGCCGTGTGGGGGCCTCTTGGGGATTCTTTTCTTCTTCGAATGGGCCCTCTTGGGGCCCTCTTGGGCTCTCGTCGGTGCCGTTTGGGCCGTCTCGGAACCGTCTTGGGCGCGTCTTGGGCCGTCTGGGGGCCGTCTCGGACCGTCTTGGGCGGCTCTTGGGGCTGTCTTGGGTGCCTCTGGGGCCGTCTAGGGCGTCTCTGGAGCTGTCTCGGGGCCGCCTCGGGCCGATTCGGGGCCCTCCTGGGGTGCTCTGGGGCGTCTTGGGGCGATCGGGAAGGCCTATATAGCCGTCTTGGACGCGGTGTAAAAGAACAGAGCGAGCATATCAAACATGTACGTTTTCCGAAAGGAATGGGGCAAATTTTGCCTCTTGGGTCCCTCCTGGGGGTCCTCCTGGGCCGCCTGAGGCCGTCTGGGATCGCCTGGGAGGTATCACGGGAAGCTCCTGAGGCGGGTCGGAGGTATCCGGGGAGTCAGGTAGCCGAAATGGGCCGTCTAGAAAGCCTCAAGGCCTTCAGGGAAAGCCGCCACCGTGGGGCCGTCTAGGAAGCCTCATGGCCTTCGGCGAAATCCGCCACCGTGCCTGTGCCTGGGCAATGGCTGAGAGGCCTCTGGGGTTCCTCTTGGAGGCAGCTTTGGGGCCTCTTGGGGGCCGTCTTTGGGCCTCGTGGGGCTTGCTTTGGGCTTCTTGGGGCCTCTGGGGACCTCTTGGCGTTCACTTGGGGGGGTCTTGGGGCCTTGTGTGGGCGTATGGGGGCCCAGTCTCGGAGTGATGGGGTTTTTCCCCGTTCTTTGGCTCCCTCTTGGGCCTGGCTTGGGGTCCTCTGGGGCCGTCTTGGGCGCCTCTTGAGCCATCTTGGGGCTCCCTGGGCCGTCTGGGGACGCGCTTGGAGGCCTGTTGGGCCGTCCTGGGGCGGTCTTGGGGGTCTCTTCGGCCGTCTTGGAGCGTCGGCTAGCCGAGAAGGCGAGAAGGCAAAACTCCTTCAACAACAATGGACAAATTAATGATTTTGGCCTGTGGGGGCATGCTTCGGAGGACTGTTGGAGGCTCTTGGAGGCCTCTTGGGCCTTGTTGTGGGCCTCTAGGGGGCCTCTTGGACGCTCCTTGGAACCTCTTATGGCCACTTCGGCGCGTCTTTGGGCGGAGGGCTCGATTTGTGACGCTCGGGGGCCAGGATCTTCATTAGGGGTGTCGAAAAATTGCCCTCCAGGGGGCGCATGGGTCCACATGCGCTGTTTTGACGTTCTGGCACGCGCTGATGTCCGCCATAGAGAAGAGACTAGGGCTGACCCGCGGCCTTCGGGCCGCGGAATCTGCCCGTCATGGCGTGGACGTGGAAATGGAGCGTCTCCGAGGCCTCGCAGGTGAGGGGAGGTTGGAGGGGGCGGCGTGGATGGAGAAGGCGACCGCTGGAGGGAGAGGTGGGCGAGGGGTGCAGGCAAGCAGGCCAGAAGGCAGGCACGCGGTGGTGGAGGCGGTGTCAGTGGAAGCACACCCATGCAGGCACGACGTGGTGTGGGCAGAAGCCGTTTCTCACGCCGCAGTCTGTGTTCATCATAGCTTCTGCGGGGAGCGTAGCCGTGATAATTTTATCTGCTCTTCGCCGGGGCCGAATGACAATGTTTTCTGGTAATGTAGTGGCAATGGGGCCGGTGGGCGCGGCCTAAGAGGCCCGCAAGAGGGCGGCGAGACGACCCAAAAGGATTCCAGGACGGGCCGGGAGGCTTCCCAGACGGCCCCAGAGGGCCCCACGAACTCCCTAAGACGCGCCCCAGTGCGAGGACACGAATCGACCTTTCGAGCGCACCGCCCCAAGACGTCCCCAAACGGCGCAGAGATGGCTCCCAGAGGGTCCAAGAAGCCCCCAAGACGACGCTGAAAGGTCGACGCTCTGTAACAGAGAAGGATCCAAGGCCTCTTGGGGGCCGTTGGGGGGCCTCTTTTTACCTAACAGCGAAGACTGATAGGTTTCTAGTGGTCTCAAAAGAGCTCACAGATCACTCCACAGGGGGGTCCGGGCAGGTGTTGGGAGTTGCCGGGCGGCAGGGTGCCGGGCTCGTTTTTCGCCAACAGTCACACACTTCGTGCTCTTCGAGTTCCCAGAACTCCATTCCCAGGCTCATTCTGAATACCCGGATGCAACAGTCACACACTTCGTGCTCTTCGAGATCCCAGAACGCCATTCCCGGGCCACATTCTGGAGGGCCGGATGCAACAGTCACACACTTCGTGCTCTTCGAGTTCCCAGAACTCCATTCCCGGGCCACATTCTGGAGGGCCGGATGCAACAGTCACACACTTCGTGCTCTTCGAGTTCCCAGAACTCCATTCCCGGGCCACATTTTGGATGCCCGGAGCCAACTGTAGGCCACTTCGTGCTCTTCGAGTTCCCAGAACTCCATTCCCGGGCCACATTTTGAATGCCCGGAGCCAACTGTAGGCCACTTCGTGCTCTTCGAGTTCCCAGAACTCCATTCCCGGGCCACATTTTGAATGCCCGGAGCCAACTGTAGGCCACTTCGTGCTCTTCGAGTTCCCAGAACTCCATTCCCGGGCCACATTTTGAATGCCCGTAGCCAACTGTAGGCAACTTCGTGCTCTTCGACTTCCCAGAACTTCCATTCCTGGGCCACATTGTCAGCAGGGGCAAGAGCACGACGAGGAGGAGGACGAGCAAGACCAGGAGGACGAGGACGAGCAGGAGCAGGACGAGGAGCAGGAGGAGCAGGAGAAGAAGGACGAGCAGGAGGAGGAGGAGGAGGACGAGCAGGAGGAGGAGGACGACCAGGAGGAGGAGGACGACCAGGAAGAGGAGGAGGAGGAGGAGGAGGAGGAGGGGAGGGGGAGGAGTACCAGGAGGAGGAGGAGGAGGAGGAGGAGGAGGAGGAGGAGGAGGAGAGGAGGAGGAGGAGGAGGAGGACGAGGACGAGGAGGAGGAGGAGGGGGGGGAGAGTACCAGGAGGAGGAGAACGAGGACCACCAGGAGGAGGAGGAGGAGGAGGAGGAGGAGGAGGAGGAGGAGGAGGAGGACACCAGGAGGAGGAGGACGAGCAAGACGAGGAGGACGAGAACGAGGACGACCAGGAAGAGAGGAGGAGGAGGGGGAGGACTACCAGGAGGAGGAGGAGGAGGAGGAGGAGGAGGAGGAGGAGGAAGAGGAGGAGGAGGACGAGGAGGAGGAGGAGGAGGACGAGGAGGAGGAGGGGGGGGGAGAGCACCAGGAGGAGGAGAACGAGGACCACCAGGAGGAGGAGGAGGAGGAGGAGGAGGAGGAGGAGGAGGAGGAGGAGCACCAGGAGGAGGAGGACGAGCAAGACGAGGAGGACGAGAACGAGGACGAGCAGGAGGAAGAGGAGGAGGAGGAGGAGGAGGAGGAGGAGGAGGAGGAGGAGGAGGCAGGCTGAGGCTGAGGCTGTGACTGCGACTGCCGTTGCCGCTGCGACTGTCATCGCGAATGCGACTACGACTGCGAGAACAGCAGAATTCGACAACTGGATTTTCATCTGAATCTTAAGGGGAATGCTTTCAGATATGCTCCTACACATCGCTGTTAGGTTGCTTTGCCGGGATAATTGTCCTCCTGGGGGTCTCTCGGGGCTCTCTTGGGCCGTCTTGAGTGCCTCTTGGGCCGTATTGGGGTGATGTCTCGGGCGCCGTTTTGGGGCCATCTTGGGCCGATATTGGGCGTTTTTGGGGCTGTCTTGGGTGTTTCTTGGGCCGTCTCGGGAGCCTCTGGAGCCGTCCCGGGGCCGTCTCGGGGTCCTTCTGGAAGCGTCTGGGAGCGTTTTGGGGCGATCTGGGGGCCTGTACAGGCGTCTTGGAGACTGTGCAAACGAAGAAGCTTGGAGACGGGGCGGTGGGGGCCTGTACAGCCGTCTTGGAAACGGGGCGGTGGGGCCGTTTTGGGCCATTCTGAGCTGCTCTTGGGGCTGTCTTGGGTGCGTCTTGGGCCGTCTCGGGCGCCTCTGGAGCCATCCTGGGGCCGTGTGGGGGTCCTCCACTCTGAGCGCGTTTTGGGGCGAGTTGGGGGGCCTGTACAGCTGTCGTGGACGCTGCGAGGATGAAAAACAAGATATCGTGACAATGTGCGTTTCCCGTCGGGAATGTGACGATTTTGGCCTTCTGGGGCTCTCCTGTAGGCCCTCACGAGCAATCTTGGGAGCCTCCTGGCCTGCCTTGGGGGCCTCTGGGGCTGTCTTGAGGCTCCCAGGGGTGCTCTAAGGCAATCTTGGCGCTCCCTGGAGCTTCTCGGAGCCGTCCCGTGGGCCATTATTGACTGCTCTTGGGGCTTTCTTGGTTGCGTGTTGGGGCTGCCTGGAGCCGTCCCGGGGCCTTGTGGGGCCGTTTTGGGGCTCTCCTGGGGGCCAGTGGGCGCGTTTTGGGGCGAGCTGGGGGGCCTATATAACCGTTTTGGACGCTGTGAGGACGAAAAACCAAGACATAGTGGAAATGTGCGTTTCCAGTGGGGAATGGGATGATTTTGGCCTTTTGGGGCTCTCCTGGAGGCCCTCCTGGGCTGTCTTGGAAGCCTCCTGGCTTGCCTTGGGGGCCTAAGCGTGCATGCTCTGAGGCCGTCTTGGCGCCCCCTGGAGTCTCTCAGAGCCGTCCCGAGGCAGTTTGGGGGGCATCTGGGCCCCCCTCTAAGCTGTTTTGGGACCAGCGCCCTCTTTCAAGACAGACGCCCTTCTCGCACGTAAAGGTCGCTGCTGTGTGGGCGAACCCGTAGAACATCCACGGCTGGCAGATCCAAGGTGTCGGTGCCGAACGCGCACGTGTTGCCGATCGCAAGCAACACGTGCGCGCTCGGGACCGACGAGCTCTCGGGTTTGCTGCAGGCTCCGGGCTTTGGGGCTGGAGTGAAGTCGGGCCTGTCCTCCTAAAGGGTGATTTTGGACGGAAAATAGAACATAGTCAAACATGTAGAAAATTAGCCTGGCGAAGGACCCTACCATCTTCGCCCGCGCTCCCTATGTGGCCACGGCTTCCCGCCGGAGCCCGACATGCTCAGGAACACGTTCGTGGCCGTCTTCGCGGGCGCCGACGACGACAAGGACGGCGTCCCACTGACCGAGGAGCAAAAGCAGGAGAGGGCTTCGAGAGCCATGGGGGAGGAGGTGTCGGTGCACGTCGAGAAGGCGGAGTACGACGCCCAGGCGCGGTTGTTGAAGCAGCACAACTATGGGGCCACGATCCTCGTGAGTGGTGTGCCGAAATGGCCCGGGGCCGCCATGGGAACCCTGCCACTGGGGGCCTTCGGTGGAGCTTCCTATGGGGCCACGATCCCCGTGAGGGGTGTGCCGAAATGGCCCGAGGCCGCCGTGCGAACCCTGCCACTGGAGGCCTTCGGTGGAGCTTCCTATGGGGCCACGATCCTCGTGATGGGTGTGCCGAAATGGCCCGAGGCCGCCATGCGAACCCTTCCACTGGAGGCCTTCGGTGAAGCTCCCTATGTGGCCACAATCCTCGCGAGGGGTGTGCCGAAATGGCCCGAGGCCGCCATGCGAACCCTGCCGCTGGCGCCTTCGGTGGAGCTCCCTATGGGGCCACGATCCTCGTGAGTGGTGTGTCGAAATGGCCCGAGGCCGCCATGGGAACCCTGCCACTGGGACCTTCGGTGGAGCTCCCTATGTGGCCACGGTCCTCGTGATGGGTGTGACGAAATAGCCCGAGGCCGCCACGCGCACTTTGCTGCTGGCGCCTTCGGTGGAGCTCCCTACGGGGCCAAGATCCTCGTGAGGGTTGTGCCGAAATGGCCCGAGGCCGCCATGCGCACTTTGCCACTGGAGGCCTTCGGTGGAGCTCCCTATGTGGCAACGATCCTCGTGAGGGGTGTGCCGAAATGGCCCGAGGCCGCCATGCGCACTTTGCTACTGGGGGCCTTCGGTGGAGCTCCCTATGGGGCCACGATCCTCGTAAGGGGTGTGCCGAAATGGCCCGAGGCCGCCGTGCGAACCCTGCCACTGGAGGCCTTCGGTGGAGCTCCCTATGTGGCTACGATCCTCGCGATGGGTGTGACGAAATGGCCCGAGGCCGCCATGCGAACCCTGCCGGCTCCTGTGTGGCCACGATCCTCGTGATGGGTGTGACGAAATAGCCCGAGGCCGCCATGCGCACTTTGCTACTGGCGCCTTCGGTGGAGCTCCTACGGGGCCACGATCCTCGTGAGGGGTGTGCCGAAATGGCCCGAGGCGCCTTCGGTGGAGCTCCCTATGTGGCCACGATCCTCGTGATGGGTGTGCCTAAATGGCCCGAGGCCGCCATGCGCACTTTGCTACTGGCGCCTTCGATGGAGCTCTTATGAGGCCAGGATCCTCGTGAGGGTGATGATGATGATGATGATGATGATGATGATGATGATGATGATGATGATGATGATGCTGATGCTGATGCTGATGCTGATGATGATGATGATGGTAATGATGCTCATGATGATGATGATGCTGCTGCTGCTGCTGCTGCTGATGATGATGATGATGATGATGATGATGATGATGATGATGATGCGAGGAGGAGGGACGGGGCAGCGGGAGAAGGAAGGAACGAGGGGCGCTGTCTATTCAAAACGAGGACCCAACACCACAGGATGGTTGGGAATCATCGAAAATGGTAGCAAAAATCGTCCCCAGACAATTTTTCTGACTACCCAGACTATTTTTAAACCATGTTTGACTATTCCCCTTGTAGAGGGACAGGCCCGACTTCAGGCTGGAGGCTGCCTGCGAGTGTCTTGGGAGGGTCTGGGGTATCTCTGGGTGGTCCTTGGACGGGTCTCTCGGCATCGACGGCTGCGTGAAGCCCGTAGAGTCCAGTCTCGCCGCGTCCTCTCGCAGGAGGAGGAGGAGGAGGAGGAGGAGGAGGAGGAGGAGGAAGACGAGGAGGAAGACGAGGAGGAGGAGGAGGAGGAGGAGGGGGAGGAGGAGGAGGAGGAACAGAGCGGTACTGGCGAGGGGGAGGTGCGGGCTCCAGGAGGAGGAAGCCGAGGCCGATAAGACAGGAAGAGGTCGAGGTCCCTCTCGTCACCCCTCGTCGGCGCGAGGGCGCTCGCGACGTGCTGGTGTGCCCCTATGCCGGTGAGACGTAAGACTCGGGTACGGGTGACTCGGGTTGGCCTGACGGGGGCAATCATAAAAATGACGAGACCCAATCTGAAATTTGACGCGGGCTCCCGCTGCAGACATCCCGCGACAACGGGACCGTCGAAATTCAGGACGCGCTCGTCAAAGAAAAGTCGGCAAACCCGAGTTCCGGCTTACTCGAGTCTTACGTTTCCCCGACTGAGGACCATCCCTTGTCATCAACAGCTCGCGGAGCTCTGGGGGCCTCCACGGCCGTCGTGGGGCCCTGGCGGGGGTCCGGGGACGTGCTGGAGCTCGGCTGGGGGCCTCTTGGGCAGCTCCTTGGGCGTCTCGGGGGGCAACCTGGAGCTCCATCAAGTCGTCTGGGGTCGGCATTGGGCTGGGGCCCTTGTGGGCCGTCTTGGTGCGCCCGTCGGGGCCTCTCGAGCCAAGCTAGGGCCATCGTAAAAGTGCCTGAGGCCGCGTGGGGTCGATCTGGGCCTGTCATTGGGACAATGTGCGGAAGCATTCGAAATACACCAGGTCATTGATTGATTTCTGGCCCCGTGGGGCCATCACCGGGGTCCTCGTAGACCCCCTGGGGCCGTCCCGGTGGCCTCTTTGGTAATCTTGGGGCCAGAGCGTGGGTCTAGGGTCGTCTGGGAGCCTAGTGTTAAGTCGGGCCTGTCCCCCTATAGGGGGACTTTGGAGGACAAACAAAAAATAGTCAAAAAGTATACCCAAATGGGCAACAGATAATCAAACCATAGTCTTCTTGACTTGAGTATTCCTCCTGTAGAGGGACAGGCCCGACTGGAGGCTAGAGTGTGGGTCTGCGGTCGTCCGGGAGCCCAGTGTGGGTCCTCTTGGGCAGCTCCGCATGCGTCTTGGGGGGCCACCTGGAACTTGAGCAGGCCGTCGGGGGCCTGTCTCGGGCTGGCTCGGGGCCCTCTTACTAGGCTGTCCTGCGGCGCTCGTCGGGGCCTTTCGTTGGGCCACCGTGGGCGATCGCGAGCATGCCTGACGCTGCGTGGGGCCGCTCCGGGCCCGTCGTGGCGAGAGTGCGGGAAACATAGGAAAACACTGAAATGTTGCTTGATTTCTGCTCTCGTGGGTCCGTCTTCGGAGTCCGTGTGGGTTTTCTTGGGTCGTACCGGGAGCCCCTTGAATCACCTTCGGGCCATGATGGGCGCCCAGGGCCGTCTGGGACTCTTGTTTCGGCCCTCCTGGGGCAACCTGACGCTCTGTTAGGCTCTCCGGGGCCTGTCCTGGGCCGTCGTGGGGCCCTCGTTGGCCGTCTTGGTGGGCTCGTGAGGGCCTCTTGGGCCATCTCGGTGCGACCTTGCCGTGTGGGGCCGTTCTAGGCCCGTCATGGGGAGAACGAGGAAAACATGGTTTTGGCTTGTTTTTTCGCCTCGTGGGGCCGTAATCGGGATCCTCTGGGGCTTATTGGGCCGTCCTGGGGCCATGTTGGGGGTCTAAGGCCGTCTTGGAGCTCGCTTTGGTGCCTGTTGGTGAGTTCCGAGGGCCCTCCTGGGAAAGCTGTCTTGGGTCTCTCTTGGGCAATCTTCGGGCACTCTGGGGCCGTCTTGGGGCACTTGGCGGGGCCTCCTGGACCGTCTCGGGGCGATCTGGGGTGGTCCTGCAAACATCTGGGGCCGTTCGTGGCCCGAAATGGCGAGAACACGGAAAACCGTACCCGGAGGGAGAATCTATGATTCTGGCCTCGGGGACGATCGCTGGGGTCTGGCTGGGAGGCACCTGGCCCGTCGTCGGGCCGTCGTGGGCTGTCATGGAGCTCCGTTCGGGCTCCCTTGGGACGTCCTCGCGCCCTCCAGAGCGACTCGGAGCAATTTTCGAGCTGCCTGAGGCCGTGTTGGAGACACCTGGGAGCTCCAGGCGGTCGGGGGCAGCTGGCGCACTGCTGGCGCTTATCGCACGCGCAACGACAAGAATTGTAGTAACAATGACTCCGGGCTGCAGATTCGCCTCCCACATCTCGCTCAGCAGCGCCAAAGCCCGCTGCCACTGCTCGCACTTCCCGCACGCGCTAATCCCAGCGCTATAGGTGATGGCGTCGGGCTTCAACTTCGCCTCCAGCATCAATCTCAGCAGCGACAGAGCCCATTGCCACTGCTCGCCCTTCTCGCACGCGCTGATCCCAGCGCTGTAGATGACCAGGTGTGACCAGTGGACTCCGTCCACGTCAACCAGCATGTCCAACATGTGCTTGCTGCTGCTTATGTCTTTGGCCTGCTTGTTGCTCGTGCTGCTTGCGAGCCGCTTGCCTGCTTGTGTTGGCTTCTTGTTTGCTTGCTGCTTGCTTGATTGCCTGCTTGCTGCTTGCCTTTTTGCTGGAGTGCTGCTTGCTGCTGGTTGCTGCCGGAAGCTGTTGTGGGGGCTTATGGGCTGAATCTGGGCCTTATCATACCTTCTTTGGGGCTACGTGGGCTACCTTGGAGCCTGGTTGGGCCATCGGATGGTAAGGGGGATGTCGCAGGCTTCAAACGGGCGCCTCGGAGCGCCCTGGGATGATCTTGGGCCAGGAAATTCACCAGCGTACATGCGCCCCATTTCACATCATGCTTGTGGCCGTCCGAGGAAGTCGGCTCGGAGGACGCAAACGGCACTACAGAGCATGCCCCCAATGCCGCTGGTGGCCGGCGGGTCCGGAGCACTCTCAGGGGTCACTCCCCGGCGGGTCACCCAAAGAAGGGAGGAACGTAAGAAAGCGCATGCGTGCCATATTTTCTTGGGTGGCCAGCGCGGTCCAGGAACTCTCCCAGGGATCCACCCTCGGAATCCTCTGGGAGGCCTCCTGGGACTGGGGGTCCTCGTGGGGGACTCTTGGCAGTCTCGGGGGTCATCTTGGGGCGGAGGGCGCGAAATGTCAGTTGGAGTTCCCCCTCCTAGGGCCCTCTTGGGGCTGTCTTGAGGGCCTGTTGGGGCTATCCTGAGGGGCCTTTTGGGCTGCTTGGGGGCCTGTTGGGACGTCTTCGGGGCGATATTGAAGGGCAAATGGGCCATCTTGGGGGCCTGTTGGGTCGTCTTGGGGCGATGCTGTGGACCTCTCGGGCAATCTTGGAGCGCGGGGGAAGCTCGAAAAGGCGAGAGCGTCAACAGCTATTAGTCAGAGGCAGCAGCGTGGAATGGGGATTCCCCGCTGCGTAATGTCCTGGTGGAGAACCGCGGGCGACGCGTCCCCCTCCGCATCCTCGTCCTCCTCATCGGCCTCCTCCTCCTCCTCCTCCTCCTCCTCCTCCTCTTCCTCCTCCTCCTCCCCCTGCTCCTCCTCCTCCTCCACCTCCTCCTCCTCCTCCTCCACCTCCTCCTTCTCCTCCTCCTCCTCCTCCTCCCCCTGCTCCTCATCCTCCTCCTCCTCCAGGCTCTTTATCTTCCCCTCGTGCCATTGGGTGTCCTCCTCCGCCAGCACCTGCTCCTGCACCCCACTGAAACACAACCACCACTGCATCCCCTCCTCATCCCCCTCCTCATCGTCGTCGTCGTCGTCGTCGTCGTCTGTCTACTCCTCCTCCTCCTCCTGGCCGTCCTGCCCATCCTTCCTTTCCCGCTCCCTCTATTCCTCCTCTTGCTCACTCTTCTCCTCCTCTTCCTCGTGCTTCTGCACCTCCTGTTCCTCGGGCGGTTGCGCCAGCGGGCGGGTTGAACTGTGTCGCCTGGTTGAACTTGCGGTTGCGCCAGCGAGCGGGTTGAACTGTGTCGCCTGGTTGCGGTTGCGGTTGCGCCCGCGTGCGGGTTGAAATGTGTCGCCTGGTTGCGGTTGCGGTTGCGCCCGCGTGCGGGTTGAAATGTGTCGGCTGGTTGCGGTTGCGCCCGCGGGCGGGTTGAAATGTGCCGCCTGCGGTTTTGGTTGCGTGTGCGCCCGCGGACGGGTTGAACTATATCGCCTAGTTGCGGTTGCGGTTGCGCCCGCTGGCGGGTTGAAATGTGTCGCCTGGTTGTGGTTGCGGTTGCACCCGCTGGCGGGTTGAAATGTGTCGCCTGCTTGCGGTTGCGGTTGCGGTTGCGCACGAGCACGGGTTGAAATGTGTCGCCTAGTTGTGGTTGTCGTTGCGCCCACTGGCGGGTTGAAATGTGTCGCCTGGTCGAGGTTGCGGTTGCGCCCGCGGGCGGGTTGAAATGTGTCGCCTGGTTGTCGATGTGGTTGCGCCCGCGTGCGGGTTGAAATGTGTCGGCTGGTTGCGGTTGCGCCCGCGGACGGGTTGAAATGTGCCGCCTGCGGTTTTGGTTGCGTTTGCGCCCGCGGACGGGTTGAACTGTGTCGCCTGGTTGCGGTTGCGGTTGCATTTGCGCCCGCTGGCGGGTTGAAATGTGTCGCCTGGTTGAGGTTGCGGTTGCGCCCGCGGGCGGTTTGAAATGTGTCGCCTGGTTGCGGTTGCGGTTGCGGTTTTGCCCGCGGGCGGGTTGAAATGTGTCGCCTGGTTGCGGTTGCGGTTGCGATTGCGCCCGCTGGAATGTGTCGCCTGGTTTTGGTTGTGGTTGCGCCCGCGGGCGGGTTGAAATATGTCGCCTGGTAGCAGTTGCGGTTGCGGTTGCGCCCGCGGCCAGGCTGAATTGTGTCGCCTGGTTGCGGTTGCGGTTGCGCCCGCGGGCGGGTTGAAATGTGCCGCCTGCGGTTTTGGTTGCGTGTGCGCCCGCGGGCGGGTTGAAATGTGTCGCCTGGTTGTCGATGTGGTTGCGCCCGCGTGCGGGTTGAAATGTGTCGGCTGGTTGCGGTTGCGCCCGCGGACGGGTTGAAATGTGCCGCCTGCGGTTTTGGTTGCGTTTGCGCCCGCGGACGGGTTGAACTGTGTCGCCTGCGGTTGCGGTTGCGCCCGCTGGCGGGTTGAAATGTGTCGCCTGGTTGAGGTTGCGGTTGCGCCCGCGGGCGGTTTGAAATGTGTCGCCTGGTTGCGGTTGCGGTTGCGGTTTTGCCCGCGGGCGGGTTGAAATGTGTCGCCTGGTTGCGGTTGCGGTTGCGATTGCGCCCGCTGGAATGTGTCGCCTGGTTTTGGTTGTGGTTGCGCCCGCGGGCGGGTTGAAATATGTCGCCTGGTAGCAGTTGCGGTTGCGGTTGCGCCCGCGGCCAGGCTGAATTGTGTCGCCTGGTTGCGGTTGCGGTTGCGCCCGTGGGCGGGTTGAAGTGTGTCGCCTGCTTGCGGTTGCGGTTGCGCCCGCGGGCGGGTGAAAATGTGTCGCCTGGTTGAGGTTGCGGTTGCGCCCGTGGGCGGGTTGAACTGTGTCGCGTGGTTGCGGTTGCGGTTGCGCCCACGAGCGGGTTGAAATGTGTCGCCTGGTTGCGGTTGCGGTTGCACCCGCGTGCGGGTTGAAATATGTCGCCTCGTTGCGGATGCGGTTGCGCCCGGGCGATTTGAGTTCTGCAGTCAGTTCACTCAGTGCCCCTCCAGTTCAGCCAACGCGGATCAATTCAATTGGCTGGTCAACGGAAAGCACGGAAGTTCACACGGCTCCGCCGGGAAAAACCTGCGGCGAATCTATGATTTTGGTATCTGAGGGGCACTTTCGGGGGGGGCTCTTTCCTCTCGGAGCCGTCTTGGGCCGTCTTGGGGCCCTGTTTGGCCGTCTGGAAGCCATCTTGGCGACACTGTGGCCCGTCTGCAGGCGTCTCGGGCCATCCTAAACGGTCCTGGGGCTCTCTTGGACCTTTTTGGAGCGCCCAGAGGGGACCCAGGAGCGCGCCAGGGCCGATTTGTACAGTTCGGCCCTGGCGTGATGGCGTGAAAAAGTATATGTGACGTCGGGCTCCAGCCTCGCATCCCGTATCTCGCTCAGCAGCGCCAGAGCCTGCTGCCACTGCTCGCCCTTCTCGCACGCGCTGATCCCAGCGCTGTAGCTGACTGCAATGTATGTAAGACTAGGGCGGACCCGTGGACTGCGTCCACGAAATCTGTACGAACTGGCAGGTGAAAATGGACATGTTGCCGAAAGGCTGAACTCATGACGTGGGGTTCGACCCTTGATTTTCGCGCATGCTGCTGCGTGTTGCTGCTTGCTGCCTCTGTTGCGTGCCGTTGGTGATGCTTGCCGCTGCTGCGTGTTGTTGCGGTTCGTGTTTGCAGGATGGTGCTGATGGCCAATTTTGGTTGGTGCATGCTGCTGCGCTGCCGGCTGCTGCTTGATGTTGCTGTGCTGCCTTTGCTGCTGCCTGCTTCGCGCTGCTGCCGTTCGCTGCTGCCGCTTGGTGCTGTCGGGTGTTGCTTCTCGCTACTGCAGCCTGCTGGTAAAATCCGCTGCGGGGAGAGGATTTAAGAGCCAGGATCGAGATCAAGGGGGGAGGGTACAAGTCGTTCGTTTCTAATCGTGCTCCTTTCTAATCGTGCTCGTTTCTGATTGCTCCTGGCCCCCTAGTGGCCAGGAAGAGGCCCAGGATAGAACAATTAGAAATGAAAGGATCTTGGCCCCCCCAAAAATCAAAGACCTTCCGAATACTTAGAAATGAAGAACGTGTGGAGACGCGAGGCAAGGCCAGTGCAGAGCGGGGAGCGGGAATGGAGGAGCGACGGTCGAGGGGGAGGGGGAGGAGGGACGAGGCAGGGCCGAGGAAAGAGGAGGCGGGTTGGGGAGGCACCTCTTCGGGGAGGCATCTCGGGGTGCCCGCCAGGGGCCTCTTCTGAGTATCGTTCAACCGATCCCCGTCCCCAGCGGCGTGGCCTGGGCCCCACTGGCCGATTTACCCCCGTGGATGGGGATATAGGTCTCTCTCTTCGGGTTTCGAGGCGTGTATCCCCAACTGGGGTGGTAATTTGGTGGGGGTCTCGCAGGGGATGGGGATGGGGATGGGGATCGGTTAAACGATACCGATCTTCGGGGTCTCTTGGGGTCCAGCTTGGAAGCCCGTGCCAACGGGGGGTCGAGGTCCGATGAGGTGTCTCCGCCTTGTGAGCCTTTGTGGCTGCTTTCGGGTTGCGCGGCAGTCAAGCATCGACCCGGGTTGAGAGACCAGTCGTCGGGGTTCCTCAGGGATTTCTCAAGGAAATCGTCGATTCCTCAGGGAAGCCCGGGTCTTGGGTCTTGGGCATTTCGTCGATTCCTTCAGGATTTCTCAAGGATTTCTCAGGGAAGCCAGGGTCTGGGGGCCGATTCCTCAGGGATTTCACCGATTTTGAAAGGTCGTTGGGTTGGAGGCTCGAGGAGCCGAGGTCTGGAAGCTCTCGGCGTCAGCGTTCGCCCGAGGGAGCGTTTGTGATAAGTGCTGTTTGCGTCGCTGGTCGCTCCTTGGAGTTCTGGCGCCGAGGGCTTCGGGCGAACCACCGTTCGTTCTTAGGAGCCTTGAGGTGCAGAATGTTGTATTTCAGCCATGGCCGCTTGGGGCCGCGTCGGAGCGTCCAGATCGCCCATCCGGGGCCTCTGGAGGCTCTCTCGGGCCATTTTGGGCCCGATCTGGGGCCTCGGCGGCCCTTTGTGGGCCATGCTGTGCGTCTTGGACCGTCTTGGAGCCCTCTGTGGGCCCTCTCGTGGGGCTCTTGGCGCCCGAGTGGGATCCGCCTGGGCCGTCTTGGGGCCCCCCTTGGGCAGTCTTGCGGCGCCACTCGGGGCCTCTTGGACCGCCCTGCGGCGATGCGGGGACGCTCTAGAGCCGTCTTGGACCGTTCTCTCGGCCCGAAATGAGGCGAACCCCGGGGGCCCTCCTGGGCCGTCTTGGGACCCTCCTGGGCTGTGGCCTGGCCGTCTGGAGGCACTCCAGACCGTCTTGCAGCTGTCTTGGCGACGTCTGGGCCCGTGTGGAGGGCCACCCCGGGCACCCCCCCGAGCCCGACGGGAGCGACTTTGGACACTGGATCGCCCACCCGTTCTGGTACGCGCTACAGTCGGGGCCTCGACCTGAGGAACCCAAAATAAGGAACGAGGCCCCTTTTTCCCATGAGGTAAACTTTGATTTCCCATCGACCCCCCCAAGGAAAACCCAAGGCGAACTGCAAAACAACAAAGGAACACCGAGCCCCTCCCCAACGAAAAGGGTTCCTTCCTCAGCGCCCCGACTGTACTCCTGGCCACGCATGGCAGGCCAGGGCTGACCCGTGGTCCACCGGCCACGAGATCTCTCCGACATGGCCTGCGGGGTCGGGGCGGGCATGCGATCGAAAGGCCTCCGCAGGGCCGCCGTCGACTCACTGCGGCCCTCCTCCGTGGAGGCGGCCCCGGCGGCGCTCTGCGTCGAAGTGGCACACGCCCGCAGGCCTCGACGAGGGGCGAAGGTCACTTGGAGGGCCTGGTGGCCTGCGAGGCTGTCGAGGGAAGGTGTGGGTCATGTTCTTCCCAGCCTACTTACAGACCGCATCCCAACAATAATGTCGAGCACCCGGAGAAGTGTCAAAAGAGTATCGAAACAGTGTCGGGCGAGTGTCTCCCAGGGCCCGAGACGTGAAAACCCTCGAGTTTCGTTACTTTTTTCTGGTGTTCGACATTCTTTCTGGTGATCAAGGCTAAAGTAGGTTGGAGCATCAGAAGGTATGGATTCTCGGGGAGGCCGTGGGGGCCGGTGGGCCTCTCTGGGGGGCACCTCGGGACCCTCTTGGGGTTCTCGTGGGGTGCGCTGGCACCGTCGTGGGACCATCCTGGAGGCCTCTTGGCTCACTTGGAGCTGCGGGACGCCCTCATCCGGACCCTCTCGGGGCGCTCTTCGGGGCTTCCTGGGCCTCTTTGGGGCCCCGGGTAGCCCTGGTGCTTCATTGTGGGCCCCTCGTGGGCTGTCTGCGGGCCATGCCGGGGGTCTTGGGCAGTCTTGGAGCCCGCTTTGGGCCTTCTTTTGGGACCTTCGTGGGGCTGTCATTGGGGGCCACCTGGGGATCAGTCGGGCCGTCTTCGGGCGTCCTGTCCCCCTCCGGGGGTCTTGGGCCGCCCTGGTGCCCTCTTGAGCATCTCGGACACGTTTTGGGACCGTCTGAGGCCGACTTGGGCCACCTGGGGCCCTTCTGGAGCTGTCTTGGACAGCCCCTGGGGCTCTCAAGGCGCACTCCTTCGGTCCCAGGGCCCTCCTCGCACCCTGCAATTTGAAATAGACGACGTCGGGCTCCAGCTTCGCCTCCCGCATCTCGCTGAGCAGCGCAAGCCCTGGCTGCCACTGTCCGCCCTTCTCGCACGCGCTGATCCCAGCGCCGTAGCTGAAAGCGTTCGGTTCCAGCTTCGCCTCCCACATCTCGCCCAGCAGCGCCAGAGCCCGCTGCCACTGCCCGCCCTTCCCGCACGCGCTGATCCCAGCGCTATAGCTGATGACGTTACGCTCCAACTTCGCCTCCCGCATCTCGCTGAGTAGCGCCAGAGCTGGCTGCCACTGCCCGCGCTTCTCGCACGCGCTGATCCCAGCGTTGTAGGAGAGACTAGGGCTAACCCGTGGTCTACCAGCCACGACATCTGTCCGAGATGGCACGTTGGACCAGGGCAGAGATGTTAGCGAAAGGCTTTCGTGAAGACGTTGGGCCCGAACTTTGCCTCTGCTGTGGCTGCCTGCAGCTGTGTAGGGTGATGCTGCCTGCGGCATGTTATTACTGTTCACTTTTGCTGTGCTGAGGTTGCCTGCTGCGGACTGCTGGTATTCGCTGTTGCTGCTTGAGGCTGCAGAGTGCTGCTACTTGGCGCCCTGGCTAGATGATGCAATCTGCAGCTGCTGAGAGGAGCGAGGTGAGAGCAGCAAGGAGTCAGGGTCGAGGGGGCGGGTGGGGGAAGCGAGTAACGATCGGCGAGGAGCACGGAGCGAGAAGGCAAAGGCGACGGCCGAGAGGAGAGAGAGAGAGAGAGAGAGAGAGGCGAGGAGGGATGGCAGATGAGCCGAAGAGGAGTGGGGAGGCAGACGCCGGTAGCCAGGAGGGAGAAGCGGGGAGCCATCATGAGAGAGGTGGAGAGAGCGATGAGGAATGAGAGGAGAGGAGCCAGCAGCAAGGAGAGGAAGGCGAGGGGCGAGGAGAGAGCTGGGAGGAGCGAGGAGCGTGAAGCAAGGAGCGACAAGGCAGGCATGAGAAGAGGCCAACACATGCACGTCTCAGTGGCCTCGGCGCGCGCGTGACGGGCCATCAGGACTCCTCTTGGGTCGCTCAGGGGGCTCTCCTGGGTGGCCGGCGCGGACACATAGCTCTCTAAGGGATCTTTTCTCGGAAGCCTCCTCCATGCACTTCTTCTGGTGTTTGGAGCCTCCCTGGGTTCTTTTGAAAGCCTCTTGGGGCCTGACTTGGGCGTCTTGGAGGCCTACTGTGGCTGCCGGGGACCCTCTCGGGGGCCATCCCAAGCCGTCTCGCGGCTCTCTGTGGGTCCTCTTCTTGCGCCATCGTGGCGCCCTCTGGAAGCTCTCTCGGGCCCTCTGGATCTCTGAGGACGTCGTGGGCCCTGCTGGGGTCTTCCGGGGCCATGCCAGGGCTGTCTTGGGAGCTTGATGGAACGCCCGTGAGCCTTCCTGGGGCTGCCTGGGGGCCCCGCCCCCCCCATAGAGAGGATGATGATGATGATGATGATGATGATGATGATGATGATGATGATGATGATGATGATGATGATGATGATGATGATGATGATGATGATGATGATGATGATGTTGATGATGATGAGGAGGAGGAGGAGGCGGAGGCGGAGGCGGAGGAGGAAGAGGAGGAGGAGGCGGAGGAGGATCTTGGATGAGGGTCGGGGCACTCCAAGGCCGTGTCAGGAGTCGTCGGGGAGCGCTGAGGGCGGCGGCGCCCCCCGAGCGGGATTCGCCGAGGCCCCGCCCCGCCCAAAGCCGGGCCTGGGTGCTGCCCCTCCCGCACGCCCGTGCTCTACCGCCCCAGGGTTCGACCGGGGGAGTGACTGCAGAGTTGACTTACCCCGAAATTGATTTTCACGTCCACTCTTGAACACACATACGTCAACCATTCGTAGATCTGCGGAAGTTCTACGGATTGCCCGTGGATTCGACAAGAAGAATAAATCCTGCGGCAAATCAATTCTGCAGTCGA
>CAUYUJ010017943.1:197500-219335 GCA_963575745.1 Prorocentrum cordatum
CCTGCTCCTCCTCCTTACTGCCCTTCAGCTTCCTCTACCCTCTCCTCCTCCTCACGCATCATCCTCGACCTCTCCTCTACCTGCTGCTGCTGCTCCTCCTCCTCCTCCTCCTCCTTCTCCTCTGCATTCTCTTCTCTTCCTCCCTCAAGCCACGTCGGCTCGAGAGGCCCCCCGCAGCGCCGCTCGGCCGTCGTCCCGGGGCTTAATGTGGGGTGGTGCGCCGCTCCCTGCTGCTTGAGGTCCAGGTGCTCCTGGCAACGCCGGGTTGAATTCGTATGCTCCCACTTCGATTGCATGCTGCAGCTCTTCGCTTTTCCAGGTGGTCTTCCTCGTGTTCATGGGGCTGTGCTACTTAGCTGGCGGGCTGCTGGGCGTGCAGTTGCACGGTGTGCGCATCATGCCGGTACTTTGTTCGAGGCGTTTTTGTTGTTACCTGCGGGGCTGGGCTCATTTCCACTGGATTGGTTTTGTTCAGTTCATGTTCTGGTGGGAGTTGGCTCAGTGCAATTTTGATGCAGGGTCGAGGGACGAGCCGTGGCGGCTAGCATTCCCCTCGCCCAGGGCCTGGTGTGCCCTTGTGCCGTATCGGCGGCTGGTGGAGTCATGTGTGCGTTGTCGCGATGTGGATGTGGCCTTCGGCCTAGGCTTTCTGCGTGTCATTCGCATCCTGGCTCTTCTTCGTTGTCGTGCTGGTGCTGGCGGTGTTCTTCATCATGTATGCTCGCGCGTTGACGCGCGGCATTGTGGCGGTGTGGTGGTCATGGCTGGCGGCTTTGGTACAGTATTTCAGCTGGGTGTTCCACGTTGTGTGTAGTATCAATTCCCTCTCTTGCTGGTGGTTGCAAGAAGCGTGAGCTCGCCACACATACCTTGGGAGTATTGCTGGAGTGGCAGTTTTTATTACGCACGGCGGGCAGCATTCGCGCGGGTGTACTTCATCATTGTCTTCCTCGCCTTCGGCTTCCACATGCGGGTGGTGCTGTCGTGAAGCGGCCTGTGTGTGAAGCGTGCCCTTGCCCCGCAGCAGGTACACACGCCAGGAGATAGAATAGAATAGAATCTTCTCTTCCTCCTCCTCCTCCTTATTCCCCGCCTCCTCATCATCCTCATCGTTCGTATCCTCATTCTCCTGCACCTCCTCCCATGGCGTTGTCCCTCCTCCTCATCGTCCTCCTCGTTCTCATCCGTCTCATCTCGTCGTTCTCTTCCTCACCCCACTCGCCCCCTCGACCTCACCAATAATCCCCCTCTTCATCATCACCCTCGTCCGTATCAATATTCCTCGTCCTCTTCCCCTCATGCTCCTCCGCCTGATCTTCCTCCTCCCTCTGATGCTCACCATCGTAATCCCCATCGTCATTTCCGTCATCACCTTCGTCGTAGCCGCCATCAAAAAACCCATAACCACCAATCTCATCATCAACATCATAATCATCGTCGTCGTCGTCGTCGTCGTCATCATCATCATCATCATCATCATCATCATCATCATCATCATCATCATCATCGTCATCGTCATCGTCATCGTCATCATCATCATCATCATCATCATCATCATCATCATCATCATCATCATCATCTTCATCACTCTCGTCCCTGTCGGTCACCTCAATCATCCTCCTGCTTTTCCCCTCCTTTTCCTCCTCCTTATCCTCCCCCCCCTCCGTCTCACCATCATCACCATCATCATCATCATCATCATCATCACCACCAGCACCACCAGCATCATCATCATCACCATCTTCATCCCGTCCGTCGCCCTCGTTCGAACCAATCCTCCTCCTACTCATCACCCTCTTCCGCATCAGTATTCCTCCTCTACGTCCTCGCATGCTCTTCCCCCTCTTGCTCCAGATCCTCATCCTTCTCCTCATCATGCTCATCCTGATTGTCATCGTCATCACCACCGTCGCCATCGTGGTCGTCATGGTAATCGTCACCACCATCGTCATCTTCATCATCATCCTCATCATCATTATCATCATCATCATCATCATCATCATCATCGTCGTCGTCTTCGTCGTTATCAACATGATCATCAGCATCATCCTTCTCATCATCATCAGGGGTTTGGTGGTTGGTGTTTGGTGTCTGGTGCTTGGGGTTGGGTTTTTGGTGTTTGATGCTTGGTGTTTAGGGGGATGGGGGTTGGTGTTTAGCAATTGGGGTTTGGTGTTTGGGAGTTGGATGCTTTGGGTTTGGTGTTTGGTGTTCGGTGTTTGGGGTTTTGTGCTTGGTCTTTGGTGTTTGGTGTCTGGTGTTTGGGGATAGGGGCTTGATTTGTTTGAAGGGGTGGAGAACCTGTGAGGGTCTCACCCAGACAACCAAGCGACTCGGCATTTGGCTACTTTCACCCGGAGAACCAATCCTTTTCCCGGGGAGCCAGGTCTTTTCCGGGAGAACCGCTTCTTGCCGCCCCAGAATGGCCTCAAACGGACCCAAGACCACCCAAGAAACGCCCAAGAGCGGCCCAAGAGGCCCCCAAGAGGCCATCTTGGAGCCTCTGAGGAGGGGGCCTAAGTTGATCCCACTCCTTCTTTGATCGATGTCCTCCAAGATGGCCCCAAGAAAGCCCACACGGGGGGCCCACGACGGTCCCCAAAGGTCCTCCAGACCCCCGCAAAGGAGCCCCAAGAGGGCCCCCAAAGTGCCCCAGGTAGCCCTGTGAAGACTCCAAAACACCCAACACGGCTCCGAACGACCTCCAAGAAAACATTTCCAAGGCGGTTGTTGCACTCCTTGTTTCTGCACTTCCCAGATCAATGCAACTCGCCTGGCGATCTGCTTCTGGATGGACTGGTGGGGATCCTTGTTGGTACGCAGGCGCACGAAGCAGGTCGGACGCTGGGCAAGCAGGGGCAGGCCATGCCACCTGCGAAGGAAAAAAAACATGCGACGAACACGCCGAAACAGGCGGATCTCAGAGGTGGCCGAGAGCGAGAATGCAGGAGTAGCGCCAGGACCGCGAGGACGGTGCCGAACGTGAAGAAGAGGAACACCACAGGAACGGAATCGCGGGGCCGCGTACAGCTGGAAGGCCGAGCAGGCCCTACCCCGGGCGAGCGCGAAGCCTTGCCGACGCCGTAGAACACGCGGGAAAAATGGAAGCAGGGCGCCAACCTTGCCGTACAGGTAGGACTTGACGAAGACCGTGCCCGCCGCGAGCACGACAGGGCGAATGGGAGCAGCGCGGCCCAAATGGCGCGGAAGAGGAACTCACCCCACGACAAACTGGCCGGCGTGTGTGCGGGTAGCGCGAGGTAGACGAGCCAGCAGCACCATAAAGGCCATGGCGAGAGGCATGCACCCCAGGCAACCACGTTGAACAGCAGGGCCGTGCGAGGAGTAGAGGCGTACGCCGCACTTACCTGGGACCGAGGTGGCGACCATATCGAAATCTGCCGTACAGGTAGGACATCAAGTCAAGCGACGCGACCAGCCGCCCGAGCGCCCCGCGCGCACGGACCGGGAGGCAGGACTGGTGGGAATACTTGTTTGGTCGCGGCCACGAGACAAAGGTCAGGCGGCAAGAGCAAAGTCCGGGACGCGAGCGAAGCTAATTAGCTACAACAGGCACGGGCCGGCCGGCCCACTCACAAAGCAGCCGCGACGCTGAAAGGGGGAGCTGACGGCGAACGGCATCCTGAGAGCTCGAGCGCGCGCACAGGACAAAGTGTCACGGAATTCGGTGCCTGCCATGGCACGACCCCGCGCAGTAGAGACGTGAACCAGCATGGTCAAGTCCGTCGTGCTGAGTGGGGGCAAGTGGGAAGCCATTGGAGTGAGTCGCCAGTGGGGCGCCAGGCTCCAAACGCCCTGACGACTTGAGCTAGCCAGAAAGGCTGAGCTGTCGCGAACCGTGGTGCAACGCAACTGGGGAAAGCTGAAGGTGGGCCTGGAATGCTGTACCTGCTGCGGAAGGCTGAACCACTCCGTAACGAAGCCAACACCTGTCAGACCACCCCACAGCGCAAGGGGGAACCGAGCGACTGTGAGCCACGCAGTGCGTGCCGGCACGGCGTCAGGCCTCTGAGTGGGGGGGGAACCAGCTGGCGTGGTGAGCATCGCCAGCGGCGAAGAGTAAAGGGAGCTGCACTGGTGGTAGTGTTGCCTCAGGTGGTGGGAATATATATATATATTTTATATATATATATATATATATATATATATATATAATATATATCCGCCGCAGGCGGAGGCGCCAGCGGCGAGCGGTCACGGTCGGGCTGCGGCCGTGACTAACTAGCGGGCAGGTGGTGGGAATACGCGAAGCGTCAAGAATTGAGAAGGGCGTGCGCGCCTTCTGTTCCAACGATGTGGCCGTCTGAGGAGGTCGGAGGAGGCGCGCGGGCTGCGTAGGCTCGGAAGAAGGCGGAAGGCACTGCGGAGCCTGCGCGTGGTGGCTGGCGGGCCCGGAGCACTCTCAGGGAGAACTCCCTGACGGGTCACCCATTGAGACTGGAGCCGCTCCCCCAAAAGAAAGAACACAAGAAACGCATGCATGCCTTACTTTCCTGGGTGGCCGGCGCGGTCGAGAAGCTCGTCAGGGGTCTACCCTCGGAATCCTCTTGGAGGTGGTCTTGTGCTGCGGCCCGGAGGGGACTTCTAAGGGCCTGTCGTGGGCCACTTGGGGGCCTCCTGGGGCTTCTCTGGGGGGCCCTTTTGGAGGCCTGCTGGCTGTCTCGGGGGTCATCTTGGGGCGGAGGGCGCGAAATCCAATAGGGCCCTCCTTGGGCTGTCTTGGTCCGCCTTGGGGGCCTCTTTGGCCGTCTTGGGGTCCTCTTGGGCGGTCTGGGGGCCCTCTTAGGGGGCCTGTTGGGCTGTCCTGTGGCGATGCTCGGGGCCTCTTGGGCTGGCTTGGAGCATCGGAAATCGGCATGGCGAGAACGTCAACAGTAATCAAACACTTATGGTGGGCCGTCTTGGAGCGCCTGGGATGGCACGCGGGTGCGCCGTGGCCGGCTGGGCCGATCTTGAAGCACTTGGGTTGGGGGCGCCCGACCTTCCCGCATGCGGTGAGCCCGGCATTCGAGCTAGACAGACGACGTCGGGCTTCAGCTTCACCTCCCACATCTCACGGACCAGCGACAGTGCCCTCTGCCACTGCTTGCCTCGATCGCACGCGCTGACCCTGGCGCTGTAGCAGATGACGTCCGCCTCCACCTTCGATTCCGTCATCTCGCTGAGGAGCGACAGCGCCCATTGCCACTGCTGGCCTTTGCCGCATGCGCTGGCAGTGGCAACGTACCGACCTGGGCTGACGCTCTCCAATTGCCGGGAAGCCTCGCGAAACGATTGCAACACTGCGTTCCAATTCCCTGTCCTCCCGCGCGCCTTTGCGGCCGCCCCGGAGTGAGACACGCCTGGTCGAGATCCCCGCTGGACGTCCAGCATCGAGGGCGATCTTGGACCGTAGTGACTTGAAAACCATCGTGAAGTAAATGGATTCTTCAACCCGACGCTTGAGCCTTAGAGGGCGCGCACAGCTGATTGGAACCGAAGATGCGGGGGGGATGTTCCCCCTTTCACAGACCTGTGCTCGAAAAAGGGCCGCCTTTTCTCCACCAATTTTTCCGCTTGGACTCCTCTCCTCCTCTCCCTCGCGCTCCTTGCCGTCATTCCTGTCATCTCGTTGATCCGTGTGGTTTTCGTTCTCCCGACTATCTGTTGAATTCTGCCCTGGGCTCTGTTCGCATTTCTAATCTGCTCCCTGATGCTGTCGTTACCCCCCTTTCCTTGGTCCGCCGTTCTGGACCCCCCCGCCGCAGCCCCTGCCCGATCCATCGTCCGAGGCTCCCCGCCCTCCTTCCAGAGGAGGGGGCGCCCTGCAGTTCCCTTCGCCGAGTCGTCGGCAGCGGGGCCCTCGCGCGAGCGCCTCCCGTTGGCGAGGTGGGGGCGTGCTCCAATCCCAGTACCCGTGTGAGTCACACCTGACTGTTTTGCTGTGGGAGGGAGGGCGAGAATATGCTGGGCTCTCTGACTCGCTCGACCCGGCTACGTCACTTGACGCTACCCCTACCCTCTTTACCCTGACCCTAGCACTATGACCCTAAACGGCCCCGCCTGGACACCCTAGACCTAACACCCTAACACCCTGGCCCTGATACCCTGACATCCTAACCCTGACGCTCTGACCCTGAGGCTGAAGCCCTAGCCCAAACCCTCACACACTAAGCCTTACACCCTAACCCGAAATACCCCAACCATTCCACCCTGGCTGGTCCGAACACACCAACCCGAACACCTTAACCCTAAAACCCTGACGCCAACACCCTACCCCGAACACCACCATGCGCCGGAGCGCGATCACCTCGCTCTTGCACCGCCAAGGGGGGAGAGGGGGGGGGGTGCGAGCGACTACCAGTGCGGACAGGCGTCGGGGCATAGCTCAGGCCGGGTGGAGGAGACCATGGCATTGCAGGTAGACTGTGGCGCGCGAAACGAGCAGCTTTAGAAGGGGAGGGGGGAGCTGGGGGTGTCAAGAGCAGGCGCCCTTGGAGGGGGGAGGTGAGGAGGCAGGCACCCTTGAAGGGGGGAGGGGGGCTCGGTCAGTCAACCCTCCCCCCATTCTCTCCTGTCGGGGGTCTGACGCTGGCGCTCCCTCCAAAACGCTGCGCCGAAGCTGAGACCTCACGCCATCGGCTTTCCGGGCCCGTGCCCTCCCGGCCCGCCCAGTTGTCGTCCGCCCGCTGGTCCCTGCTCATCCAGTACACGACGCACTTGCCGGTGCCCTTGGGCTCGATACACTTGGTGAGGAACCGCTGGCGACCGGGGTTGACCTGACTACCTACCAGACCACCCCAACCCAAGCCGAAGAACCGAATTTCGGGCCGGGGGGGGGGGTACGGGCTTCACACGTGTTTTCTCAATGCTCCCTGATCCCCCCTACTGGAAATGGAGGGCAAATCGGAGCCTTCGGGTTGGGTTGGGGTGGTTTGGTGGGCGGCGATGGCCTTGCTCTCCACCTTCACCATGGCGTTTGGAGCTCCCGCCGCGGACCTCCCAGGCACGAGGAGCGGGGGGCAGAGGCAGGGGCGCGCCCGGCAGCGGCAGCGGGGGCACGGCGTGAAGGCCAACGTGCCACGATCGGTCGCCGCCCGAGCCGGCGAGAAGGACGGAAGCAGGAGGGGCAGTCGCACGACGGGGCGCTCGCAGACCAGTCGAATCCGCCCTCCCAAACTCGAGCGTTCGGTATCCTGTGCCCCTGCGGTGGCAGATGTGGAAATGCATGGGCGCGCTTGTGGAAACACGGACCTCCGTGCACACACGCGAAGCGCATGAAGATGCGTGGCGAGATGAACAACACGCAGACACGCAGATAAATATAGGGAGACAGAAAGAGAGAGAGAGAGAGAGAGAGAAAGAACGAGTGAGAATACCGGCTGCCATGCGTGCTCATCACGCAGCCTCTATCTGACAGCCGGTCCTCCATCTCTAACTGTCGCTGTTCACACCACGTCATCCTCTTCCTCTTTCGCCTTCTGCCTTCTGGGACCTATCTTCCTTTGCCATCCGCCTTGTCCAATGGTATCTCATGGTGGTTAGCTTCATGCCCACATCATCTAAACCGCCCCCTTGCTCCCACTGGCCCTTGCGCCTCTCACTATGCCAGCGGCTCGCCAACACGCTCCATCAGAGGCTGCTGCAACCAGTAGCTGAAATACGGTTCTTGAGCATCGTCAGCAAGCTAACTTGTAGTAAGCACATGCGTTGCCTGATATCGAACGTGCCAACAAACTCCTCTCATGCGCACAACAGCACGTGACGTGCACAGCGCCGTGAGCAACTGGACATGTGGCTTGGTCTTCTCCTGTCCTTCTTCTCTGTTCAACCTCTTCTCCCCCTTTTGCTCCACTGTTTTGCGGGTTGCAAGGGTCCGATGGTCCACATGCAGACGCCACGCCATAATCCTGCTTTGACTGACCCTGGTGTGCGTACGCTTTCTTCGTCGAAAGAACAACTACGCGGTCCTGTGCCAACCGCCAGGGTATTAGTGGAAGGTTGTAGGGAGAACTGTTGTGTGAGAATGGAAGGGATGACAAGGACGAGGAGCAACGGGATGAGCACCACGAGGATATACTGTCACTTGTGACCCCTCTCTCCCTACACTGTATATATATTGGTATTTACATGTGTGTATACGTACGTTCACAAGTGGGCATAGCACATGCGATGAGTTTTCCAGTCGGAGGGCGACGGCAATGTCATGCCACCCCACAAATCGTCTCAACTGGAGTTGGGGGGGCTGATGGCTGAACGGGAGGCAACCTTTTTTCACCACTCTGGAGGGAGCTGGCCGAATTTGAAACATTCGGAATAGACAGCAACCACCGCATCTCGGCAAGGTACGCCAAACGAGGGATACTACGAGAGTTCGACTGGAGTGTTAGATGAATGGAGCACGCTTGTTGAAAGACATGCGGACGCAGACTTTGCAAACACCGTAGATATGACTTCCGCGTCCAGACGGCATGGATGGGCGAGCCAGGTTGAGCTGATCTGCAGGGGAAACCTATCTTGACAGAAACACGGTCGTACGTACGACCAGGCGACGGTGATGGTGACCCTATACAGCTAGACTCCCAATGCGCAGACGCAAAACTGTCCATGATGAACGCACTTATCCGCTCTGATCTTCGCGCGCACTCGTGCGCACGCACACACGCACGCACACACAGACACACACACACACAGAAACACACACAGACACAGACACACAGACACAACCACATAGAAACAGACATGGGCACAGGCACAGACACAGACACATACACACAGAAACAGACACACGCACGCACGCCCGCCCGCCCGCCCGCTCCCCCCCCCCCCTCCCCCAAACACACACAGGCACACACACACGCACACACACACACATACGCACACACGTAGGCACACCCGCCCCCCCCCCCACACACACACACATAACACACCACAACACAGCACAGCACAAAACACACACACACACGCACGCAACCACACACACCACACACAACACACACACACACCACACACATAACAAACACACAACACACAACACACACAACACACACCACGCACACAACACACAACACACACACACACGTCCACACACATTCACACACATGCACACACGCAGAAGCACAATCACAAACACAATCACAACCACAAGCACACACGCAACCACACACAAACACACACAACCAGAACCACAACCACAAGCACAAACACAACCACAACCACACAAGAAAACACACGCACACAAGCACAGTCACATACACACACGAACTCACACACAATCACAACCACACACACAAACGCAAACACACACAAACACCAACACACACAAGCACACACGCAAACACAACCACAAACACAAACACAAACACAAACACAACCACACACAACCACAAACACAAACACAAACACACGCAAGCACACGCACAAGCCCACGCACAATCACAAGCACAAGCACAAGCACATACACAATCACAAGCACAAGTACAAACACAACCACAAACAAACACAAACGCAAGCACAAGCACAAGCACACACAAACACACACACACACACTCACCACTCACACACACAAACACACATAGCACACACACACGCCCACACAGACACACACACACGCACACAACACACGCAACACACATACACACTACACACAAACAACCACACACACACAAACGCGCATAGCTTCGCATATCGACTGGATCCAGTCCGCCATCTCCCAGCGCTCGAAACGTGCTCCCTCTTCTGCGGTGCTCTCTGTTTGTGTGCTTTTTGGTGCGGTATCCCGTCACTGGCCTGACATACTGACCCAGTACAGCAGGCCAGCTGCCAGGAAACTGGAAGACCACATGGCTATGATTCGTGTGGGAAATGCGGAGGGCACGTGCTGGATGCGCGCGCGGAGGGCGGACGCACCCCGCCACATAACGTACCCAGCGCTGGAAACACGTTTTGGAATCCCGAAGCGGTGCGGTGACAGACCGTGCGGTGACCTCGAGATCCCCCAAGACCTCACCGCACGGTCCGTCAACGCACGGTTTTGGGACCGCGGAAGCCCCAATCGCCCGAGACGTCCTCGGAGAACGACCCGGGTCCCAAAACCGTGCGGTGACCCCGGATCCCCACCGACTCACGGCACGGTGTGGTCACCACCCCGTCTGGGGACCCCCGAGACACGCCCCACGTGCCAACTCTCGCAGTGGCTGGCCATGCGTAGCGACAAATTTTCTTCGCGCTGCTCCAGGACATAAAAGCAGAAACGCCGCGTCAGCAGAAACTCTCGGAGGTCCGCGCGGACGTCTTGGATCGTCGCTGGACCCATCCCTGGCGAGGGTAGCCCGCCACGGGCGGCGCCGGAAGCGCCGCCAGGGAGGCCCAGCGCCGATCCAAGACATCAGCGCGGACACCCAGTCATTTATGTTTTGCGCAGCTCCTCTTCTTACCGGACAGAGCCCTGCCTTGAGCTACTGCCTGCTGGCAGTGGATCAGGCGCGCCGAAGCGCGGGCCAGGAGAAGGGGGAGCGCATCCTGGCACGAGGTATGTGCGTGGACGAGAAGGGGTGGGAACCAGGGGAAGTCTCGGAAGGAAGATTTCGTGGCCTTGGCCATGATACCCGCCACCGCCCACGGCAGATTCCACATGCCACTTCAACTTGGCACCGCGCCCGCGCGCGCGGTGATACTCCATTTCTGCAAGGTCCGACTGCGCAGCAGCCAATCCACCCCCCGCACCCCCTCAGAATCCTGGCGAAAGGACCGGTGCGCACGGACCTGGGATCGCGAAGTCCTGGGGTCGATCCTGGGGTACCGCAAAATCCCGACGTAAAAAAATCAATGGTTGTTTTCACAATTCCGTGCCGTTGCGCAGAGGTCCCGCGGAGTCCCGAGCACCTCATCGCGTCACCGCGAAACTTTCTGAGAGCCGATGAGGAACCGTCGTCGACTGTCCATTCGCCATTTGGGATCATCTTTGCTGTTCCCTTGTCGTGAACCCCCAGATCAGATAATCTTTTGCGTCGGGCGTCCTCGCAGAGATAAGACTTGCGTTGCGTTCATGGAGGGGTTCGGCTAACTCCCCCAATGCTCTGCGCTGACAAAAATGCGCCCCATCGCCATTCGCGCTGCCGCGTCCGTATCTACTCCGGCTCCGGCGACGCAGGCGCCACTGAGGTCTGAGTTTCTCTCGGATAAGAGGGCGTGCCCGAGCCAGACAAACGTCACGTCGAGCATATCACTACCGAATCCAGCTTCCCGATGCCGTCGAATTCTCGGCGGAGAGCAAGCACATCGGAAGCGGAAACCTACCCTATAGGATTCAAACAGCGGGAAATTATGCCGTCGATATTTCTGTTGCTGTTGCGCTGAAAGCATAGAGGGTCCCACACGCGCCTTTCGGTTCTTTGGGGCCCTCCCAGTGCATTTTTCGGGGGGCTGGGAGTGGCCCCCTTGAGACTTTCAGCGTCCTGAATAGTCTGACATTATCAGGGTCCTTTTGTAATCCGCCGCAGCAGGAACCCTTGCGGAATACGCCACAAAAGGAATCACTCTGGAATCCGCCGCACAAGAAAACCGATGGAAACCCGTCACACACATGATGTTTTGGTACTTCGCGTAAGATGAACTCCTGACTGTGACCCTCTACAAGAGGGCATCCGATTCGAATTTGCCTCAAAGAAAACCAAAGTTGAACTGTATGGGACCAGAGAGAGAGAAAGAGAGAGAGAGAGAGAGAGAGCTGCGCTTTCTCAGCTTTGTAGCTTCCACTTAAGCAGATTATTGGTTTCGCTTGTGCCTGCTCGGTTTCCTTTACTTGTTTGGATGAAACTATTCTTACTCCCAATCACTCACTGGTGTAGGGCCCTCGTTTTGAAGAGACAGTCCCCGCGCCCTTCTCCTCTCCTCTCCTCTCCTCGTCCCCCATCGTTGCCTCTGCCCTCCGCATGCTTCTGTTTCGGCGCACCCCTCGCGCGCTTCGTGGCCCCATAGTGAGCTCCACCGAAGGCCCACGCGGCAAGGTCCACATGGCGTACCGCACCCGACTCGGCACACCCCTCACACGCTTCGTGGCCCCACAGGGAGCTCCACCGAAAACTCAAGTGGCAGGGTCCCCATGGCGTAGCCCGCGCCCGATTCAGCACCCCCCTCACACCTTCCGCGGCCTCATAGGGAGCTCCGTCGAAGGCCCACGCGGCAAGGTCCGCATGGCGTGCCCGCGCCCGATTCGGCACACCCCTCACACGGTTCGTGTCCCCGAAGGGAGCTTCACCCAAGGCCCCAGCGGCAGGGCCCTGCAAGGCACACCCGCACCCGACTCAGCACCCCCCCCACACGCTCCGTGGCCAAACCGGGAGCTCCACCGCAGGCCTCAGCGGCAAGGTCCGCATGGCGCACCAGCGCCCGATTCAACACACCCCTCACAGGTTTCGTAGCCCCATACAGGAGCCCCACCTAAGGCCAAAGCGGCAACGCCCGCATGGCGTACCCGCGCCCGATTCGGCACACCCCCCACACGTTTCGTGACCCCGAAGAGAGCTCCAACGACGGCCCCAGCAGCAGGGTCCACATGGTGTGCCCGCGCCCGATGCAGCACACCCCTCACACGTTTCGTGGCCCCATGGGGAGCTTCACCAAAGGCCTAAGCGGCAGGGTCCGCATGGCGTGCCCACGCTCGATTCGGCACGTCCATCACATGTTTCGTGGCCCCATAGGAAGCCCCGCTGAAGGCCCCAGCGGCAAGGTCCGCATGGCGCATCCGCACCCGATTGGGCACACCCCTCACACGTGTCGTGCCCCAATACGGCAGGGCCCGTATGGCGCGCCCGCGTCCGAATCGGCTCACCTCTCACACGTGCCGTGGCCCCACAAGGAGCTCCATCCAAAGCCCGAGTGGCAAGATCTGCATGGCGCACCCTCCCCATGCCGGCACGCCCCTCACTCCTCCCCCTGCTGCTTCTCTCTTGCCTCGCGGTGCCCGCAGCTTCGTATGGTTGGGCCATTCGCCGGGATAATTGCAACAATGGTTTCGATGTGTAAGGTCATAGTTTGCTGACCGCTGCAAAACCATGGGGGCAGATTGGTGAGACGAGCTTGCACAGCAAATACCAACGCGTTTGAAACCATGTATAGGTAAACAAGTAAACACATGTGTTTCCCAACTTTGTGGCGTCTTCCATAATCTTGGTGTCGGGTGTGCCCGCACAACTTTTTAATTCTTTTTCTATCTTGCATAATGCCGTCTGCGGCGCAGGATCGTCTCCTTTTTGTAAATATATAAGTGTATCAACAGAAAGCATGATGATTTCGGAATCGTTCAAGGAGCATGCGCTAGGCTGTAGCTGAACCTGCGCAATGCATTCTCTTGAGGAAGGGCCCAACCATACGAAACTGTTGGTACCGAAACGCAAACGAGAAGAAGCGAGTAGGGGAGGGAGGGGTGTGCCGACATGGGGCGGGTTCGCCATGCGGACCCTGCCGTTTAGGCTTTGGATGGAAATCCCTGTGGGGCCACGGCACTTTGTGAGGGGTGAGCCGAATCAGGTGCGGGTACGCCTTGCGGGCCCTGCTGCTGGGGCCTGCTGCTGGGGCCTTCGGTGGACCTCTCTTGGGAGCCACGGAACGTGTGAGGGGTGTGCAGAATCGGGCGCTGATACGCCATGCGGACCGTGCCGTTGGGGTCTTCGGTGGGGCTTCATCCGGGTCCACAGAACGTGTGCGGGGTGTGCCGAATCGGGTGCGGGTGCGCCATGCGGTCCCTGTCGCTGAGCCTTCGGTGGGGCTCCTTTATGGGGCTACGAAACTTGTGAGGGGTGTGCTGAATCGGGTGGGGGTGCGCCATGCGGACCCTGCCGCTGGGGCCTTCGGTGGGGCTCCCTTCGGGGCCACGAAACTTGTGAGTGGTGTGCTGAATCGGGTGCGGGTGCGCCATACGGGCGCTGCCGCTGGGGCCTTCGGTGGTGCTCCGGTGGGGCTTCATCCGGGTCCACAGAACGTGTGCGGGGTGTGCCGAATCGGGTGCGGGTGCGCCATGCGGTCCCTGTCGCTGAGCCTTCGGTGGGGCTCCTTTATGGGGCTACGAAACTTGTGAGGGGTGTGCTGAATCGGGTGGGGGTGCGCCATGCGGACCCTGCCGCTGGGGCCTTCGGTGGGGCTCCCTTCGGGGCCACGAAACTTGTGAGTGGTGTGCTGAATCGGGTGCGGGTGCGCCATACGGGCGCTGCCGCTGGGGCCTTCGGTGGTGCTCCCTTTGGGGCCACGAACGGGTATGCTGAACCGGGTGCGGGTACGCCATGCGGACCTTGATGCTGGGGCCGTCGTTCGAGCTTCCTTCGGGCCACGAAACGTATGACGGTGTGCCACATAGGGCGCGGGTACGCCATGCGGAACTTGCCGCTGGGGCGTTCGGTGGAGCACCATTTGGGGCCACGAAGCGTGTGAGGGATGTACTGAATCGCGTGCGGGTGCGCCATGCGGACCCTGCCGCTGGGGCCTGCTGCTGGAGCTCCCTATGTGGCCACGAAGCGTGTGAGGGGTGTGCCATGTTGGCCCTGCCGCTGCACGAAGCGTGTGATGGGTGTGCTGAATCGGATGCGTCTACGCCATGCGGGCGCTGCCGCTGGGGCCTTCGGTGGAGCACCCTTTGGGGCCACGGAGCGTGTGAGGGGTGTGCTGAGTTGGGTGCGGGCACGCCATACGGACCCTGCCATGGGGGGGTTCGGTGGAGCTCCCTAAGGGACCATGTGAAGGGTATGCTGAATCGGGTGCGGGTTTGCGTGTCGAATCGGGCGCGGGCGCACCATGCGGACTCTGCCGCTGGGGCCGTCGGTGGAGGTTCCTCTCGTGTCACGAAGCATGTGCGGGGTGTGCTGAATCGGGCGCGGGTGCTCCATGCGGACCCTGCTGCTGGGGCCTGCGGTGGAGTTCCCTATGGTGCCACGCAACGTGTGGGGATAAGGAAGGAAAGGAAGGAACGCAAGGCGCGCTCTCTCTTCAAAACGAGGACGCCCCCCGCTCCCCCCAGGATGTTGGGAATCATACTTTCTTTGATTCATCCGCTGGCCCCCGCTTGCCGGGGGTGCAAAGGCATGTGAGACAACTTGCTGTCCCCCTCCCCCCTTCCCCTTCCCCCGGAGCCGAAAATCGCATGAAGGGGGGGGGTCCCGGAGGGCCCCCGGGGGGGGGGGGGCACAAGCTCGTCCACGTACCCTGGAGGACTCCAGGACGCACCGACAGAGCCCCAAAAGGCGTTGAAAGGGTTCAGGGAGCCTCGAGCCGCTCGAAATCGCTCCAAGACGCTCCAGGTGTGCCCCAAATCAGCTCAGTCAACTTCCACGGCGCCCCGGGAGGCCAACATTGTTGATGTCCATCCGTCTTTTTAAATGTTTTGGGCTTTCTCACCTTCTCGAGATTCTGATAGTCTCCGACGGCCCACGAGGCACACAAGATCGTCCCATGAGGCCCCCCAAAGCGCCCCGAGACGGCCCAAGAGAGCCTCAAGACCGCCCAATAGAGCTTAGACGCAGCCGAGATGGCCCCAAGATGGCCCAAAGAGGGGCCCACGAAGGGGAACGCGGACTGACAACTCCAGCTCTCCGCTTTAAGAAGCCCCCACGAGGCCCCCGACAGGCTCCAAAAAGCCAGAAAGAGCTCCCAAGAGGCCCCAACACAAGGCCCCAGAGATCTCCAAACCGCCTCTAGGAGGCTCGCGAGAGGCTTCTCACGAGATCCCAACGAACATTTCTAGCGTCTTCGCCTCTCTCGTCTCACCAGCGTACAGGACAGACAGCCGGACAGCCACCAGGAGACGCCCGCCACATCAGCAAGCGACCAACATGCCCCCACGAGGCCCCGCAGAGCACCCACGAGGTCCAGAACATGCCACCCAGAAGCCCCGAAACAGAGGCCACAACACTCCCCCCCCCACCCGTGCACTTCTCCCCTTTTTCTGGGGGTCGGCGGAATGGCCTAAGCCTCTCTGATACGAGCTAGAAAGAAAGCTGAGCTGGCACATGCGGAACACATATTCGTACAGGGGCAGGTGTAAAAAGCTGATGACGCGCCTGTTACCGATTCAAGCAATCCCACCAGCCCTTTGGGCGTAGGTGGTCTAGAGCGTTTCCTCTTTTACCCCTCCTTCTTCCCCTTCGGGGAGGGGGTTACCCCTCCCCCTACCCCCTCCCCCTGGACCTGGACGGGGCGTTCCGCGAGCGGTCGGAGCGTCCAAAATGGCCTCGGCGAGGAGGCCAAAATCATTGGTTGTACTAGGGTTTTCGCCCCATTTGGGGGCTCCTGAGTGGTGAGGGGGGGCGTAATTAAAGCTCCCCCCGTCTTTCATCGATCTCCTCCAAGTTTGCCCCAAGAGCGCCCCTAAGGCTCCCAAGAGCGCCCCAAGAGGGCCCCAAGAGGCCCCCAAGAGGCCCCCAAAAGGCTTCAAGAGGATCCCCAAGGCACCCAAGATGCCCCCCCAGACGCTCCAAGAGGGCCCCCCGAGGCACTCAAGATGCCCCCCCCGAGGCACCCAAGACGCCCAAGAGCCCCCCAGGACCGCCAAAAGGCCCTCAAGACGCCCCAAGAGGCCACCAAGAAACGCCCAAACGATACCCCAAGAGGTTCCGAGAGGCATCCAGGAGACCTCTGTCCCTTTTGCTCGCACCCCTCCTCCTGCTCCTCCTTCCCCCTACTCCTTCTCTTCCTCCTCCTCCTCCTCCAACTCTCCTCCTCCTCCTCCTCCTCCTCCTATCATCATCTTGATCAGCCTCCTCTTTCTCCTCCTCCCTCCTTCGCACGGTTCGGCCGTCCACCTCTTTGCTCCCGCACTTTCCTGATCACCTCAGCTCGCCTAGACATCATTTCTGGATGGACTCGTGGGGATACGCGAAACGTCTAGGATTTCAATCGGATCCCTTCTGTGGCAATTTATACATGCACTCCTCTGCAACGGATTGCAGGAATGCTTTCTTATGTGGCGGGTTCCAGGAGGATTCCTTCTGTGGTTAATTTCAAACTGATATGTTTTTTGCGGCGGATTGCACAACGTTCTTTCTGTGGTGGGGCACTTCAGTTTTAGATTTTCGTGCAAGTGTCAAATGAAGCACAACTTAAGTTGTTGGTGGGTCGCGTCGAAACTCTGGAACCAACGCTACGTGATCAACAACATATAAGTGACGGCGCCGCGCAATTGAGACACGGACGGGGGACTTAGAGACAGGCTTAGCCTCAAGCCTACTGCGAGCGCATCATGTACCAAATGGGCGTGCAACGTGATTCTGTTGACTGCATGCGCTAAGCACACTCGTTGATACTGCCAGTTGTCAGCGTAAGTATCACGTTTGCTTGAGATAACGACCGCTTTAGCTTCATATGTAATATTGGCACAACAAGTGGCAACAGGTGGCGGTACAATGCGTGCTCTCAGACAAACGTATTTCGCTTATTTCGTGAGGTTCAGGAAACAGATGACTTCTGGCCATCGTTAAATTTGCACGCCGTCGGCACCTCCTCAAGGTGGCTGCTAAGCATGGCCAAGTCCCAGCGCCGCCTGCGCACTTTTTTTCGATGCGGTTGCTAGCTATTGTGGAAACCGCGTGCGAGCTCCGCTAACTGACAAACGACAGCCCATGCGACGAGGAAGGTGAAGATAATCACGATCAGAAGAAATAGGACGAGCAATAGGAGGAGGACCGGTGTAAACCCAATAACCCTCCTTCCAAGATCCCTCATCATAGGCCCCTACAATGGTTCATTTCGAGGGTGCGCCGCTGGATCTCCCCAAGTGGGGGGGAGGGGGTTAGGACCCTCCCCCCCCCCCCCCTTCCCCGATCCGTCGTCGGGGACCGCCCCCCCCCTCCCCCCCTTCCCCGATCCGTCGTCGGGACCCGCCCCCCCCCCTCACCCCCTTTCCCCGACCCGTCGTCGGGGACCCCCCCCCCCCTCTTCCCCCTTTCGCCACGCCGCGCCCTGACTCCGGAACCCGACCCCGCCACCCCCTACCCCTAGTCCTCACCGTAACCAACAACCCTAATCCTAACCCCAACCACTAACCCCAGCCCCACAGAGTACTCACTACCCACTACTGACTACTCGCTATTCGCTACTCACTTCTCACTACCCCCTTCTCACCACTCACGACTCACTACTCACTATCCACTGCTCACTACCCACCGCCCACTACCCGCTACTCACTACTCCCTACTCACTACTCCCTCCTCCCTACTCACTACTCAGTCCTCGCTACCCACTACTCAATACTCACTACCCACTAAGCACTACGCACTACTCCCTACTCACTACTCACTAATCACTACTCGTTACCCACTACCCACTATCCACTACTCACTACTCACTACTAACTACTCATTGCCCACAAATCACGACTTACTACCCACTACTCGCTACTCGCTACCCACTACTCCCTACACAATACTGACTACACAGTACTCAGTACTCACTACTCGCTACTCCCATACTCGCTACTCAATACTCTCTATTCACTTCCCGCTTCTCACTATGCACTACTTACTACTCCCTACTCACTACATAGTCTCTAGTCACTAGTCACAACTCACTAGTCACTACCCACTACCCACGACTGACCAATCGCTACTCACTACCCATTATGCGCTACCCACTTCTTACTATTCACTGCTCACTACTCCCTACTCCCTACTCCCTACTCACTACTCGCTACTCCCTACTCGTTACTCACTAATCACTACCCACTACTCACTACTGACTACTCTCTACTCGCTACTCACGACGCCCTGCTCGCTCCTTACTACTCACTACTCCATACTCCCTACTCGCTACTCATTACTCACTACCCACTGCCGCTACCCACTACTTTCTATTCATCACTACTCACTACTCACTACGCACTACGTACTATTCAATATTCACTACTCACTACTCACTACGAACAACTTACTAGTCGCTAATCACTACTCACTACTCACTACTCACTACGCACTACGCACTACCCACTACTCACGACTCACTAATCACTACTCGCCACCCACTACTCACTACGCACTAACTCACTACCCACTACTCATTACTCCCTACTCCGTACTCAGTACTCACTACTCGCTACTCGCTACTCACTACTCACTACTTGCCACTCACTCCTCACTTATCAATACACACTTTTCCCTACTCACTACTCCCTACTCCCTACTCGCTCACTACTCACTACGCACTAACTCACTACTCACTACTCACCACTCCCTACTCCCAACTCCGTACTCCCTACATGGGGGGGGTCCGAACCCCCCCCCTTCCAACGCCAAGGCGAGGAGGGGGGGGGGGGGTCCCGGAACCCCCCCCCCCCTTCAGGGAGGGGGTGGGGGGGTCGGGAACCCCCCCCCCCTTTAAGGGGAGAAGGGGGGGGGTCCGGACCCCCCCTCCTTGAAGGGGGGGATGGGGGGGGGGGTTGTGGACCCCCGCCCCCTCCCCTTTAGTGTATTCAGGGAGATCCACTGGCGCACTTTCGTTCGTTTCCACAGATGGAACTGCATCTTTGGAATATTACCATTTGAAGACCCTGACAGAAATTCCAAAACATTGTTCTCGAGACCCCAACGCCGCGGACCAACCTGATTGTTGCTTCGTGACGATCCAGAATCGAACCATAATGCCCTTCCTGGGACTTTCACGCCGCGAATCAATGGAACTGTTGCTCCCTCATAATCCGGAACCCTTTCCAAAACACAATTTCTGGTATATTGATCATGGGAACCCGCGAAGCTCTTGCAATTTTTGAGAACGAATATGCACGGCGCTAGGGCGAGAACCACATTTTGAAAAGGAACCGCCCTCAAGCCGTGAAGCTCTTACAATTTTGTAAACGAATGTACGCGGCGCTACAGCGAGAACCACATTTTGAGAGCGGGTTGCCCTCAATCCGTGAAGCTCTTGAAAATTCTTAAAACGAATGTGGGCGGCGCTAAAGCAATAACCGCATTTTGAAAACGGGTTGCCCTCAAGCCGTGAAGCTCTTGCAGATTTTTTAAAAAACGGATGTATGCGGCGCTAAGGCGAGAACCACATTTTGAAAACGACCTGCTCTCCATCTGCGAAGATGTTGTTCATTTTTAAGCTTCTATAAATCATGAGGAAGTCTCATGCGAAACTCCCAGCCCGCTCTAAAAACTAGCATCGGGGTGCGACAGGGGGATCTATTCATATGGCAAAGGAATGGAGGATGATAAGGAGGATGAGAGAGGAGGAAAGAGGAGAAGGAGGAAGGATCTGGACAAGGCGTACCGTGGCTCTCATCGGCGAAACGGTGTGAGAGATCTGGATTTATATTGCAGCTGATCGTGGCGATTGGCTCTGTGATGGCAAATAGAAGCACTGAGGAGTAAAACATAAATGCGTAGGGACGGCCCCAACGGACCCCCCAGGTCCCAGTGGGACCCTCTGACCACAAACATGTTGAATTTGGGCTGTGCGGCGGTGATGCTTGCCATCGTGCATACCTCTTCTCTAAATCATACGACTCCACGTGGGTTTGCAAACCTTCAGCTGAAATAGGGAAGCGGCTTTCATCCCCGCCCTCCTCTTCAACGCCTGATACCTTTCGGGTCGTAAGTTGGGCCTCTGGCGGCCGTTCGGGATGATCCCGGCATCCCTGGAAAGCTGTCGACGATGCGCAGCTGCTGGAAAGCATCCCGAGGCGAGAAAGTCTCCAAGAGCCAGCGAACATTTTCTCCCCCCTTCTGAGGGGTGACGATAGGGGGGCCGTCTCAAGGGGGGAAATATCGAGCTTGAATCGGCGATACATCGCCGCTGGATGGGCGGTAGGCCCTCGATGGCGAGACCCGACGGTCCTGGGCGGGTTGGGCTGTCCGGCCCCGTATTGGCGATCAATGTGCGATTGGGGTCAGGTGCATACCCCCCTAAGCCTCTCCCCCGTAACGTTGCCCCTGACTCGTCTTCGCCCACCTTTTGGACGGCCCCGACGATATGGTCGGGAACTCTTGCTCAGCGTGTCGGGGCTGTGGCCCCGGCGACACGCTATGCCTTGCAAGCGGATGGCGTGTCGCTGTGCTTCGCGGGGCGGGCGGGCTGGAAAAGGCTCGGGACGTCAACGCTTGGGGACCGGGAGGTGGTTCGCGTGTCGCGCTGAGGCGCGGCGGGCCAGAACCGGCGGCGCGACACGCTGACCCACAGTTTGGCCGTGGCTTCGTGGGGGGGGGGGGGCCGGTAAATGTGTGTGTGTGTGTGTGTGTGTGGGTGTGGGGAAGGTGCACTTTTCGGCCCCTATAGGCCTCCCTTCGGGCCCTAACGGGCCCCTGTAGGGGCCCTGCACGGCCCCGTTTCCGCAGCCATCGCTGCCCACCCCCATTTATCGCCCCGGCCATTGCCCGATGCCCAGAAATATTCCTGCTCCCGCCAACCAGGGGGGGCGACAGGGTGTCCATATCCAAATCGATCCTCGGGCCTCCTCGAGCCTCCTCGAGCCTCCTCCTCCTCCTCCTCCTCCTCCTCCTCCTCCTCCTCCTCCTCCTCCTCGATGTTCCCCGATCTTCACTAGAGACCTCGAGCCTCCTCGAGCCTCCTCGAGCCTCCTCGAGCCTCCTCTCCTCCTCTTCCTCCTCCTCCTCCTCCTCCTCCTCCTCCTCCTCCTCCTACTCGTGGACCTCGAGTTCCTGGCCAGAGGCTCCCGACAACGCTGCGCCGCAAGGCCGGCGCCGTCAGGCGGACCCGCCGGGCGCCGCGCTCTGCGCCGGCGGGGCGCGGGGGGCGCCCAGCGCGCCCCAGGAGCGCCGCGGCGGCGCTGAGGGAGGGCGGCCCTCCTGCTCCTGCTCTCCTGCTCCTGCTCTCCTGCTCCTGCTCTCCTGCTCCT